>VYZV01003261.1:17706-60727 GCA_013401275.1 Pandion haliaetus | reverse complement strand
GCTCTTTTCCCCTCTCTCGCCTCGCTCTTTTTTTTTATGTGGGAGAAAACCTTTGCAGCCTCTGTGTCTATCTGCTGGAGATCTTTTTTGTTATTCCAGACTGTGTCCTGTGCAAAGAGGTCAAAACAAGCAAGGAGGAAGGAGCTGATTTGTTTCAGGTCCTCCTGCCACAGGAGTATTCTGATAAAATCCTCCCAGTTGTTTTGAAAAGCTTCAGCACTCCCTTTGAGGAAGAAAAGTCTGACACAGCTCCAGGAACAAAACAAAACTTAAGCCAGCCCAATCAATAACACTTAATTTGCTTAGTGGAATGAAAACCTCACCAAGTGATTTTGGAGTGAAGACTCAGGGGACTTTACATTGCAGTTCTGCACATGTCCTCGCTTTTAGATTTTTATATAGGATGTGATTTAGGAGCATTGAAGTGGTCCTCATCTTTATCAGAACTCCCCCCCAACTTATAGTTTCACCAGTTATTTATTGTCACATGTGGAACAGGAGCTATGGCCGGGCTGTATATCTTAGTTAATTAAAAGGAACATCTGCTTAATATAATGCATAGTATAAATGGTATTTCCTTTGTATACCAGGCTGAATGAAATAATATATCGGCTATTGACCTAAGTTCCTGTGTGCCTATTGAATAACCATCAAAGAGCAGACTTCTTGACATTATGCACGTCCCCTTGAGGCAACATAAAAAATAAATATTGTAAGCTTAGATAGAAGCAGGTGAGTCCAAAAGAGCAGAAGGGAATCTATACATTCCCAGAGTACAAACTCTTAAGTGCTAACAGATGAATCCAGACAGTGATTATAAAGCCCAGAGCTGGTTCATAAACTACTCGGGCTGCAATCTGTAGGGTCTGAGTGCAAAACTGTCTGCGATAGGCTTGTTTTCCTGTCTTTATAGCAGGAGTAACTTCAGTTCTTTGTATACTTAGGGAGGATGGATGAACAGATACTGATGTTGTCAAGCTGTCTAAATGCCTAATAGGAGTGAAATCAAAATAACACACTTGAATGGTGAAATCATAAATGAATTAGGTAAATTTTTATAGCTTCACACAGCCAGAGAATTCTTGTCAGACCTGTCATATTCTCTGTTAATCTTGTTTGCATAACAAATATTTTAGTACTTGTTTTTTCTTTACAGAGCCTAATTTTCATGTGGGACTTAGCAGGAGGAAGAGTTGGCTCCATGGTCAATAATCCAGGGGATTCTTGGCTATTAACTTGCCTGTCCCTTGCTGGAGGTTACTGCTGGTGATGCTGTATCATTTGGTAGACGTTGAGGGCAGGATGTCTGTTGGATGGTTTCTGCTATACTTTGGTACCTTGGTGCATAGCTTGCAAGCTGAGAAAAGGGCACTTTGCAGTGCTCTGGCACTGACTCCCATTGGTTAGGAATGGAAACTGGGGTGGATCTCACTGTGCCGTTTCCTAATTCAGCTTCACCATGTCCCTTCCCTGTCTTTTCCCTGTGGTTTTGCTGCCAAAATGGAGAACTGCTAGGGCTAGGCATGGCTAGGGGCCGGACCTCGAGCAAGCCATGCTGACAGCGTGAAAGCTTTTGGAGTGAACAAGAGAGGTTGGGACTGTAAAGGAGTTTATTTGCAAGCCTCTCTGTCTAGATGGTTCATATAATTATTTTCTGTGCTTATCCTGCTTTACTCAACGCGCAGCTGAGAAGAGTAGCTGAGCTATTTTAGGTGATTTGTTGCCTCAGATGTAGGAGTGCAGGATGCTACCTCAGTAGGCTGTGCTGTGTTTGCTTTTCTGATGCTGGAAACAATCATCTTTGCTCTCGAAACAAAACATTTCCAACTGCCTGGCTTTGGGGTTCCACTTTAATCCTATGTGCTAATGTGCTGGTTTACCGTATTAATGCAGATTAGCTGAAAATAACTTGGCAGATCAGGATTTTCTGCTGTTCTTACGCATTATAATCTCTTTGCTTTGGATGGTGTTTATTACATACTGCGATAATAGGTTTAGTGCTTTTATGACCTCTGTAACATGTTCTTCTTGTGCTCCACTCAGAACTACTCTTGCTTAGCTAACCTTTCAGCCAGTAATCAGTCCAGCACAATTACCCTGGCCACACTGGCAGCCATTTTGAGGACTCTCTTGGGTTGAGTCCCACTGCAAATCTGCTGCAAACAAAACAGGCATTTGAGCTTATTAATTTTGGCTTATTAATTTCTTTTATTGCAGCTGCAACCAACTCAAGAGCCTTCTTTAGCCCTTGCCCCTCGACTCCTTCCCAGCTGCTTTGTTTATGATGCAGCATATGACTTTTGGGGGCTCAGTAGGCAAGGTTGATAGAGACCCTTCTTGGCTGCCAAAGTATTTAAACCCACCTTAGATGGCTGTTGAAGGGTTTCTACCAGCATGGGCCATGTGGGGAGGATAGCCTGTATTTATCTTTGTTGCTAACAGACTAGTTCTACTCCATCCATATGTGTTGCTGCTGAGTTTTGCATAGCTCAGTAATCTCTCTAATCCTTTGGCCAGATGTCTGATGGTACTGGGAGGCCAGAGGTGTTAAACTCCAGAGGTCCACACAGAGTCCGCTTGTTTAAATGCTGCGTGCTCACAGATTCCTGGTGCCTTTCTTCTGGTCACCATCTGTAGTCTTTCCAGCTCTTTGAGTCTGTTAATGCTGTTGTTTGCTTCCATCTTTGTTTTTCCTCCTCAACTCCCTCCTTTCTTCCCAAGGTTGTTTCTCACAGCCTGCCTTATCTCCTCTTCTGCATAGGGCATCTGAAGTTACACAGTCACAGCCAGTATTTTCGTTATTTTTTGGCAGAGCTTTGTCTGCCCTACGTTTTGGGTGGCAGATGCTTGGTGGGATCCTTGCTAGGCAGCTGGGGATGGTGAGCAGTGCTGCTGTGCCCTGCATTGTGCCTGGCTGTGGTTTACGCCCCTTTTCCCTAAAGACCTGGCCCTCGTGCTGGCCTAGCTAAGAGCAATTCCCTCATCTCTTTGCAAAAGTGCTTTCAGAGGGGAAAGCTTGACATGTGTCTTTGATGCAGAGCAGGAGCAAGGGGGAGGGAGTCAGTCTTACTAAGGGCAATTAATTCTGCTGCTGACAGTAAGCCCATGTGCTCCTTGTTCTAAGTTTCCCTCCTCTGAAGATGACTTTTGCAAATGAATGGAGATTGTCAAAGCCTGTAGCTTCAGACGTTATGCCACCTTTAACATTGCAGTGAGAGGAGTCCCCACAATCTCTCATTGCTGGGAAAATGGCAACATTACCATCACCTCTGTCTTCACAGGATGAAAACATGACATCAGACGCAGTCTATGTCTTCTCTCTGCTTTTTGTGCAAGAATTCTCCCCACACACACACTTTTGCAGTTTGCTTCTGTTTGGGAGATAATGGGGGCTACTGTCTTCCATGTGCCTGAGTAGACTTATTAAAATAATGGATGACCTCAGATGGTTAATTATGTCTGAAACTTTCTTGCTGTCCAGCAGCAGGAAAGCTTTCCAACATGGGATGTGGATAGAGGTATAGTCTTACAATGACAGTCCTTCTACCTTTAAGACATCAGACAGAAAAATGGTGTGTTGATACCACCAAACCCAGACGAATGATCTGCTTCATTTAGGTGGGTGGCACGATCAGTTTGGCCATTGGGAGTGGATGGATTTGAGACCGGGAGGACAACAGCAATTCATTGGGTACACGGGAGTTGCAGTGGAATTTGTGAGTCGTCTTGTAAATGTGGCTGAGGGAAGAAAAAAGAAATCTCTCATGGAGGCCATCATGACTGAGGGGAAAAGAACTTGGGCTCACCAAGCCCTTCAAGCTACGGTATCAAAGAAATGCATGTTCTGGTTAATCGATCACTTCTGATGACAGTTTGCATATGGTGAACTGGTTGAAATGTGCTCCCTTTATCCAAATTCTCATTCCTTAAAAGCTGGCTTTGAAAACTGTATGAAATACATGTGTTTAGCTTAATGGAGTTCAGCTTTCCTCATATAATCTGGGTCAGAATTCAAGATAAATTTGGTGATCCTAACAGAATCTGGCCATTTGGGAGCTCAGCTCTCAATTAGATACAGACCAGATATTAGGGGCTGCTGCACTTTTGGTCCTTTGGACTTGCCTGGAGGTAGTGGTGCTGCTGAGCAGTTGCAAAAACTCAGCTATTTTGTTACCTTACTCAATGAGTACTCATTCAGTCATGAAGTATATAGTGGCTAGCACCCAGATACGTTATGTGATATCCAGTTTAATTAAAATCAGGACTTTTTTCAAATATGCATTAGTAATAGAGAACCACAGCCAGATGACACAGTAGGGGGTGTGTGAACCAGGTTTTTTGGGAAATCCTATGCAGGCTCTCAAAGGTGTTTTTAAGGCCTTTCAGTTTACTTGACTATTTCAAGTAGCATGGGAGATGAGGTCCTATGAACTTGTTTAGGATGGGTGAGCCTGTGACATATGAGACAAAGTCCATTTTGCTGTGGGAACTGAAGGAAAAAAACTGTAGCTCATAGCTCTTGGAAGTCAGTCCATTTTTCTGAGTGTGTGCAGGTGCCTTATACGTACCTTAGTAGAGCTAAGCCCCAATCCCTACCTGGAATCTGTATGTGCTTCTCTAATTCAAATAACAACAGGTGCCTGTTTATAGGTTGTATTATAAGTAACTGAAATTACTCACATGGGTAACATTAGAGATCAAAGCTGTAAGGAAGTGTGTGTATGACCAGGGACTTAGCGTTTGATGGATGCTTATGAACTGTAAGGAACATCTGCTCTTGGTGGGCAGCAATTTCTTTTCTATATTGAATATTGAAGTGGCTTATCATACCGTGGAATGGGTTTCCTTCTTCCTTTCATCTCTGTGGCATTTTTCCCTTCCTGTTCCGATTTCATATGGATTGAACAGTCGTGATGAAAGAGCAGTCAGCAAATGTGTACAGAAACAATTTAGCTTTGTATGGTGTCAGATGCTGTTATGAGAAACAAAGTTTTGCAGGTTTCTACTTAAAATCATAACTAAAGAACTCTGATGTGCCAAGTCTGGGCAGCTGCATAAGGTCCTCTGTCAGAAATGTCAATCAGCTGTCCTCCCAGATGCACATGGCCTGCCTGACATGCTGATATGGCCAGCATGAAAAATTCAGATTTTTCAGAAATAAGCCTGTAACGTTTGTTTATTCTCAAGAAGAATAAGTTCCTGGGCCTCATGATTGCAAGGAGTGCCTTTCAGATGTGGACCAAGAGTAAAGGATGTCTCTCAAAGGAAGCCCCCTCCTCTGCTCCTTGGAGGGCCCAAAGCTGATGATTATACTTTAAATTGAATTTTAAAAATCAGCAAGATTTGTATGCCTGTCTCATTGCAGCATTAGTGCTAATTCTCTATTTGTTGGTTAAGGAGCTTAGGAAGGCTGTGCCAAGGGTGAGGAATGCGTCGTGGTTTAAACCCAGCTGGTAACAAAGCACCACGTGGCTGCTCTCTCACTCCTCCCCCCCAGCCACAGTGGGATGAGGAGAAAATACAAAGGCAGGCTCGTGGGTAGAGACAAGGACTGGGAGGGATCACTCCCCACTTATGGTCACGGGCAAAAGACAGGCTCAACTTGGGGAAGAAACAAAATCAATTTCATTTACTACAAATCAAATCAAAACAAGGATAATGAGAAGTAAACCCAAACATCAGAACCCCTTCCCCCCGCCCCCTCCCTCCTTCCCGGCTCAGCTCCACTCCCAGTTCTCTCTCCCTCCTCCCCCCGGCGGCAAAGGGGAACAGGGGATGGGGGTTGAGTCAGCTCCCCACACCTTGTCNCCAACTTCTCCAATGTGGGTCCTTTCTGCGGGCTTCAGATCTTCAGTCACACACTGCTGCAGCGCGGTTTTTACCATGGAGTTACCGCCATCTTCGGGAGCCTCTGCTCCACCATGGACCTCCATGGACTGCATGGGGACGACCTGCTGTCTCCCCACGGGCTGCAGGGCCATCAGCCTCCTCAGGTGCCCCTCCTCCCCCTCCTCCTTCACTGACATTGGGATCTGCAGAGGGGTTCCTCTCACATTCCAATACCCCCACTCCCTGCAGGTTCCCCTTCTTCAATCTGTTCTCCCAGAGGTGCTCCCACCATCACTGATGGGATCGGCCTCGGCCAGAGGCGGGTCCCACTTGGAGCCGGGGGAGCTTCCAGCAACTTCTCACAGGAGCCACCCCTGCTGCCCCCTCCCCCACTACCAAAAAACCCCACCACACAAACCCATAATGGTGGTGTTGGGGCTTGCAGCCATGAACATATAGTAGAGGGAGTTTATTGTGTCCTTTTCTCCTATTTGTCTTTCATTTCTATATAGCTTCTTTGATTGAGCTGGCATCATTCCTTGTGCACTATCATGGGGCAGTGAGGGGATCTGAGTCTGTGTTCAGCTACACATTTGATAACTGAAGGCAGCAATCCTCCATGAGGCTTCTTGGCCTCAGACTGCATAAAACCTACCTCCAGGTCCCCAGTGGCCTTGGTGGTCCTGTGACGGCCTTGTGCTCTCACCACTGTGCAATAGCCCCAGAGAGGTCAGGCCCTTTCCTCCTCTCTCTCTTGGGATTCCATGCAGACGAGAAACCACCTCTGGAGGCTCCAGGGCCAGGGAAGGGGACAATTCAGGATTGGGAAGAAGGACTCCAGCAACTGTTTTACTGATGGCCAGGAGACATGTGCAAGCCTGCTGTGCTAATATCTCCCTTGTGTGCCCTGCCACCTTGTTGGAGGTCAGTCAACCTCCATAGGTTCAACTTATCTTCTGGAGGGTCCACCTCCATCAGCTTGTTGTCATCTTTCACATGACAACTGCCACATCATTTAGCCCATTCTTCAGGCTTTGTGGCACACCACCTGATGTTTGAGCACACCTGATGCACCAGCCCTGCCTGTGCTTCCCTGCACCAGGCCTGCTCCGGGTCTTCTTGGCACTCCAGGAGCAAGAGACTCGGTATGTTGCAGGCCAGCCCACAAAAAATTTGCAAGGGAGTGAGGCAGAAAACATTGCTTTGAATCAGTAGATGACATGCTCCTGTGTTTTGTGCAGCTAATTATTTCAGTGTCTAGTAAATAAGAATTGACTATAGGCAAAGCCTACTTCTGTTGCCCTGATGTTCCTCCCAGCAAAAGTGACTGCAAGGCAGGAAGGTATCTAGGTAGTTGCTGGAAGGATTTGGTGGGAAATACCCAAATATTCTTCCAGAAGAGAGGGTGCGTGGGGGACCGAGTAAAGCAAGGAGAGCAAAGCACTTAGCTTGACAACTGCATTTAGTTCCCATCCTGCATGGTCCCAAGTGCAAAGATAAGAAACCACTGTTTTTCAAGACATTGCTGATAGCTCTTGCCAGGAAGGGCTGGATTGACTTTTTACTGGCACCTTAGCATTTTTGATCAATAACTTCACAAATGGGAGGGAGTTAATACTCTGCCATCTTGGTTTTTTTTTTTTTTTTAACTGCTTTATTTTAATCAATTTTTTTGTCTTATTAAAAAAAAGGGTAGTATAAATGCTCAAGGATTAAAGTAACTTTCTCAGCCCAACAATTTGGATTTATGTCACTTCAAAAGCTGTTTCCTTTGAGGAACATGAACACTGGATTAAAGCTTTATTCCAGACTGGTAATTAAAAGGCTAAATCCCATATACAGCATTACAACTCTAATGTAACTGGAAGAGGATTGCTCATTAAAGCCCATAGGGATTTCTGTTATGGCTTTGGGGACTGATAGCCACCCATCTTATTGTGAATCCTATTACGGCAGACACCAAACCACACACCATTGTGTTATAGCTCTCTGTTGGCATGGCTTTGGGCAGCCGCTGCCTTGCACAGAGGAACTGTGGATTCACATTTTTCCCCTGCTAGAGAAATGCTTGTGCAGATGCACCTGCGTAAGCCCAAAAGACATCCCCATCTGCCACACAGCCATTATTCCTGCCCTGTGGATCAGGTTCATCACATGCATTTAGTGGAGGAAAATGACACCACAGCTCGCGACAGCCCCTGGAGTGGGGCTGAGTTACCCGACTCCTCATTTCCCAACACAGGCCACCCAGAAAAGCTAACTACCAACAGGCTCTTGCTGGTGGCTAGTGCCTAGGAGGCAAGGAAAAGCCGCTCCTCTTCCATTTGCTTGCTTAAACATCTCAGGAGTTCACTGGGTGTGATTTATGAGGCTAGGTCTCCTGTGGTTTGCAGAAATATGGTACCAGAGGCTCATGCATCTCTGGTTTGTAATATTCACATTAAAACAATAGAAGCTTTAAGTATGTATTGTGTTTGCCTAATAAGAGTCTACCAGAAACCACTCTTATGTCACACAAGGTCCAGTTTTAGAGCACAAACAAAACTTGTTCCTGAGAGCTGGGACCAGCCAGTGTGTTTACTGCACCTTCACCTAAAGAGGCAAGGTACCTTTGTATGAAAGGAAAAAAAACAAAATCGGAAAAACAGAAAAAACTGACAACGAAAATATTGCAAGCCCTGGGTAAATGCCTTCGCCACCATATCGCCATCCCTTGAGAACAAGAAGTCATTTTTACCTATTCCCTTCTCAGTGGACTCAGGCCCCAACCTTTCCTACTTTGCCCTGCTGCAATAATTACAGCTATTCCCCATCTGCCTCCCTGGGCTAATTGTCAGTAAAGGCCAGCTGACATCCCCCACAAGGGCAACAGAGGCAGGCTTTGCCTAAACTCAATTTTTATTTACTAGACCCATTGGAAATAACTAGTTGCAGAAAACACAGGAGCATGTCATTCACTGTTCAAAAGCAATTTTTTCAAAATCAAGATGTGTGTTTTAACCTGTGATGTTGGTGCCATATATGGACATTCTTAAATGGATTTTTTTGGTTTAAGTCTGGCTTTGTCAGCTCAGTTTTGTTGAGAATTTTATGGGTTTGTGTGTCTGTAGACATTGGATTTTCAAGGCAGCTTGACTTCAATGATTATAGTTGACCATATTTTCAAAGCATGTAAACAGCCTTTTTTTACAGCAAGTACAGTTACCTTGATGGAAAAGCTGATTTGGATACAATAAAAATCATAATTTGAGAAAATTTCACCAGTTTCCTTGTTTTCCACGTTACTTAGAGCAAATAGGCACCCAGACATTTTCTATAAGAGCTTTAGTCCCTCTCACGCCAGGGTTTAGCTACATGAAAGCTGTTCTGCGTCAACTTGAACTGATTCAGATGAGACTCTGCCTTGCAAAAAGGAGATAGGGCTAGAGTCTGATAAGGCTGGGACAGGATGGCTGTCGGGATGGCACTCTGTGCCAGTATATCTGAAATATATCTGTGCATGTTTTGGGTGGCATGGTGATGCAGCTGTTTCGGCTATTTGCTTTTCGCGTTTTTAACATGGCTAGTCAGTGAACTTGTAATAAAAGCCAAATCTGAGCGCTCTCAAGCTCTGTTCTCAAATATAGAAATGCATTGGATAAAAAAGGCCCAATCCCCTCTCTTTTGGTGTTATTTATTGCTCCTTGTGTCCTCAATTCCTCGAGATACCGAACATATTTCATACACAAAACCATAGCCTCCCATGAACTTACAGAAATGCAAACACATTGTGTAGCAAGCAAGTACTTTGCTGTGGCAGGTGAAGAGAAAGCTTAAGGAATGGCATTTTGGGCCACTGTTGTGTTACTGCATTAAGCTTTTTGCTAATTTGAGATTTTTATGGAGTAAAATGCTGAAATTTCAAAGTCATAATGTTATAAAGAGTTTGAAATACTTGTAGTCATCAGAACTGTTTCTGTCCTGAACAATTACAGCAAAAAGCTCCAGTTATTGTGTCTGGCACCTGTTGTGCAAAGTGGACGTCATAGATGCTAGGTCTGCATTTCAGCACTCGTGTTGCCGGGCAGAGGAGCTGCTTTTGGACTTACTCTGTATTGCCCCCACTCAAGCAGTGTATGTCAGCTGGAGCCCTGTATCCCACTTAGCTCTTGAACATGGAAAGTGACTTTTCAGTGCTGGTCATCTCGTGTCTAAGAAGATCCTTGAGAGCTTGCCATGTGAAATGACTGTAGGAAAAGGTCATGTCAGACTGACTGAGAGACTCTGTCTCTTCCTCACATCTTCCTCCTGTGTTTATCAGGTCATTTGAAGCCATCTATCCACTTAGTTGTCACTGCATTGACTCTGCTATTAAGGACCATTAACAGTGTAATAGCCATACACTGTGTAGCCCAGCTAATTATAAAAGACAAAACAGGTACCTCGCGAAAGTCATGCACTTTTGGGGGAATAAACCCAGAAGACCTCTATCGATGCTGTAATTTAAAGTCAAGCAGTGGAAGCTGCAATAGCAAAGCACTCGTGTGACTGTTGTGGGCACAATCTGCTAAATAACCCCCAAAAAGGGCTTTTAAGTCAAAAGCAAAAATTCTGCACAGCCAGATTTGAATCCGATTTCCTAAAACCCCTTTGTACCCTTCTGGAAATATAGACAGTCCTGAAAATGAGGTCTGATTGCAGTTTTATACTCCTTTTTCTGCTTCCTAAGAGTTAAGAAAGACTGGAGCCCATTGTGTTTGGGGGGACCTGCTGGGCACCAGCTGCTGCATGCTCCTGCTGGATAGGTATCCTGGGTCCAATGGGCTGCTTTGATGCTCTCAGAGATGAAGAAACTCTGCGCTGTCCCAAAGGTGGGTGGCAGAAATCACTACCGTCCATCTGGCTTCCAAGAAGCCAGCTCTGCCCTTCAGGCGGGAAGTCAAGGACTGCGGGAACTGTTGGCTGTTTGGTCTGTAATTAAAAGAAAGGTACTTACAAGAACCTATTCATATCCTTTATGATCTCCCCGAGGATCGTTTAACTGACTAATTTGGACAGCCCAGACAACAAATGAGGACTTGGTCTCCTCTCTTTCTACAACTCTGTAAACATAATCCTTGATTGATTGGCCTCTAATACATCAGACCTAAATGAAAAATTAATTAGATTGGCTACAACCCTGAAGTGAGCACTTTACCACTTTGTTGTTTTGTCCATTTGATCCTTTCTTCTTTGATTTATGGGCAAAGGAGAAAGAGGAGAGAAAAAAAAGAGGAGGAAAAAGAGGTTTGTACTGGGTGTCACTTGAAGTCAGACGGGTTTATTGAAAGCTGAGCTCTGCTCAGCCAAGGAGCAAAAGGAGCAGCAGTGGCATCCCCCCGGGGTGTGCTGTAGAGGTGGGAAGGTCCAAAGGCAGCAGCTCCTCTCCCCCAAAACTGTCCTAAGCAAAGCCCCCACTTTGGTTTTGGCAATCTGGATTTCCCCTGGTGGTATCCATGGCTCCAGTCTCCTTGTTTGCGTGCTCCTTCCCTTTGATTAGTTTTTTCTCCCTGAAATTATAGGGCCAGTGCTATGGATCTGCCTTTGAAAAGGCTGAAAAAAATATGTTTTGTTGGAGGTGGCAAGGGTCACCATTGCTGATTTTCACAAGAAGTGCCAGAGGCTGTGAGAACTGGCCAATAGGATTTTGATTTGTCTTGGAAAAATCTTTTGACTTTGTTGAATACTGCATCGTCTAAACACTAGCTAAACACATGGCAGCCACCATGCTTAATAATCTCAAAGAGTGACATGTACCTCACGGTGAAAAATAAACCAACTGCTTTCTAGGTTTGTAAAGTATTGTAGCATTTGGATCAGAGTTAGATGACTTGCTAAATAAACTTAAAAAAAAAACAACCCCAAAGCACAGTGAAGAGTGGAAAAAAAAAAACTGAGCTTGTCACATCCAAGGGTGGAGGGCAAGTGAACAGCATATTGTTAATCACAGCCAAATTTTGCCAAAGCCCGAGGCCCAGGAAAGCAGTTGAAAAGTAGCAGTATATTAGAAACAAACCAGTCGTATGACCAGGAGGAAATAATGCGACTCTAAAGTGAGGTGCAGTTGAAATAAGAAACTTCTTCTGTTATCTAAAGAGTTATTAAAAGTGAGGGGAGAAATTAAATTGAATTCCAAAGAGCAGTTATATGGGAGGATATATAAAAATGGTTGCTTTAGTGTGGCTTTATCCTGAAACAGAATACATTCAAGCCAGGTTTGAAAAATACATCTTTTTTTTTTTGTAAATAGCATAGGAATTCCAGAAGAAAATTCCCATTTGAAAGAAATTACTTTGATGTAAACAATGATGGCCTATTTCAGGAAAGCTTTTAAATGCAAAATTAAAGTTTTGTGTGCATTTGATGTTTCAAGGCTCTGCTGCTTCCAGAAAGCTCTTCATCAGCTGCCTGGACACAGGAGACCAATATGCAACACACCCAGGCTGGAGTCCTGATTTCCTGCTCAGAAAATGCTTTCTTTACAAGCTGTCCCTCCTGCTTTCTTCCTCTCTCTCTCTTTCCTTGCTTGATTTTACATGATTCAACCCCAAAGCACTATCCTGAAAACTAGTCTGTGTGGTTTTGAGGTAGAAACTATATTGTGTGTGTGTACATGGTTTGTGTGCAACATTTTTAAATAGAGTTTAAAAAAGGCTTGGTTATTCTGAGTCCACCTGGCTGGAAGGGGAACCAACAAAATTCAGATTTTTTCCGTTTCCAGGTCAAAACCTCCAGGGGTAAGCCAGGCAGAATGGGAACTTCTGCCAGGATTTCCACAATCCTTACACTGATTGATTAATTAGGAGGCTGGTGCCAGCTCAGGGGGCTCTACCTCACATCTTGTAATGAAAGCTTTCAAAGGACTCTTTTTTTCCCCTGCTACAAAAGCAAATTTCACAACTGTGGTATTTTTTCCCTAAATGAAAGCGCAGGTTTTTCTCCAGCTGGAATGTGGTGCAAGCCAGCCTCACTCACAAGACAAGCTGGAAAATGCTCAAACTTCAAGCAGTGGTAACATGTATGGGGCAGGTCTGCACCCGCAGGAAGTGAGGCTACTTTATTGTGCACAGGTTGAACGTGTGTGTATCCAGGAGTTTGCTTCAAATATATTCTTCTGATTTCCCAATTTGATTGCTGGATTTGAATAGAAAGGGCTCGTGGTGTGGTTTGGAGGGTGAAGCCCGAGATTTCCAGTCCTAAAAGGAATTTTCCTGACTCCGGTGCAGGCACATGGTGCTGTGTTTCATGTGTAATGTACAGCTTTACCTATACTTCAGCCAGTTTAGTTATCTTTTGAAAAGGATAATTTCTGTTCCTGTTACACTAGTGAGATTCTTCCTTCCACTTCTGGGGAAAACAATGTGGCACTGTCAGGCTCCTGGTGCAGTTTTAGTGCACCTTCTCACCCGGGAATTTTCTGCCCTATGATGCCATGGTGAATTTTATTGGGACTATTTACAGGTTTCCTGTGGGCTTCCCCAGTTTGTTATCCTAATGGTGATCTTTGAGAGTTATGAATGAGACTGGAGCAGGAAAAGAGGGTTATTTTGCCCGAAGCCATTTTCATGTTTGACAAAGATGATGCCTTACCTAAAATGGTACAGTATGAACGTACTCCAGCTGGTCACAAGATCAAAAAGAGAATAGGTATGGGCATTACTGCGTATTTTCTCATTACAGGTTTCAGATTCGTATCCCCTTGACTTTTCTCAAAAATTCTGTTTCCTGGGAAGCAGTTTCTGAACAACTCTGTGAAATAAATGATAGCAGCCCCTTATCTGGACGGGGAAGGCCTGCCTGTGGTAAGGATAACAAACCCACACCGCAGCTGGATGAGGGAGGCAAAATCTACACAGAGCATAGGGCACTAGAGGTTTTGTGGCTGTGTGCCTTCACTTACAACCACTGTTGTGTCGGCTGGGATTTTCCAAAGAGCTTACGAGTAGTATGTCTATGACATCTGGCTCCTGAGCATCATTAAGTTATACAGAAAAGCCCTTCATCCCCTCTATGGTTGCAGTAACACTTCCGAAACATAGCTGTATCACAAGCAAGCAGAAGCAATAGCATTTCTTTTTCTGCTTAAGAGGGTGTACATAAACCATTACATTTTCCTCCCTTTGGATCTCTAGTCAGCTTTCCTCCTAAGACTCTCACTGGTTGCTGGCCCAACTATTCAGACTTCATTTTATGTTTAATTCAGTATTTTTTGTGACTTTTTTCCTAAGAAAATACCATGGGAGATACTCCTAGGAGAAGTGTGGAGAGCCCAACTAGCAGCAGCCATGATTCCTGCTCCCATCGCAGGACTGTTGCCACTGCATTGTTGGCTGACACAGGGCAAGCTACTACTAAAAACTCACTGAGTGAATAGTTTAACACTTTCAATTTTCAGTGAAAACCACTAACTTTTTAATTTTCTGCAAACGCTCGTTTTCTTTAAGCTTTCATTTTCTGCAGATTGTCTTGGGGAAAAATAGTTTTCATCATCTCTTTTTCTGCTTTTGGGTGCTAGGCCCTGTCTCTGGAGCAAGTACAGGTGGGGGGAAGAATTGTGATGCAACTTTTGAATAAATACATTTAAGAATCTACCACTGAGACATCTTTTGTAAGTGTTCGGACATTATCAAATGAAGCCATTAGCTTCTGAAAAGGATTAAAATGAAAAATCTTTGAAGTTAGGAAATTGTTTTGGCAAGTTAGCTCTGTGAGAATGGAAGGGCTTATTTTTGTTTTTTTTTCTTTTTACAAACACGAAAATGACATGTTGAAACTTTAACCTGATCAGATCAGTGCCTGAGAACTCAGGGTGAAATATTATCCCTCTTGAAATCAGTGTCAAAGTCCCCACTGATTTCAGTAAAGTTATAATAAATCCTTGTGGAAAGTGACACATCGTATTAAAGTATGCTCAATTCCCCCCCTCCCCCTTTTTTTTTTAAGTGATGTGTCTCATGAGCTCATATCTCATCTTCTGTGCTTCCTCTCTTCTCAAAAGATACAGGTTTCCCTGAGAAAACAAGGTCTGGCAATCCTTTATGCATTACTTAGCTGTAAGTTTTTGCATTATTGTATTGAGAGCAATAGGCTGAATTGAATACTTTGAATGAAGCATGTGCTTAACTTTTGGGGTGGCTGGGATCACATAAGCAGCTCTATGAACCCCCTGTCTTGCAAGTAGTTCTATCATTTTTGTGTAACTACTAAACAGTGTGAGATGTGGAAACAATTTCTTCACTGCCATCTCAGAGAAATGTTGGCATCAGGAGTATGTGTTCAAATAATAATAATCAAATGGCTGGTTATTCAGGTGGTATTCCTGTTAATGTTATTAAACCCATTTTTGAGCTGGTGCTTTATTGCTTGCTGGATGGAGAAAATGAAGTTGCTGCTTCAGCCTTAGAAAGGGCAGTTGGAATAATCCATAGATAGGGGTTAGGAGTACAAATGAAGACAGGGTCGCATTAGTGGTGACAACCTTCAACAGGAAAATTATTCTTTCCTATTAGATCCAACACAGGCAAGTATGCCTGCCTGCCTGCCTGCCATGCAGGGCGATACTGTACCTGAAGGACGGAGGGGAAAAGATTAGTAGACTGCCATTTCAGATCCCTTTGGATCTTCAGAAGTGCTCAGCATCGAGCAGCTGCCATGCTGAGCACCAGGAACTGTGAGGACCCAATATCAAGCTACACAAGCTTCAAATGGGGACCGAGCTCATTTAGGAACCTCTTTCTGACTCCTGTGTTGAGCTGGTTTAGAAATCCATGCCTTTAACTGCAAAACTTTTTGACTTGCACACTGATCTGATTATTTCAAGCCTGTAAATAGCTTTTATTATGCAGCTTGGTTGCTTTACTTATTCCAGGTTTCCATTTCGCTTTTATCTTAGTTTATTTTATTACAGAGAATGATACAGCCCAGAGGATTTTTCTTCATATCAAAGTTGCCAATACTTTCCTCGTAAAATGTAGTCTATATGTGATGGAAATGGGCTCAGCCTACATGGGAAATATTCTGAAGGCAGTATCAGCATTACGAATCTCGCATTGGTTTGGAATTGAGTAGGACCCAATCCTGCAAGCATCCTTATGAATAGTTTACCTTGAGTTACAAAATTTCTCCCAATGTCAATGAAGCTGCTTTAATGTAACATGCCTAAGTGTTTGCAGGATTGGGTTTAGGCTTTTATTTGGCATAGCACTTGAGCAAGTGCTTAAACTTAGGAATAGGCTTGTGTTCAAGGTGAAGCACATGCTTTTCATTGCCAAACCAGGATGCTTTTTAGTCCCTTTCCAGTATCAGAGGCCTCGTCCTCGATTCAGGCCAGGTAGCTGCCTGGAACCTGCTGAAATTTAATGAGGCTGCTGGCAAGTGGGGCTTTAAGCTCAAATTGTAAAAATCAGAATTGCAGCTCGTAATTTGCAATTAACAACTGATGACAGTTCTGACAACGGAGCAAATAGTAAGTGCATTAACTTATTAATAGCTCATTTCATGAGTTTCAGGTCACTTTGTGCGACGGTGCTAAGGGCTGGCTTTGGCAAGCCATGTTTCTGGTCAGTGCCTGATGGGCTGCTCAAAATGGATTATGGTTTTCTATCCTGATTTTCCTCATCCTGTTAGCAGAGTGGGGCTGTTTGGGGCCTTATTGTTGAGGATAATTTCTTGAAAGCTCAAGGAAAGGAAGAGTTGAATCAGCCTGACCTGCCAGTCAGATACCATGTGCTTCTTGCAGACTAGTCATGCATATGCACCCTTAACTCTCTTTGCCTTTACTTGCAAATAAGAAGCTGGGGGTGCCAGTTTTGTAAAATGAAGTAATTTTGCCTTCTAAAGAAGCCAGTAATGAGGGAAGGGAAAGTAATCACTGAGGGTCTGCAAAGGCTTAATCTACAAAACGTTCTGCTTCATTTTGATATCTTACCTGTTTTTAAAATGCTTAAATAATATCCCAAGTCATTTTCAGACAGGATTTTTTGAGTTGTAAAGAAGTCAATTGCCTTGACCTACCATTGCTGTTGTTCATTGCCTACAATTCTTACAGAAATCTCACCTGGATAATTTTTGAAATTGTTGCTGAGATGCCAAGAAATGAATTTGTTGCTGAGTTATTTCATATCCTGATCACTTCCCTGTTCTGATAACTTCCGTTCCTGGTTCAAAACGACTATCTCACATTACATTTGAAGAATTTTGATTTTTATTTCTAGACAGGAAATGGTTTTGGGATGTAAAATCTGTTGTCTAGAGTTTGCAGCGGGAAGGGTGCAGAAATGGGGAGAACTTCCTTTGAGGGATGTCTTGCAGATGGTTTCTCTCCAGCAAGCTGCTTTGTGGCCCATATGCAAGAAAATGATGCCATCGGTAATACCAGCCTTGTCTTGTGACGTGTTTTGACTACAATGTTTTGCAGGCTGCCATCAGATAACACTCAGTGTCCCCCCCGCTCTCGATCCCAGTTTTTTGAGCTTGGATTAAAGCAGTGTAGCCATTTCTCTGGGTTTGGTCCTGGATCCTTGTCCCACGTGACAGCCAGAGATGATCTGATATGTCTGGGAGAGGGGATGGAAACGCTGGGCTTGCTCTATGCCCTGTTTGATGAGCATGCTGGCACAGTGGCAAAGCTGGGGCTGCTTTTCTGTGGGTCTCTGCTGAAACCTGCTGTCTGACATGCGCAGTCCACATGTGCAAGAGGACAAGGGTGGGAGCACATGGCACCTTGCAGATGCAAGCCCGCTCAGATTAAAGCTGGAGCAGTGCCAGCAGATCGAGGCGCCCAATATATGGGTGAAGGGAAAGCAGCCAGTGTGAGCTGGGTGCCAGGTTGCTGACTTACCTAGAAGGACTAACAGATCAAAATAAATGCAAATCCTGAGTGTAATCACTGACCTGGTATGTCATGCTTACTTAGTGGATAGGAAGAAGAGAATATAGCACTAACGACAACTGTGATACAGTCATTGAGTACTTCAGCTTGAGAGATTTTTCCAGTGGTAATTAACATATTTAACTTATTTCTAAAGATTTACAAACATTAAATGCCACTAAGCATTCCATGCCATGAACATCAAAGAAGCTGATATAACTTTGGAAGCATACATTTCATCCATCATAACACTCTTGTCACTTAAATGGCACTCAGTGCACGTAAAATTACAGCGATTATAGAAGAACATCAAATTTCATCAGCAGTGATTACGCTGTGATTATCACACACGCACTTCTCGGGGCTCTTTTTGCACTTATGCAACTGCCAGTTTGCAAATACATGTTGGGAAAGAGAGTTTGGGGCTTGCTAGATAAACCTGGTGTTTCCATCCCATCAGTCAGTCTTTTCAGCATGTTAATTTGTACTTTGGGCAGAGAAATTTAACCCTTAAGAGTGATTTAGAGCAGGAAGGAAGTTAGTCTCAGTGAAGACCTTCTCCTCCATCTGTAGAAGACCACACTGGTTTAACTGTAGGGAGGCTTTGGTCAGTCATTTTAGGGTCTTTTCCTGACCTTCCCTCATCAATCCACTGAGACCCATCAGGGGTAGTGAACTGCTTTTTCCAGGCAAGGGCATGGAGATCTACGTAATCTTGTCTTGGTAGAAAAGTAGGGGGGGAATTTGTTCATTCCCTTGTTTGCATCCTTGCTTATATGTCTGACTTAACTGAAAATTTAAGGCTCTGTATTTCTCTGGGAGAAGAATAGCAGAGAGATGAAAATGGAAAGTCCAATCCAAACCCAGGTTGCCATCAATGGAAAAATACCTGCTGGTGCCACAGATCTTTAGAAGGCAAGAGAAAGGGTGGGAATTAGGGGGGGAGGGGCTGGGGGTAACAGTCCAAATTGGCCTAAATGTGTTTCCCATTAAATCGGTAATGAAACTGTAGCACAGGAGAAAATACGCTCCTTTTTTTTCATGTTACTGTAGCTTCAGGAGCCAAATTTCCAGAAGGACTCAGCTCCCTGCAATTCCTCCCGAGAAGAGCGGCTGAGCTCTTTTGAAAGCATGAATTTCATACAGCATCCATGTCAGACACATACTCCCTTCCCTTCACGTCTGTTCTTTGTGTTTACCTTCCATACTCTAGCAAGCACTTTGAGTAGCAGGAATTCTCTCTGAAAGAGTGGGAAGTAAGCAAATATAACAGCACATTTGCAGAAAGCAAAACGTTCTAAATCCTAATGCTAAACACAGAGCCCAAGAGTGCACAATATTCTGGCTCCAGGGATGCTTGCTTATTAAGCCTTCCCTATTTTTTCTCATTATTTTTGAGAAGCACAGGTCACTCCTGCAATTTGCAGCCTGGTTGCATGAAGGGTTGTATTGGCAGCAATGTGGGTTTTCTGAACAGGCTTTGCCACTTGGTCCAGCCTTGCGGGGGACAGGAGTCCATGTCAGCTGTCAAATAACAGAAGGTATAAGGTGACAATCCATGTGCGATGAGCTGATCTGCCTTGCTTTGATTATTTTTGCTATCCGATATCTTCAGCTGCTTGCAAACAATCTGTGCACCCAAACCAAACTAACAAAACCTTTCAAAATTTAAATATATATGCACTTGCATAGTAAACTCAAGAAAAGCAGGCTAAATTTTCTAGAAAAGGTATTTTCTGGGAAAACATTTACGTGAACTGACACTTGACATTTTGGAGGAAGACAAAAATAGGTGTTTATTCTATAGTTTACTAATTCTACCCATCTTGAAAATATCCATTGGTTGTATCCATTGCTGTTTGTTTACATGAAGATGTAGATATTAATAGCTGTGGTTCACATATGTTCACATCTAGGCTGTATCCTTGAAATGAATGCGTTTCCTTTCCTTAATGGAAAGAAGAAAAACTCTGCTCAAAGTGCCAGATTTTCCGATATGAGCTTTGATCCCTGCAAATGTATGCACTAAGGCAGGTAATAAATCCCTCTTAGTTTTGATCCCAGGTTTAACCAGTGGGTGACTGAGCAGATTTAACCTTGTGAAACAGCATACTTGGAAATGATGTGTCACAAAATCCTAGCCTATGCTATGGAGAAAAGCAGAGTTCTTCTAGCCATCCCCAGGACTTAGCACCGGCAGGTACCTCTGCCCTGTATATAGCAATGCAGTACGTATGTGAATCTTCAAGGGACCGTGCGAGGTTGTAGTGTTTTGAATTAAGCCAGGACATGGGGACTGTGTTGTAGCTTAACATCCACATCTCCTGCTGCATTCTTAGATTAATCTTCTTTAAATGCGTAGGAGCGTGTATACAGAAAGGGAAAGAGAAATGGAGGGACTGGAGTTTTCCCTCTCTCCACACATCCCTTTCCTGTTGTCTTCTGTGTCCTTGCATTTCGGAGTTGGTCACCCTCTCCTCTTTTCTCTTTGCTGTTATTGAATAAGCATTCCTAGTTTCTTTTGTTTTGCTGCTTACCTTTTTACACGCCTTTTCAATACTTGGAAAATGGACAGTTTAGTAAGTGGGATCCATTTAATTCTGTGCTTTCATAGTTTTTAATGGTGGAAATTTCAGAGCGCTACAAGTTACTGATAATTAATTTTCCTCCTCTAACTGCTGTCAAGAACAGCTTGAAACACAGTGTGAGAGAGGGAGAGAGTTAGTCGGTGCTTCCCCTTCTCCTCTTGGCCTTCCTCAATTCTGTCCGGATACAAATGTGTAAAAGGCAAACAACACCAATTTTCTGTTTTTCAGGGTATGTTTTTAAAGCCAGAAAATCCCCAGAATTTATTTAGAAGTATTTTTTCATTAATCAACAGAAAATCTGATCATCCTGTCAAAAGTGACAATTTCTTGGATGGCTATTTATCTATCTATCTATTTATTTATTTATTTATTTAGAAATTCCATTTTTCATGAGGATGCTTTGTTGAGTTGGAACATTTTTACCAGTTCCTCTGAAGACTTGGTCATGAGGAAACTGTCAAAATATATGGGGGGGAAACTTCATAAATAACAAGAAATGAAGCAACTCCTCTGCAATGAAGCAGGAAATGAGTGCTGGCATCCGAAGCCTCTGCTGTGCCTTACACATCCTAGGAGGATTATTAATGTGTTTTATTCCTGTAAGCTGGAAAGCAACCCAAACCTCTCACAAGAGATGAAGTTCAAAACACTAGATTTAAGTTTTGTTGTTAGCTGTCTAACTTTTTATTGGTTTATTTTAAATTCTGTTTATGCGGACAGCATTAGAGGAGTTACTGTGCTCTGTAATGGGAAGAAGCAATTTTTGCTGTGAAAGCCTACCCAAACTACTGGAAAACTGATGATTAGAACTTCAAAACTTCTCCACTGAGTAGTTGTGTGTTTTTTGAGAAATGAGGAAAATCCAGTCGTATTCTACATCTTTGTCTGGATGACCTTACAACTTTTTCAATTTGCATAGCCCAAGAGATCACCTTCTGCAGCCTGAAAGTCTTGTTGGAGATTCTGTCTGATGGTCAAAGGATGCTGGCAACAGAAGTAGCATCTTTTGTTAAACCAGCTAATATAGTTGAAAAATAGTAGTATGTTTCTGGTTGCAATAACCCTTTGCAAAGTTATATATAAGCTAAAAGCATTTGCTGAAAGTTCACTTAGATGTGTACCAGTTAAAGTACCATTGAAAGAAAATATTATACTACAGGCTGGTGCCTGTAGTGTAGCAGGAGCGTTGGCAAAAAGGGATAGACAGGTGATAAGTTTCATATCTCCTGGAGGAAAACAAGGGCTCCTTTATACCTTGTGAAACACAACGAGGTTAGAGAGGGCAGAGATTATATTGTTCTGTAAGACTAATACCTGTGTTGATGTCGTGGTTTAACCCCAGCCAGCAACTAAGCACCACGCAGCTGCTCACTCACTGCCCCCCTACCCAGTGGGATGGGGGACATAATAAAAAAAAAGTAAAACTTGAGGGTTGAGATGAGAACAGTTTAATAGAACACAAAAGAAGAAACTAGTAATGATAATGATAACACTAATAAAATGACAAGAGTAATAATAAAAGGATTAGAATATACAAGTGACGCACAGTGCAATTGCTCACCACCTGCCGATTGACACCCAGTTAGTCCCTGAGCAGTGATCCTCCCCTGCCCCCACTCCCCCCAGTTTATATACTGGACATGACATCACACGGTATGGAATACCCCTTGGCCAGTTTGGGTCAGCTGTCCTGGCTGTGTCCCCTCCCAACTTCTTGTGCCCCTCCAGCCTTCTTGCTGGCTGGGCATCAGAAGCTGAAAAATCCTTGACTTGAGACTAAACATTACTTAGCAACAACTGAAACCATCAGCGTGTTATCAACATTCTTCTCATGCTGAATCCAAAACCATAGCACTGTACCAGCTACTAGGAAGAAAATTAACTCTATCCCAGCTGAAACCAGAAC
The DNA here is from genome assembly GCA_013401275.1 of Pandion haliaetus. Taxonomy (NCBI): domain Eukaryota; kingdom Metazoa; phylum Chordata; class Aves; order Accipitriformes; family Pandionidae; genus Pandion; species Pandion haliaetus. Next base: position 38,517 of record VYZV01003261.1, on the reverse strand, counting down.
AATTGAGTTTTCCAGTTCTTAGTACAGCTACCAGTCCTGTTCTCACATTTGCTGTTGGATGGTGTTTTGCAGGGCTCCCAGGTGGCTCAGGACTGAGGGATCAGCAAGGGAATGATGCTTTTGTGGGAGTTTTCCCCCGTTAGCAATGTATTCCTCATCTTTGGTTGTGAAAGCAGTTTCTAGTGCAGGTTGCCTCAGCCTTAATGGTATCAATACAGTCATTTTTATAGAAGCATAAGAGTGTCTTCACTCTGATACTTTTTTTTTCTTGGCTTAAATATCCAAGTTTAATTACAGGAAAAATGCTTTCTCAGTCTTCCAGAGCATGAGTTTAAAATGGGCAATAATTTCTGTGTTTAAAAATGCTTGGAGAAAATCGTGTCACAATCTCACTGTATTTCAGAAATCTGAAGCAGTACTACTCCCACAGCTTAAGGAAAATGAGGTGCTGCAGTGGGGTAAAGAAGATGTAATTCTTGCTTTCCCAATCTGCATGTATTATGTCCCCGTTTATTCCTACTGCAAGGGTCTGCTACCTCTCCTGTTAGAAACCATCATACTTTCAGGCTAGATTTATTTACGTTGGAGACAGACCTAGCCATGCTTACGTTAACACTGGTTTAAATCACCACCTTTGGGTTTTTCTGAGAGATGAGGAGGAGCTGTATGCCCTCTCAGCTTTTGTTTTGCAACACAAAACATAGCAAGTTATTTTAGTTTCTTCTCCTAAACTGGGCTGGCCACTAGTCTTATTCAAGTAGCCCTAGTCCATACCTTTTTCTGTCTTGACCACAGGAGACTGTGGTGGCACTTGAGCTCCCTCCTGCTTTCCAGGCTGTGCCCATCCCATGGGGGTCCTGTGCATCATTCACTGTCAGCTCCGCAGGTTTGACTTTCTCACAGCACCTTCATGGTGTGAAATGGTTTGAAACCATTTTACAATCAGCCTGTCCTCCTGACTCTTTTCCTGCCATCATTTCAGGCAGTGAACTCACAGCAGGTTTTCTTATCAGTGATCCCAAATTACTGCTCAGGACCCTGCTCAATTCCATCCCCCCAGCCTTCCTCTAGATAATTTTGGCTGTAAAATATGCCAACTTTGCCATGGGATGGCAGTTCATTCCAACATCATATCATCAGCAAATCACATCGGTATGCTCCAGAAGTCATGCAGAGGCTATTAATTTAAATAATACAGAAAATTATTCCCCAAACCAATTTTTACTTTCCAGACTGGTTCATCCCTCCCCAGTGCAATCTGTTGCCTCTTAGTTGGTTTCATAGCTGCTTTCAATGTCTCTGATAATCCCTATTTTCTCCATCTTGAGGATTTCCCGTGTGACATTAAACCAATGCTTTATTGAAGTTTGAACAGTCTTCATTCTTGCATGTCCTTTATCTAGAAAATGAGCTATCTTTTTAGAGAAAGCTACCAAGTAAGTCTCATATGATCTCTCTTTGGTAGACTCGTGCTATGCTTTTTCTTCTTTTTCTGTTTGTCTGCCTTATATTGTTCTTTCCTACAAAAGTTGTGCCTTTGCTATCAATTAACATTTTGTAATTGCCTCCAGCTCACACTTCTTCCTTACTTCCATGCTCAATCGATTGATATTTTTCACTCTTATGACACTACTATGAGTTGCCAGATTTAATAAAAATCCTTTCTGTTAGCTTAGTGATCTCATGAGATTTGTTTAAAAAAAATAAAAAGGCACTGAAGCTGGAGGGCAAGCTCATAGCGGCAAAGGAGATAGAGCCAAAAGAGGTCAAGAAAGTGGGTTTACACTCCTCAAGCTTAGAAAAAAATCCCTTCCCCCTGCATCTACCACTTGAGGATATTTTTCTGGCTCTTTAGTGTTTGGAAATCCTCAGGTGAGGACCAGTTGATTCAGGCTCTTTTCCTTTTTGAGATTGGAAGGACATAAATTCACTGAGAATAGATATAAGGTGCCTACTTTTAGGGGAGAAACCCCAGTATCTCCCCTGGCAAAAACCAAGGTGTCTTTGCACCATGGTGGGCCCTGTCCCACATCTGGGCAAAGCTACCCTCGGGGGCCAGCAGCCAGGCTGCCCATGGGCCATCCCTGCATTGCAGTTGGCCAATGCAATGTTTCACACCGGGGCAAATACCTCCTTGCAGCTGGGTTGGCAAGGTTCAAAGGGATGCAGACTTCTAAACTGCAGATATTTCCTGCTCTTAAGGAGTACTTTGTGCTGGAAATTATGCTTTTACAAGCAATCCTGGGGTCTTTTCCTTTGTGTTTGTTGATGTTCTTGGGAGGAGCTGTGGGACACCACGTTGGGTATTTTACCGTTGTTTATAATTATGTTCTGCTGTTGTCTAGGGAGTGCAGGATGCCATTGTGCTCAGCGCTGTACAAACTTGCTAAGGTGATTCCTGCTCTGAGGGATTTCTAGTCTAATGAGAGGTAGTGGGAGAAAGGATTTATGGATTGTGCTCAGAAATGGGGAGCAGAAGGTATCTTGCCAAAGGTGGCCCTGCAACCCTGCATGGGGCACAAGTGAAAACAGAGCCCAGTAACCATGACTTCCAGTTTGGTACATTGATTTATCTATAGCGATCTTGTACTTTGATTCTGTATCCCTTTTTCCCTTTACTTTTTCAGATTCATGATTTAAAATCTCTGTAAATTAACCTATGTCAGTAAAAATTAATGTGACTTAATTTTCTTCCCTGCTTTTGCAAATTGAGTTTGGCCCCTGTGAGCATCTTTAAATGATCACATACCACCTCTCTGACTTGCTCTGTGAGGAACCAAAGTCCAGTGGTGCTAAGTCACATCCAAAAATGGTAATAGGCTTCTAAAGTGGCAAAGAGTTTTGAAAGTCCATCCCACAGAAAATTAGTGCTTGGGAAGCAGCAAAATTCAAGTCTTTCTTGGTTAATGGCTGCTTCTTCCAGCATGCGCATGAAAGAGAAGAAAGTGTCAGAAGGTGAATTTGAGATATAGTGGAAGAGATTCCCAAATGGGTAGTATTTCAAGGGGATCCTAGTGCCTGATTTCCTCCTAGTTTTTAGGAAATCCCGGTATCAGTAGGTTGTGCAAGCACAGAAAAAATGGTGATAGAGTTGGTTATATTTGCTGTGACTAGGAAACAACATTTGCTTAAGATGTTGTGTGGGTGAGAGCCTGAGAGCACACAGGGTATGGATGAAAGAGGACTGTGATGAATGATACTGCACAGAAATGTCAGGCTTCGTGATGGACAGAGTCGCTCATCAANGGATTACCAGAACGTGATTTGGATTTCATGGCTGACATTTGCAGAGCAGGTGAGGATCACTGAGCTTCCAAATCCACGTCTGGGCGCCTAAATATATGGCATCCTGCACCACCCTGAAGGCTTTGACAACAGCTGTAGACACCAGTGCCCACTTGTTCAAGTCTGTAATTCAGGCTACCGCACACTGGAAAGCCCAGAGGTGCTTAATTCTCAAGGCTTTTTTATCTTGTAGTTTTTTCTGGACTATGCATAGCACTCTGTCAGCTCTGTGGTGATCCCCTGAAAACCACATGGCACCTCACCTATGAACTGATCAGCCACACCCCTGAGACAACCCTACAATCAGCATTATTTCACCAACAAATAAGTTCAGGATTTTTTTGGTATTTTCTTCACCCTGCTCTCAAAAAGAATAGGATAATTTTGCCATGGCAAGTGTGGATTGTGTGCTAATTTATGTAAAGGCATGTTTCTGCTGGGCATGGTTGGAAGAGAAAAAGCATAGTATCAAACATTTTTTTATAACTTTCAAGCCCTGAGTAGCTAGCTTTTGCTAACCATGCTTAGATTAGAGCTGGTGCGGAAACTTTTCTAAATGGTGGTATTTTTCCACTGCAAAGTAGTGATTTGTCAAAACAACTTTTTTGCTGAAATGTATTGGTTAGATATAATGTTCACTGCAAAGGTACCTCCAGATGCCAGATGAAATGAAAGCGTGTGACCCCCATTACACCCCAGAGCGGTCACTAGCTGTGTGTTTGGGGCACGCAGCATTCAGACTGCCTGTCTGCTTGTGCTAAAAAACAGTCTTTCCTAGATTTAGTCTGCTTCTCCTTCTCCTCTCTACACTGACACTTCTTGTTTTTCTCTGTTTTGTCCCTTCCCCAAACTGTGTCTCCCACAGCCCATAGCTCAGGGTGGCCTTGGACATTGGCCTAGACTCTTCTCCCAAAATATTCTTCTTCCAAATCCTCCAGTGACATGGTATCTGTTAAGTGGAAATGAGAATCTGAGACAGGCCATCCTTCCTGGTGGAGAAAGAAGGTAGCTGTATCCAGTCATTTTTACTGAAGTCCTATTCTTCACAAAAGTCAGTAGGGCTCTTAATGAATCCCCTTGGGTGTGGGGCTCTGGGAGTGCTGGGAATTTAAACCAGTAAGAGAAAGGTAAAAGCCAGCATGATACTGGGGTGTGTCTCCTTTATATGCACTTCAGTGGAGGAGAAGCTACCTGATAATAGAATTTTTTTTAATTGCCAGGAACAATATAACAAGAGCCAGGAGCTGGAAGCTGAAACTGGAAGAGTTCATCCTGGAAACAAGGTATGCTTTTTTTATTTTTTATTTTTTATGTGTTTAAATAGGCACACATTAATCATCCAAACAGTTTCCCAGAGGATGTGGTGGATCTTTATGGACTTCAAATCTTCAAATTGAGATAACTTTTTACTTTGAAAATAATTGGTCTAGGTCTGTACAAGTTTTAGAGCAGGGTGGGAGAACCACTGTGTGACATCTTCTGCCCATGGAAGAGATGAAAAGAGGAGTTTGTTCCTAAGTGCCACTTTAGCCCTAAACTTTGAGGTCCTCAATCTCCTGTAAGTGTTTAAGTACTACTAATGAAGTTTTATTGATGCCTTTTATATTTGATCAAGTCCATATTTATTCTGTGTGCTATGCCTAAGAGTCTAAGCTGACCTTTCTTAAAGTCTCTCCATATCTGTAAAGACTGCAAAAGCTGTCCGGTGAGTAAATGTGATTTGCATGGTCAGTTTGCCTTAAGTTGTTTGTTTGATTTTTTTGTTTGCTTTTGGTTTGCCTGGATCTGGTTTAAATGCCTGGTGTTAGACATGTAATCGAAATATTTTGTTCTCATATTTAGACAGTCGTATGTTTTAACACAGCTGGTGTCGTGCCACGCAACACAAACCGCATCTGTGTTGCAATACCCCCCCTGCTTTGAATGTGGGGAGGGAGCACCCAGGGACTCTTCCCTGAGTCAAGAGAAACAGGTGCCCCTCTCCTTGGGAAACAAGGCCATTGAGTTTCACCATAGTGCCAGTGCCTGGATAGAAAATGCTGAGCTGGGTGTGAGCAGGCGGAACAGGAGCCCTTGCCACTCAGCCAGAGGGTGCACGAGTGGGCTTCCCTTGCTGGCCGTGGAGCTGTGATTTGGCGCAGTGATGCCACCAATGCAGTCTTTGCACCCTCCTTGCTGCATAAGATGTGGCCCTTTTGGGAATGTAGAAATCGGATCCTAAGCACCCTTAAAAGGTTTCTTTATTAACTTTAATGTCCTGGAGATCAACTTCTGACAAAAATCTTTCCCATGTGTCTACTGCTCCCTGTGAAACTGGCTACTCCTGTTATCCACCTGAATGGGACAAGGGGGCTTTTTCTGATCAATCCCTGCTTGGTTTCCCACCCTGTGCACCCATCCTGAATGCTTAGTGTTTCTCACCAGGACTGCTTGGTTCGTGATGAGTTAGCATTCGTGTTTCCATGCAGCACCCACTCTTCCCTTGCTTCCCCAGCTACCCACAGCACACGAACCATCATGCTAGGTCTTTGTTTATCCAGGTGGCAGGTGGGCTTTAAAGATGAAGCTAAGCAGTAATAAGCTATATAATTACTGGAGATCTCTGCATAGAGGGGATGATGGCTTACAAAGGGAGGAGTTGCGTTTATCCTCCTTAATTGGGAACTTCGTGTTAGCAGCAGCAGCAGCAGACTTGCAGATCTATTTTGTTTGGGTCCTCTTTGTGTCTAGCAGGGAGCCATCCCTGCCACAACTGAGGAGAAAAAGTAGCTTTAAAAGATTGAACTAAAAATTGAATCTGTGAGCTGCTTCTTAAGGGAAAGCAAATTTGTGTGTTATGTATTTTTGCTATTTTCCTGTCAAAAATGCAAGGTGAAGTTATCATAGTGATGCAGTCAGCTTCATAGAGGACTTGGAAGTTCCCCCCTCTGCTTCCAGGGTTTGAAAAAGACTTTTATTTCTATCTGTTCTCAATGAGCAAGCTAGCACCAGGGAGATGCAAAACCACTCTGGTGCTTCACCTATAATTTTTGTTAGGGGAGCAAGTAACATGATGTGAGCCCTGACTTTCCCCCAAGTTTGGACTTTGTGCCTCATTCATTTGTGACGTGCCTCTTCCTCGCTTGGGGCAACATAGTCACCCAGGACAATGAGCTCCTTGGCCAATTCATGGTTTGTGGATTGTAAATCTCAGAAGAAGGAGAGAAAGTTTGACTCAACCTCAGTGAAGTTAGAAAAGCTGGCGGTGAATATCCCACTCTCGTAGGATAATAAGCGCGCTTGCTTCTTGGCACTCATTCAGCCTCCCTCTCCATCTCCCACTTGCTCTCCTGGCCTTGACCTGAATCCAACAAGTGAACTTCCACAACTGTACTTTAAGCTGCCTTATGAGTGTCAGCTCCCATGCAGTTGTCCAGCGGGATGGACTTGCAGGGAACCAACTTTGCTGGGGCGTTTCAGACACATGGCTGAGTCATGAGCCAGGTTATTTTCCCACCTAGCAGCTATGCAAGAAAAGGGGGACAGGAGCAGGCTCAGCATGAGCCCAGACCTAGCAGTAGGTGTAACAGGTGAGGAGACATGTTGATGTGCAGTTTGCAGCTCTCTTGGTGCTTTGGAGGCCCTCACAGTCATAGGAAATTGCAGCTACAGGGCTCAGTTTCAATAGTGAAGGGCAGAGAATTAGAGCAGTAAAAGGAAAGGAATTTATGCATCTAAAATAGGAGGAACGGTGATGACCATGAAGTAATTTCTGCACAGCATGTTTTCATAAATCTGAAATTCTGAGTTTCCTGAAAGGTAGTGTCTTTGGAAAAAGGAGCTTTAATTGCTTCAGGATAATTAAAGCCACCAACCATATGAGTTCCCTTCTGCAGAGAGGAAATACTAGGTATCATTTGTTTGTATCCAAAATTAATATGTGGCCTGAGTTTTTAAATGGAGTTACGCAAAACTAACTCAAATACTCTACTTTAAAGACTACTGCTAAATTCAGTGATAGCAAGCTGATAATCTGCACCTTTGAATGTTAAATCAAACCACTGTGACAAGAGAAATTGGGGATTAGGTGCATAATAACAGTAAAATGACTTTGAAGAGTTTGTCCTGTCTGTGTGATGTATAGTTTGTTGTTTATTTTAATCAAACAATTTATAAGAATTTATTATATGGTGGTGAAGTATGACTTGATACCGCAGTTCAGATTAAGCGTTCAGCTGAGCTATGTTAAATATGTAAGATATGGTAGAAACAAGACTTTCCCTAGCACATTTTTATTAATAACTTCTGATGGAAGGATAAGTTCAGGCAATGCAGTTAAGACTTAAAGGGGGAAAGAAAAGCAATAACAGTATTATTTACACCGGCTATTGCAACGGGAAGCCGGGATAGTGAGGAACTGGTTGAAGAGAAGTTCAGTGGTACACTGGCAGGAGCTTTTCTCCCTTGTGCTGAGCTAATGTTCCTTTGGTTTCACTTTTATGTATGTTGAAGTCTTTATTAGTTAAATATGAACAGAAGTTAAATTTTAAAATTTTGCTGTAGCTTGAACTAGTTAGTTTGGTATTGGTTTTGATACTATTGACAGTGTGCTTCTTTGAATAGGGTTAATACTTTTATTTACATTTTATTTTGGTCTAAAAATACCTCACATTCTGAAGATTAGCCAGCTTGCAGTGTTGTGAGGAACCCAGACTGCAGACTTCCCATTTATACAATTTCTGTGTTCCGTGTTTTTTGCCACGTATCCACATGGGTCTCAGTCAGTACTAGTCTGTGCTCAGCTCTGCTGAAGCCAAGCTTCACTTCAGCCTGCCTGCTTAGTATCTGCTTTCTTGAATTTTGTCCAGAATTTCTTTCAGAAGAGACTAAATGTTTGGATGAGAGATCATTTGGGGGCCACTGAATAGCCAGAAATGTTAACTGGTTCAGGAGATCCCTTTGGCTGAAAATAGAGGAACAGAGTCTACCTGGGGAAAGGTTCTTATATAGTCATCCTGTTCTTAGTGTTGTCTGGGCGTTTGCTCATGGCCACCCTTGGAGACAGGTTGCAGGGTCAGATGGACCCTTGGTCTATTTTATGTTCCAACAGTAATATTTAAGCTTGAGCATCACAAGGTACAAGTCTGCATAGGGCTATGCAATAGGTTTATCTGGCCTCCACCAGTCATAGCCATCCGTTGCAGAATAGTAATGTTGAGCTGAGTAAACTTGACACAAGGAGGTTGCTGGATGCTGCTAGTGGTGCCACCATGAAACGATGTGGCTCCCCTGCCAGAGCATTGCTCAGCTCAGCCCTGCCCCACACACCAGCACCAAAAGGGGCTTGCGCAGTGCTGGTGCCATGTGGGAAGGAGACAGGCAGCCCCCGACCGTGGGGAATGTCATCCTCAGGGACCTCAGGGTAGCTCTGTGTGGAGTGGGGTGGGATTCGAGAGAGCAGCCTTCAGCTCAGACACTGGTGACTGGGAGTGCTGGTTTAATGAGCATCTCTTGGGTTTCTGCTCAAAATGTTTTGGTCTGAAATTTTATTTTCTGCGTACAGAGAAAAACAGGGTTATTTGAATATTCAGATGGCTCAATATGCTGTATAAGACAGTTGGCAAGAGGAGATGCCAAACACCATTTGGACTTGATTTTCTTTTTGATTTTAAAATGTCTGTTAAGTCACCACTATTGTACAAAAAATAGGACAGTTTTTACTAACTATAAACCCTTCCTGTATTGTCTGGGCTCGGAGAGGGAGAAACGGTTACTATTTTCTCCAGAAAATCTGGATTTAGAGTATGCATTTGTCACTTCTGTGCTGCTAGATGTTACTAGACTATTGCATTCTTTCCAATTATCAAAGCAGCCCTCAGGTCTTTTAAAATAAATAAGATCTCAGAATTTGCTGACTCCATCAGGAAAGTTTGGCCATTTTTAGTTTTAACTATCAAATATGCACCTTAATCTTAAATAGCATTTAAGTTGCTGTTGTCATATTGGAGTCAATAGTACCATTAAAATAATCTCTCCAATAACAAAATAGCTTAATTTTTCTCCTTGCTGTTTTGGTCTATGTGGGTGGTCACACAAGGATGAGAAAATGTCCTCTGTTGAGAAGCATTTTCAATGTGCAGTAGAGCTAAAGAGTTGGACTTTTATGGGAGCTCAGCCCCCTCTAACCACATTTCAGCTCATTAAACACCTTGATGTAGTAAGAAACACTGTCCCATTTGATATGACAAATGTTTAGATGGCTGAAATCAGAAGAAATGATGTGCAATATCACTATCTAGATTATGGTATTGTGTTCTTCTAGTGTTTGTACATTGCATGTCTGGTTTGCACACAGTTACCCAAGTAACTTCTACACAGGCTTCCACTGCGCTAATCCTGAAATCTTCCCAGTTAGAGCTATTTTCTTTCTTTCTTCTGAAATGTACTTAGTTTTTCTGTCTTTTGTTATGTGAAAATTCCCATGTTGTGAGGAGCTTTTAAATTAGGACTAGCCAATCCTAATTTTATCAGGAAATAGGAGAGAAATTAAATCAGAATGCCTGTCGTGAACAGGTCCTGGACAGAAAAGGCCTTGGCACATCTACGTTAGTAGCATCACTGTGATGCTGTATGCTGGCTCCAAAATCAGCTGCCCTTTTTTATGGTTATTCATTACAATTTTTTTCTTGTGTCCTTATAATGTCATGATTACTTTCCTCACTATAAATCTTAGAGGGACTTCTGGGTTTTGAAAGAGTGTGATATTTTCACAAGGTACCTGATTTTTCCTGATTATGTGAGCCCAGTGTCACACCATAAATTATCCTTCCTGATTTATCAATGGCAAACATTGATTCCAACTGTAAGGGCATGTGCTGCTTATACAAATGTCTGACACTGGATGCAAGCCACCTTTTTACCATGTTAATTGAAGATGGATAGCGAGGACTTGAGATCAACAAATGGGCCTGTTTGTCATGTTGTTAAAACTCAATCTGTCTGACACTGGAAATGTTTTTCAGCTCCTTAAAACGAAAGGGAAACTGTCAGCTTGAAAATCACATGTCTAACAGAGCTGTCATCTTTTCCTTTCCACAATCCTCCTCAAATAAGAGCTCAAACACTGTAGCTGAAAAAAAGGCTAGAAAATGCAATCTTGCCTTTTATGGAGATGTAGAAAACATTGTTCAGGTCAGAGTTGCAGTGGGACAGATCCTTAAGTGCTGGCCCAGCCCTGCTCCACAGTGTCCCTACGAAGGGGTAGGTAGGTCCCGATGTCATTGTGGCACTGCCAGCCATTGCAGTGCCTTTGGGAAGGGCAAAGGCTGGATTTTGGGGAGTCTTGGGATGAGAGACACAAGTGTGGACAGAGCTGCTTTCCCAGCTGTAAGCATTACCCCTCCAGAAGCCTCAAAAAATGCTTCAACTTTCATTAGTGCTGATGGTGCAGTGTCATTTCATGTGGGTCTTTCAGCAGCGATGGTCCCAGGCACCTCTGCTTCTCATCCTGAAAATTTTATTGTGTTAGATGCTATATAAATGTCTATGAACTATGAACAGCTCCTTTCCTCCACAGGGCACATGGTGCGTTCACTGCTGAATTAAGACTTGGCCTCCAGGTTGTTGGGTTCTTGTTTGTCTGCTACAAGTAGCCATTTATTTGTGTGGCTGTGAATAAGTCGTCCCTGGGTTGCTTGTCCTTGCAATGCTACAGAGAAAACTTGAGTTTTCCATTTATAAAGGCTTCTGAATGAACTAGAAAATCTCTCCATTGAATAGCTCAAGGGGATGCAAGCTAATTGTTCACTGGTAGCTGCTGGTGAGCTAGGAAAAGTCAGCAATTATTTGGAAAATAATTTGTAAAACACTGACTTTTGCTCCCCCCTGCCCCCATTTCCATGGGTGCCCAAGGTGAAAAATCCCCTATGCTATAAATGCTGAGGAGCAGATTTGTGCACAGTGTCGGACTTCTCTTGACTACTTTTGCTTGGCCATATCTTCCTTGAGAGGGTATATGAGCCCTTCACAGACATGACTGTGTATGCTCTCTGTGCTTCCTGTGGTGTGGGTTTGTTTTTATCTAGATATGCAAAAATAGGATTATTTCTCTTAAGCTTCTTTAACCCTCTCAAGCAGTGTTTCTTTAAATCAAGTGAACACATTTTCGAATATTTTAAACTGTGAAATTTTAACGTATGTGTTCATTAATTTTAATGCCGTTCAGTAAAAGTCTAAGACATTTCCAATTCACACCAGTGCTACCCTCTTGCTGCGTTATGCTGAGACATGAAGTGGAGGAAGAGATGCCAAGGGATGTGTATAAACCTGTATAAGTTGCTGTAGGTCTGGTGACTTTGAGAAGGTACAGTATTTTATACTGGTCATGGGTCTGCCCTCACTTCCCATTTACGTTAATGGGATTTGTGCGTCCGGCTTCCCCAATGTACCATGAGGAAAATTGGTCGTACGAAGATTAACACTAGTGTGATCATAATATCCTCTGGTTGTTGCAATAGATCTGTTTATCAATACACTCTAGACACATTCAATATTGTTGCATTTCATAACAAATTACTGTAAGTTGCTGTTCTGTTTTATTCCCTTATTGCATTTTCACAGCGCATTATAGGAATGATAAAATTCCATGAGCCATAACTCCTAATGGCAGAGATGATCAATTTGACTTCTAATTTGGAAGAAAAAGCACATACATGGTATACACTTTGCCCTAGTGCAGCGTAATAGTCTTGCTCATCTTTGTGGCAACACTGGGACATTAGTGGTAATGATTAGCCGTAATGGCTTTTAACAATAATTTATTTCTAGGTATGTAAATGTATCTCATTCATTGGTCTCAGAGCTAATGCCAACAATATCATATAAGCGTGTAAGAATGTGCATCTTTCAATATGTCTATAATTCAGAGCTGTGCACAAAAAGGTGAACTTGCCCATGGTCTGCTTTACAAGTGACAGGTGAGCCGTGGCAGTCTATGCAATGGCTACCTGCAAATGTCCTGCAGAAAAAATTAATGAACTAGTGTTCAAAGTGGAGCTTCACTTTTAGCGAGGCTGCTTGCACTGCTCACAGCATTGTCACAGTTCTGGATTGATAGGAGGGATTTTTTCTTTCTAAAACTTTCTTAAAATTTTCATTGAGAAGTTGATGGACCACTAGTGTGCTGGAATCTCTCTGGAGCAAAGGTAGGAGGGTTTGAATGGTTTCCTTTTTGCTGAGAAACCAAGGCAAATGGTATGCTGAAGCCTTCCAGTGACTCCTTGATCACACTTAAAAGTAAATCTACCATTTGCAATCTATTGTCTATTTAAAATCTATTTAATTTACAATTAACAAGGCACCTCTTACTCTCTCAACTTAATTAAAAAGCTACTGACTCTTAGAAGGATTGAAATGCAATAAAGAAGATAACCTAGTTAGGGTATAATTAAGGGAATTCACGTAAGTAATAAACATGGTATTGCTGCCTTCTAAAAAAAATGCCCTGAACTTGTGTTAATTTTTAAAAAAACATTAAAATAAGTGTTCAGACATTTAATTAGCATAAAGGAAGATAGCTATGGTGAATTAATTATATGTAATTTCCTTTAAGTAACCACTGAAAGCATGACGTACCAAATGGCCTTCGTGTGATCTGTCAGCAAGCCAGGTTTTAACCTCTGCATCTTCGATTAACCCCTTCTGGGCTGCTGCTGATTTCAACTAAATCCTACAGGTGCCTACATTATGTCCTCCAGAGAGGCAAGTTGAAAGGTGATTAGAAGTAGGAAATAAAAATGATGTGCTTGTTTAAACACTCACTTGACCTTGGGTTAAAAACCAAGTGTTCATTTTCCAGGATTCTGGCTGGAGCAGGAAATAAGGGAAAAAAGCATCGTTGCTGCACACCGGTGGCAGGTACTTACTTTGTCCTGGATGTTATAAGCCCAGTAAGCATAGCTGCATGGGCTTATAATAAAATAGAAAATATTCTTGCTAAGTAATAGGACTTTGATGCCAGTCCTAGCAGGTGCACCTTCCATGTGTCTTAAGATGCAATCTACATTTCACTTTGAAATTTGTTTTGTTTTTTTGAGGAAGGGAAGAAGAGTCCAAGCATTGACAAGGGAATATTTGGTGCAGAGGTGAGCCTGCAAGGTGCTCTTTTGTGCTGCAGGAGAGCGTGGTGGCTCCTTAAGGAGTTTTGGCCATAGCTTGTGCTGCACAAATCCCTGAAGCACCACAGCTCGGTTTCCCATAGCTCAGCTTCTCTTCATGCCAGTGGGTTTCCAGCTGGCTGCTTGGTCAGTGGTGTATGAAAGTACGCTCCTGAAGCTGCTTCACTGCCACAAATGGTAATTCATTCCTCAATCACACATGTGCTTTGCTGGATGCAGAGTATGCACTATTTATTGTGCATAGGGACAACTGAGAGAAAGATAATTCATACTGAAGTAACAAGTATTGCTGAAGGGCAAACTTTCAGGGTACATCGTTGGTGTGAAGGACAGGATCATGTTGTCTGAGTGGAAAACATGTCCTTCTTGTGTGTACCCAAAAGAGGTACATTGCAGATGTTTTCCTTCCTGAAAGAATAAATGAGATAATTTTTAATAGAAGTGTTCAAAAGCTGTTTATATACAACATGAATATTTAACTGTATTTCAGGTCTGTCTAGTGCCCCATTAGCAAACAGAAGTTTTCTGGGGCACGTGGGACTTGGTAATGCCCAACTTGCGAGACTCTGACTGAATCTGTCAGGGCTTTCTCTTCAACTTCCCACTTCCCACAAGAAACTTGTCCTTTCACATATTCTTTTTCAAAGGGAGAAACTTCTACCTGTGTAGCTTAAGGTGAAGAGTTGGGAACAGCAACAAGTACATCCAAAACCCACTCTTTTTGTTCCCACACCATTAGATTGGGGATGAAGGTAGCACAGCTACATGTTTAAATGACGTGACCATAGCAGCTAGGGCCATTAGTGCTGGTGACAAGAGTGGCAGACGCTTTCTGATTAAAACCAAAAAACACTCCCCCGCAAATTACATTAAGCTCTTCTTTGCATTTTGAAAGGCAATGTGTGGTTTTTCACCTGCCATGACTGTCAGCTGGCGTGTGCTGTCTCTAACCAAGCTGACATCTGCAAATTTGTGAACTGTGCCGCTGCTTCCACACAGAGCCAGCCTTTTCCCTTCTCCAAAAAGCTCGTGCCTTGCTTGCTGGCTGTGCTGCACACGGGTTCAGCCTGAGGGGGAAATTTAAGACTTTCCCAGGAAGTTTCATACTCTGCATCTGCTATTAGGGACTTCAGAGATGCCTGGTTTTAATTTTGGAGTGATTTCATTTTTTAAGGGAGCTGTTACAGCTACTTACTTTTGAACTAAGTGCGTAATGTTTCTATTTCTACTCTAAACTACAGTCAGATGGTAATTCATCTGTTTCTGTGCATCATCACCTAAAAAACCTGAGGAACAAATGCTTCGTTGCTGTATTCAGACTAATAATCTTGGCTGGCCGTCCCATTTTAATTGGAGGCTGAAGTGCCTTTGAATCAAAATGGATATTTAGAGACCATCAGGACCAAACCACCAAGGCTTCTTTCGGTGCAATGACATTGTTTTGTTATATGTGGGACTTGGAATTTATTTACATGCCTTGTAGCGATGTAACGAAAGATGACAGATTAATTAACTATTGGAGTTTGGCCAAGCAGAGGACACGGTGGCCTAGCAGGTGCCCTGTTCCCCATGCAATAGATTGTGTTTGTTCATGCACTCACAAACACATTAGGCACAACCCGAGTTATTTGGGTAATTGCTGTTGCATTGTTTGGGTGAGCTGGTGTGCAGAAGACATTTTGCGGTGGTGGCATTGGGGTCTGGCAGGCTGAGGGGCTGCAAAAGTTGTTCGGTTGAAGGGTGTTAATCCAACCGGGAGCATAACAGTCACAAAACTCAAGAAGAGGTGTCCTTGGCTTGCGTTTCTCTGCACTGCCATGCCTGTTTGTCACAGAGCTGCCTTCGGCAAGGAGATGCAGTGACTTTTCTTCCATGCCACAGCATGGAGGACAAATGGTTTTTTTCAGTGGGATAAAAGGGAAGGAGGTGCTGCTCGGGACCTTCTTTTCTGTCTCTGCCATCCTCTTGGAGGATTTCAATATTTCTTGCTTGGCCTCAGATGCTTGGTCTGCTTTTCTACCTGCTCCAACTTTGTTGTGGAGACAGCCCACTGCAGTGGAGAGTGTCACTGGTAGGAAATGTTTATGGAGAGGAAGAGTATGATTTATTTAAAAAAAAAAAAGAGAGCGCATTGTTCCTCCAGTCAGATGTTTATTTAGTGGCTACGTATCAATTATCTGTTTGAACAGGTTTCATTACAGAAAGTGTAAACCCCCTCAGCGCATTTTTAAATATGCTAATCCTTACTTAGGCAGGAAATGGAAAAGGCTCATTTACAGTTTAATTTCTAATCCATGTGGGTTGCCATGTTGTATGCTGGGACATAAATAGAAAAGCTGAAGCGGAGAGGACAGCTCGCTCACAATAAACAGGTGCTGCTGCTTTGGTTTTTTCTGCTTACCCACTCTGATCATATGTCAAAGCATGAGCCACAAAATGTTGAGCACAAACTTTGCCAAAACCATTTATTCTGTGCTTTTCCTTTTGAGGGATAACATACAAGCAAGAGCTTGCCAATCAACACTGATGAGGAGGGAACAAACAGGTTCTTTTCTGATGTGGTGAGTACCCACACAAAGAGCTGTTACAGCCCTTTTCTTTTGCTGGCGACGTTAATCAAACAGGATCAGTGGGCAGCCCCACAAAACACCCGAAAAAAGCAAAACCACGTTCCCCACTCAGGTCCCTTCTGCTGCTGCAAATGCACTGGGACAAAGGAAGTTCTTCCCTTCTCTTTTTTCTCGGTTTTTGTTTTCTTTCTCTAAAAAAGCGTAGTTGCACAAATGAGCTCCCCCTCTGACTTTTCCCCTTTAGTAGTTTGTAACATTAATGGAACCAACTCATCCTTCTGATTAAATATTTATTTGGGCAAGGCTACCAATTCCGCTGTTAGGCCTCCCATATCAGTGTTTAATCAGTTGCCTGATGCTGTTGTTTTCCACATGAAATAAATACTATCCCCTACAGTTTCAGGCCCGGGCTGTGGGCTCCTCCCCTTTGAGATTGCGGGAAAGAAGGTGGAGTTGACAAACTTGCAGGTGCAAATCCTTCTTGAAATACCTGGCTCTGCATGTATTTGAAAATCAGGAGGGGAAGATGTGTTGAGAGCCTGGGAGGGAAAATCCAGCTGTGGCAGCAGCCGCAGTGGCAGCCCTGGGCCCAAGGGGTGCCCAAAAAAGAGCATCCTTTTTGCAGGACTGTTGCCAACACAGCCCTAGCGGGACAGTGACAGATAATTCGAAGCAATGGGACAGGGTTTATTTGATATAGAGCAGCAGAGTTTAATTATGGACAAGAATCAAATGGATATTCATAGGGTGATAAATAAATAATGTGTATGCACTCACAGGGAAGGACAAGAACATTTTTCTGAAGCAAAAGAAATAAAATCAGCAAAACAGAAATTAAAAATGGATCTATTTAGCAGAGCTTCTTTTTGTGTGATGAATGCATCAGTTTGTGGGCTCGATCCTTCTGTTTCTTGAGGAGTTGTTCATGCCTGGGCTAAACGGCTATGAAACGGGCCAGGGTCACATTTCTCACCCTTCGATCTCTGCTCTGAGATTTCCAGCTAACATTTTCTCTCCTCAGGGGGTGAACTGAGCCTTGGGAGGCTCAGCAGCAGCCAAGAACTAAAAGGACAAGAGGGAAACTCGAGGAGTTGATTTGATGGTGATGGAGATAGAAAGGAAAATGGAGAAGGATTTTCCCTGGCTGGCTGAGCCAGGGGTACAAGCCAGCACACACCTATTCAGCAGGTGGCTCTTTAATATGGGTTAGCTTTTAGTAAGACCTTCTCAAAAAAAGCTGGGCAGTTCACACAGGAGGTTCACATGCATCAGTACAATAGCTGCTTTTTTATTTTCCTAATTTCAGCAAATGTCTCCTGAATAGTTGGTGCTTCTGACAAAGCTCCTCTTACAAAATATGCATGTTTCTTCAAGATAAGTCTCAACTTTCACATATAACCTGATGTTTCTTGTACATGTAGCTGCAGACATGAGCTTGAAAATGGGATAGAAATTATCTGAAATTAGAAAATGAATGAGAAAACCAGCATGTTATACTTTCAATTAAATGCTTTAAGTTTTACTCTTGGATTTTGGGAGTGGATTTGGGGGCTTGCCTGATAATGTTTTTAATACGTGGTGCTATCAATATTCTGTTAAAAAACTGAGACAACTGGTAAAAACTGAGAGAAAAGATCAGCTTGGATGCATCAGGGACTTCAGTGACTTCTATTTGTCCATTGAGCGCTTTTGCATGTCTCAAAATGGCTTATTCTCAACTATACCTGAGATGGTGGTTTGCTACGGACCGAGCAGCGTGTATTTCTAGAGATAAGACAGGAGGGACACCCCCCCAAAAAATGTGTGTGTGTTTATATGTAAGTTTAAAAAAAAGGATATACATATAAAAAGGGGGCTTTAGGTCACGCGTGGCGTAGCTGTAGCCCAATGGGGTGAGGCAGCTCCTTGGTTTTCCTCCACTTCCCTTCACCCCTGTGCTCCGCAGCCTGCTGCCCCAGCATCCAGGGGGAGGCCTGAAAAATGTTGCCTTGGCAGAGGAGAGTTTGACAAGCGTGGAAAAATTAATTTTTAATTAATTTTTTCTTATTTAAAGGAAACACGGAGAACGTAGCATAGAAGAACAAGATCTGAAACAAATTGCTAACTGTAGTAAGAATAATTTTTCTCTTATTTATATGCTTTTTTTTAACCTTGGATGCTGTACCTACACAAATGTCCTTTAGCAAGAATTAAAAGAACAGGCAAAAGTGCGATAGAGACATTGTTTTATTTTCAAGTGATCTAGGAGGTTTTTCAGAGTTTTCCAGGAGGTGTCAGCAGTACTTTAAAACTTTCATTTGCTGTGATGGAGATTTCTGCAGAAGTTGTTCTTCTAAAAATAAATAAAAGGAAGAATCTCCTGTTAAGGAAATAGCAAATGTCATTATCCAATCCCACCCCGAGGAGATTGGCCCTCACTGCCGGCTTGGGCTGGGTTTGCAAGCCTTTGGGCACTGCATATTTTGGCAGGGCATCTTACCACCAGATTCTTGGCTAGTGGGCTGTGTTGGCATTGTTTCCTTTTTTGTGTTGGTAAGCATCAGCCCTGCGGCTGGCTCTGGAGATCTTCTTTTAAGTCATGGGACTTTGCGAATTCCACGTCCCACAGAACCCCAGCTTTCATGACCATAAAGCAAATTTTTGCCCAGGTCCTCTGAGAAAAGCCTTGAAAATATGACCCAGTGCAAATAAATCAAAAGGCAATTAAAATAATTTGAAATACTTTTTTTTTTTTTCATTAAAAACCTCATAGTGATGTGTTTTCAGGATTGGAAGTACTGCTTTATGGCCGAGGGGAGAAACAGCTCTATTTATACTTCTCTTTCATCATCCATAGCTGGCTTTCATAGGAGCTGTCAGGATAATCTGGTCCAGGTCCTCGGCTGGTGTAAGCTGGCAGAGCTCAGCAGGCTTCACAGAGGCTGAGCCAAGTTATACTGCTTTAGAAGCCAGGAAAATAATCATAACGACATAGAGAGCACTTTCCACCTGAGGATCAGAAAGCAGACAGGGAAGCCCATCATGGCATGTGTCTGCAAGGGAGAGCATTACTGGAGGTGGCAGTTAGTTCAGTATCATGCATCTTTTTGTGATAATAAAAAAAAAAAAGGGTGGGAGGATGTGCAGCCCTAATATGGCATGACTAGGAACATAAAATGCTGTCCTTTAAATCCCGCTGTTGATCAATGCAGCAATGTTAGTGAAAGATAAAGGTGGCAGTATAGATGATGTTGCCAGTCTCAGTGTTTTCAGTCTGTTTTTACATGGCTAATTAGTAAAGAAAAAGGCTAATAGGTGGAATAAAAGCTTGAAAACATTTCATTTCAGAACTCACTGTGAGGACACCTTAAAAGCAAGCATAGGCATTGCAAGGAGATGGGGCTTTTCTCTTTCAAAATCCAGCAGAGTCAAAGCTTTTCTCTTTCAAAATCAGGCAGATTGACAGGCTCAAAAAATTACAGTCAATTTACTTTAAAAATGAGTACCATTGGGTTTATAGTGGGCGGATTCACTCACTAAGGTCTGCTTTGGGGCTATCTGATCCAACTCTTCTTTGTGATCATAGATATCATCTTGAAGTATCATCATACTGTTGCATGATTTTTCGTATTGCAATAAGAAAATGCTGAGACGCTCCATAAGTGCTAGGGAGAGCTTGGGCTGATGCACAGTGAGTACTGAGCTAAGAAAGCCGTGCTGCTCTAATGTATGTTTTCTTAACCCCTTGTGCTTGGTTCTGGCAGGGTATTTTATTATACGATTTTTTAAAATAGGTCAGTTGGCTAAATATAATCAAGAGGTCTCTTTGTGAGTTAGATCGGCTTTAAAAAAAGCACTGCAGTGTTCAAACCATTAATGGCTGGCAGGGTTAGAGATGAAAAAGAAGATAAACCTGTTGCGTAGGATTGTGTGGGATGGAAGGACCTCTGCAGAGTCTCTGCCTGAGTCTTACCCCATGCTAGCAAGTTACCTATGGTTAGAAGTCTGATCTTACTTTTTTTCCCCCATTTTAGTTTTAACCACTGTAGCACAGACGTTAATGGGATTATATCTACTTAGGCAGGAAGCTCCTCTGGGGAGGGACTTGATCTTCTTGCTTGCCTGTGTTGACGTCAGGCACCATTGTTGTACTACTACACTAAGAAACTTAGTGTTGGAGAGCAAGCTGGGTGCTTAAAAATGGTCACTGGTGTATGGATCTGGAGTGGGACTGGAGAAATAGACAGCAGGTTTGGAAAAACAAGTTGCATCAGCCCAGAACTAGCAGAGCCTGGTCAAGTCCAGCTCACTCTTACATGGGTTTTGTCGTGTCTAATAAGTGGGGAGCACTTCTGACAGCTTTACTCTGAACACCTGTTTGCAGGAAACTTGTAGGAAGTGCGTAACAGAAAGGAAAAACTGGCTGAAATTGGACAGTGGGTTCAATACATCATCACTGCACACGCATAAACTTTGTTTCCCTAAAAAGTCAAATTCATTAGATGTGAGCCTTTCAGCTGAGGTTTCTAAAAGGAGGAAGACAGTGAGGGAAGATAAAACCCAATGTTAAGACGTACACTAACAGGTTCATAAGGGCAAACAGAGTCACTAAGTGAGAGTAGGGGTGTAAGGCGGGGTTTGGAGAGGTTGCAGGAGGGACTTTGTCCAGTCTCCTTATAGGTGCTGATGCCCATCCCTCATCCCTGGCCAGGCTTAATTCTGCTTGGCAACTGCACTCTGCTGCTTGGCTGAGGGATTAGAGAAGAGGGGATCTTTTTTTTCTCTTCTTTTTTCTTTTTTTTTCTTTTTCCTTTCCTTTTTTT
>VYZV01003260.1:168761-187255 GCA_013401275.1 Pandion haliaetus | reverse complement strand
TGTTTTTTATTCTTGTAAAAATGAAGTTTTTTTTTTTTTTTTCATTTAAAAATGGCTATTTTCCAGGGCACTTTATTGTTTCATTGTTGCAAATTACATAAATACACTTTAAAGAAAAAAATTGAAACGCTACCTTCAAGTTTAAATGTCTGTTCTTGCAGTATGTATTTGAACTGCCAGGAAATGGTTTCTTCCATAATTAAACAAGTAGAACTTCATTCACAGTTTTGCACTGAATAGAATACACATTATACTGTCAAGCACTGTGCAGTTTGTTTTCATGGACTAGCAGACTGTCATGTATGGTCAGGATCCTAGCCTTAAAAATGTCAGGTGTTGGCCCCTTCAGAGAAAATGTTACATTCTTGTCCCTTCTCTCCACTGTACTTTCTCTTTTTCTTGTACGTGAAATACAAAACTACATGTTTGCTTGAACATGCAAAAAGAAACAGTATTTTTGATGCATGCAGATCTCAGTAAATTATGATTCGAGATACGTATATGGACATAACTTCATTGAGGTATGTGCTGCTCATAATGGTAACATTTTCCTAGGTCACACCTGAAATACAGACTGTTTCCCATTTCACAGTAGCTGTTCTGAACATGCTGATGTAAACTCAGTTTCTATTCTCTGCACATTTGTGATCTGGACTTTTAAATCAATGGGTAATCTCTTTCATATCAAAACCAACAAAAACAGGTCTGTCAGAAAACATGGAATAATGTGACCAGGCTTTCTAGTTTAATCTAAAGGTGACTTGACTTTTTATAACTCAGAATGCATGCTAGTTCTAGTAATACCTCTCTGTTTACAAATTGCAGGATGAATTTGATCCATTCAAAAGCACTGCAACATCAAGAAGAACTAAGTGATTTCCGGCTCGCTATACAAGAGAGACTGTGAAAGTTAGTGAAGAAAATGGAAAGCAGTTTGCAAGGCATTCTCTATATGACATTTCTCTGTAAATGATGGCTTGCCTTCAATTTTCGCTTCTAGGAGATGTTTTTGGGTTTGTTTTTTTTTCAGTGGCCCCACCTTTGGTATAATTTGGGTGTTGTGTTGCTTGATGCATTAGACTAGAGTGTCTAATATTTTGAAGTACTGCCTGAAACTGCAAGTTCTTTCTAAAACTTCTAAAAGCCTGTTTTCTTTCTGGGTTGATAATGTGAATAACAGTCATATCTTTTATAGAAAACTCCATCTCTTGAGCTTGAATTTTACAGAAGAGTAAATGTATAGTAGTATGCAAGTATGGACATGGACTCAGTCAGCATAATGAAACTTGTACTTATTTGCAATTTTCTATGGATACAGTTGAAAACTCTGAAGAGTAATAGTTTGACCCAACGGTTTTCAGTATTGAAGCTGGAAAATGTTCTAATATTTTCAGCTCTACTAGGAGAACTAAACCCACTATTGCACTGTTATTAAATGTCATAATACACAGGAATGAATTCTGCTCCATAATTCAAGAAGTGCCAAAGGGGACTCTTACCTCTTAATGTTGTGGGCACATCCTAGGCAAAGATTTTAGCAGTGTATAGGACTGATAGGAATCGTATCAAAGTTTCTTTCTACCTTTCTCACAACTTTTTTTCAGTTAGCTGTCAAATTCAGAGCGGCTTTGATTATAGTGTTAAACTACAGCAGTTCTTGAATTGTTTTGTATAGAAGATAAAGATAGCATCCTTCACTTCGGGGCAGAAACGTAACCTGGTGTATGTAGAAAGACTACTATAAACAGATACTTCTCCTAATTGTCAATGTAATTTGTTATACGGGGGTAAGATGCTCAGAAAATCAACATTATTTCTCGGAGATTGCACTGCGTAGTTTTTGAAAAGTCGCTATTACTCATGTAACTCCCAATCTACCTGCCCCACGAAAGCTCAAAAATTCAGCAAAGCCACGGTAGTGAAAGAAAGATTGTTCCCAGGGAAATGGGGGGTGAGGGTGTGTGTGTACATACTCTGCTCTGTATTTAAGAAGAAGAAAAAGCATTATTCCTTTTTTTTTAATGCTTCCGAATTGCATTTTTTAGTGTGAGTGATTTTTTTTTTTTTATATTCCTCTTACAAGTTTTTTTTTTCATCAGGTCTGTTGTCTAATTTGTTGTAATTTTGTTAAGAGTTCTTTTGCACAGATGTTTTTGATGACTTTTTATGATTGCTGGAATTCATGAGTTGTATAGCTTTATTTTGAACATTTTCTAAATACTTTTTACTTTATAAATTACATCATTTCACAGATACCTTTTACAAAAACCATATACAGCGTACCAAATCCTGACATTCCTGTGCAGCTGCTTCCTTTGCTGTCAGTGGGTGCCGGGGATGGTGGAGCAAGGCTGAAATCAGCAGGAGCGGGTGACAAGCTGGCAAATCTACTACAGCCTGTTCTCTAGTAACAGCCACATGTAGGTGAACCGTTCAGACAGTTAATACTGGGGTATGTTTAAATACAAACTAAACCAGAAGGGTGATGTGAGGCAGACAAAGGCACACGGGTGACATAAGTGACATGACATGACCAGAGCTTCCACAGGGCTTTTTCCATGAGCCTTTGTAGGTATTTGGGGCAGGCCTGCCCGGTGTGTGGTGGGACCCCACCTCCTTTGGATCACAAAATGCTGAGTCCAGCTCGGAGGATGGTGGCCTTGGGCTGCGTGGGAAGAGATTCTGTCGTGGATGGAGTGACGCACTTCACTTGTAAGGTAGCAATATGTTTATTGATATAAAACAGTGATTTAACAAAGTTTGATAGTAGATATGACAGTGGTTTAACAAGATTCAGTGGCAAGGTACACTTGATTATTTACTGCACAGCGGACAGGGTCAGACAGAACCATCAGGGAGACCCTCCTGTTGAGTGACGAGGTTCAGAAAGGACCCCCTTGCTTTCTAACTCCTTCTCAGGGAGGAGCCTAGGTGCGGCTGGATCTACTCTTAGTCCCAGACTTGGTCAGCGGTTTATGTCTAAAGTATTATATGTGCACAATCAATCCTTTGTATCACCTAGCTAAGATTTCAAAGTTTAGCACGCTATTATTCACATACCAAGAATGTGTTGCGGCAAGGAATCTCTCAACCTCGAGAAGTAACCTTGAGAGGCGTTCCTACTCAAGGGGAGGTCCTGGCATGCAGCCTGGTGCCGTGCAGGAGAGGTCAATGGGCCCTGGGCTCTCCAGTGTTTGTGGAGTAGGATAATTGACTTGTAGTCATATTTGTATACCAACTACAGGTGTTGGTTTCTTCCAAATTTGGCTTGAGTCGGACATTGACCAGCACTGTCGTTAGGTGGGCGCATTGTTCAAATTAGCCCTTGGCTATTGTGTTATCTGCCTCCCCCAAATCCATGTGACCAGACGCATCCGTTACAACTGCCACTGGTGGTTATAGCTTGAGCAGGGTTAAGGGAAATACAGGGCAGATTGGGGGGTGAGGAGCACACCCCCAGCGATTCCCATCCTCCAGCAGCCTGGCTGAGGAGGTGAGGAGAAGGCCTCTTGCTCTCCTGGAAGCATCTGGTCTTCAAAGGCAATGGTGGCTCTGGCTACCTGTGCAAGGGTGCCCTGCTAGAAGTGAGGAATTAGGTCAAGGGGAGTAAATAGACAAAACTAATCATTTTTGCTGGAATATGGATTATAGTACAGGGGAGCCAGATCTGATAGATGTGGAAGAATAAGAGCAAGAGTTTGAGAGTCAGAAGACAATACCCTTATGCATTGGCCATCAGCACTGAAAAGTAGGGGGACTTGGGAGCTGCTAGAGTAGCCCAGCAAGAAGGGGGACATACGCCACCGACTGTTCACACCAGAATGCTGCCCTGTCCTGCTTTCTGCCACTTCACCAGGCCTTTATGTTACAGTGTGAGACTGCTTTCCTGGTAGCATCAGATCGGAGGCATCCTTGCTGGCCAAGTGCTTCTGAGCTGGACAGTTTTCTTCTCTCTGAATGGTCACAGGTGACTGCCACCTTAGGAGCTCCAGCAGGTTCACTGGAAAGCTTCCTCTGAGACAGACAAACTGCCGAAAGAGCTCCAATTGGGCAATTCAGTGGAAGAAATAGATGCTGGCAGCAGTTTGCAGAGGAGCCCTGTGGGCTGGCCATGTTGCATGTCCTGCTGCATTCAACTCCTGAGCAGCAGTGAGGAGAAAGCAGCCTGAGTGCTTCAGTGGGGGGAGTCACAAGCATCTTCTGGAAGTGTTCTTTTCACTAATGAGTGACCAGCTTATAATATAAACTTTTCAGATAATGGTCTTTTAACTAATGGTTAAATAAAGCCTTT
Source organism: Pandion haliaetus (assembly GCA_013401275.1). NCBI lineage: Eukaryota > Metazoa > Chordata > Aves > Accipitriformes > Pandionidae > Pandion > Pandion haliaetus. The sequence goes on along the minus strand of VYZV01003260.1, from coordinate 182,964 downwards.
TAGGTAAAAACCTGCTCTGGCTGGGGGTAGCAGGCACCACCCAAGAAGATCTGCCCATAGCAGAGGGGCAGCACCTTACATGTCCACTGGTGGAGGGGCACGTCTTTCTGTACTGGGTAGGATTTGTGGCTCTGAGTCTCCTGATACCGATTTTAGATCTCCTACTGTGTTTTGGAGGGAAGGCACAGGGAACACACATGCTGCCTTCTCGTCAGTGCTTGGGTCCGACGTACGGCTGCCTGTCCAGTCCTAGATACTGGACTCACTGGGCTGGGACATCCCTTCCCATCATCTGTCCCATATAATCACCTCTTTGTAACTACCTCTGTATTTCTACAAACCCTAGAAAGCACAGTTTCACATCAAACTTTTTATTTCCCTGGCCAAGAGGAAGTCCCTGCCAAGTTTCCCTTAAGTATTTCTCTCTCTTGAGGGAAAAAAGGTGTTTGGAATAATACTCTTAAGTACAGTAAGCTGGCTTGTTGTTCAGAATTCATCTGTTCGTTTCCCATTCCACCCCCCACCCCCCCCCCCGGCCTTCTGTGCTACTTAGTAAGTTTCATGGTGTGAAATAGGCTGAAACTTGCCTGCCACGTCTTTAAAACTGAACTTAAATTTGAGCTGTGTCCTGGAAGAGAGCAGAGCTGCCACACGTGCTGCTGGTTTATAAACAGCACAGACTTTGCATGAGCTGGGCTGCTGGTAGAAAAAAAGGATGCTTATGACTGGAGAGACTGATTTGCCTTTCTCACAGATGTGCTGTCTTGGAGTAGCACCCAGGGGAACATGACTGGGTGGAAAAGCAGTACGTCAGAGCAGAAATAATGTCATGCAGCCCAATAGCTGCAGAAGATCCTGCTTGGAGCAGCCCCTAAGATACGTGGGGGTATAAAGCTGGCTGAAGGAGCACACGGCAGGAGGCAGGAGCATCCACTCGCTCCTGCTAGCTGCGTGCTGTGTTTGCAGCCCCCGAGAGCGCCTGGGCTGAGCAAGGGGAGGACAGCTCTCCCGGCACACGGCATGAGCTCTGCTCTCTTGCAAATGAGCTATTTCCAAATTGGAGGAGCAGAGCGGCGTTTCAGAGATGTTGTCCTGTTTTGTCTGGCTCGCTCTCCTTGGCTTGGTTAACGCCTTTGTGACCCCAGGAAAGTTGCCCCTCAATGGGACCCTGGAGAAGACTTTTGTAATCCCGAACATCTCGGGTTTCTTTTTCTGGGATAATGACAGCCTGGCTGACTGGCAGAGCTTTGTGGGCAGGAGCCGGTACAGAGCGGAGTCGCAGAGCGTCACAGTGAAAGCCCTGCTCATCTCAGCTTACTCCTTCATCATTGTCTTCTCCCTCTTTGGCAACGTCCTGGTCTGTCACGTTGTCATCAAGACCAAGCGCATGCACTCCGCCACCAGCTTGTTCATTGTGAACCTGGCTGTAGCTGATATCATGATCACACTCCTCAACACGCCTCTTACACTGGTAAGTCTGGGGCAGAGATGCCATGAAGGTATTGCAGTTACTTTGGTGGCTTTTTCTTCTTTATACAGCTATAGGCAGTGCACGGATGTTCTGCAGATCGCTGTCCAGTCCAAATTACAGTGATTGGAGTGATCCTTGGAAAACTCCACATATCTTTTTCTTCTCTAATTCCTGTTATCTAGTTGAAGATCTGAAATTATCCATTTGTTAAAAGTGGCCCTGATAGCACTTGAACAATAATAGCCTCACAGTGATTACTTACTACTTTGTAGTGTCTGGTCCTTTTTTTCCTTCCCTTCTCTGAAGTATTTCCAAGGTAATACTATGAACCTCTTGAAAAAAAAGATTAATGCTCACCATCATTTTACAAGCTGTGTTGAAAAGCTGTAGTTTGCTTTGAAGTAAGATAAGGCATATAGGTCGGCCCTATCCTGTAAGGAGGGCTTAAAAGGGAAAACCAAGTGTATTGACTCAACTGTTAGACTGCAGGGGACACTGTGAATAAAACAGAACGAACATCTTTGGTACTGCACTGCTCTACTGTCCTCGAGGATATTGCTGGGCCACTGAGCAGCACTAACCTTACCTCTTCAGGGTTCAGAAGCTGGAAAATTATACATTTATATAAAGAACCTGCTATTTTAAAAATATCTTTTACAGAGCACAAGGAATTATGTGCCAGAGGTATCTCAGATATCTATAAGCCTGCGGAGGTGTGGGCGGGTGCACAAAACTAACAGTATTCTGGTTTTAGGCTCGTTTTGTGAACAGTACCTGGATATTCGGGAAGGGGATGTGCCATGTCAGTAGGTTTGCACAGTACTGCTCCCTCCACGTCTCTGCCTTGACCCTCACAGCCATTGCTGTTGACAGGCACCAGGTGAGAGCTCTCTGAAGCAGACAGACAGAAAGCTTGGGAGGGCATAATTAAAAGGAGAAAGGATGATCTCATGTTCTTTCCTTCTCAGCTGCCAGATTAATGTAAGATGCATGAGGACCTGACAGGGTAGGGGAGCAGTTCTTGCTGTCAGATGGAAAGAATCGTTTCAAGCCCACAGCAAGGTGGGAGAAGGATGTCCATTGCCTTGCGATTGCTTCCAGCTAGGGAACGGGAGCTTTTCTGCAGCAGATAATTCAGTAGCTCTGAAACGAGGAGAAAGTCCAACATCCTGATAGGAATTCACGTGGGGAGCTCTGCTCTAGGGTGGTTTGTCCAGCACCACGGATGTAGGGACTTCCCAGTTAGCTTCTGCAGCTCTGTCTCCCTTTGCTCTGGGATGTCTCACCCCTTGTTGTCCCAAATACTGGAGAGCTGATGTAGCACACTGGTGTTTGTCACAAGCAGAGCTGTGGCTTCCTGTTGATAATGGGCTCAAAACTGGGGACAGTCGGGCATTATCATTTTGGAGTCACCCGACAACCACACAAACAATTGACAGTTGATGCTTTCTGCTAGAAAGCTTCTCATTTCCAGAAAATGCACTGGCTGTCAGAAGCACCTCCAAGGAGGTCTGGTTAAATCACAAACCTGTGGTTCTTCAGGTCACCAATACTGAANTTTTTTTTTTTTTTTTTTTTTTTTGCTATTAAGTAAATTGAACCTGGAAATGAACATGTGTGCAAGACCCCCTAGTACCCAGTTTTTCCCACCTAGACACCAATACTGAAATGCAAGGGTAGGACTGGGATGTGAATTTACCCATTTCCATGGAGGAAAAATTCAGGCTTTCATGTACAGCTTACCATCAATGGGAGCTGGGTGAAGGCGACTGCTTGCATGCTGAATTTCCACATTAAGTAATAGATTTGAGGCTGGAATGCCATATGAAAAAATTGTATAATTATTTACTGAAATGTCATAAGCCTGAATCTTGGTTTATTTTGCACAGGTTATAATGCACCCTCTGAAACCTCGCATATCTACTGCAAAAGGTGTTTTCTACATCTCTATAATCTGGATTATGGCAACTTGTTTTTCCCTACCACATGCTATTTACCAAAAACTCTTTACCTTTGAATACAGGTAAGTCTGTGCTTTGCTTTCCTCCACAGTCTCCCTGGAGGCCAGACTCTCAGTGATCATACTTTGGCATCTTCTACTGGAAGCCCTGAGCTTATGTTGAAGTCAGCCAAATATGGATCTAGTCTATAATTTTAATCAGATTCCTTCTGCAATGGCTGATATCCTGTCCTTGTCTTTATATTTAATTATTTTATCTTTATTTAGTCACACTAATCACATGAAATAGGCTAAGGAGGTAGAGGATCTGGCCTGGACCCTCTATCTCTAACACTGGCATTTTACATGATGTACCAATCTGACCTGTTTGGGCAGACCAGAAATTTGGAAAAAACTAAAAGCTAACAGGTTTTAATCTACTCTTTAGCCCTGAGAAAGTGAAATCATCTGCCTCAGCTGCTTGTTCCATAAAATGCTGTCATGAGCCTTGATATTTTGAAAGAGCTTTAATGAGGGAAAGGTCCTTAATATGTGCAGAGACTGTGTTTCTGTTTGCCAAAACCTGCTTCTGGGCAGCTGGAAACTTTGTAATTGATGAAAATAATAAAATTATCATAAGGTCATGAATGCCCACAAGAAATTGTCACCACATGCTCACAGGCCGCTCCATAGCTCAAACCCTTGGACAGCAGAGCTCCGCTTAGCCATGACACATGCATAAATGAACTGTCTGCCTCTAGGCTTTATGGCAGGAACCCTCTCCCACCTACCTCCTTGTTTCTGATGTACCTCTCCCATGGTGCCCAGCCATACGTGCTTTCACCCCCTGTCCGGTATGCTCCGCTTGCAGTGAGGAGGTTACCCGGTGCTTGTGTCTGCCGGATTTCCCCGAGCCTGCTGACCTCTTTTGGAAGTACCTCGACTTAATCACCTTCATTTTGCTCTATGTCCTGCCGCTTCTGATCATCTCTGCTGCCTACATGACAGTGGCCAAGAAACTCTGGCTGCGCAATGTCATTGGGGACGTCACCACTGAGCAGTATTTTGCCCTTCGCAAAAAGAATAAGAAGACCATAAAGATGCTGATGCTTGTTGTCATCCTCTTCGCAGTCTGCTGGTTCCCCTTGAATTGCTACGTCATCCTCCTCTCCAGCCAGACCATCCACACCAACAATGCCCTGTACTTTGCCTTTCACTGGTTTGCAATGAGCAGCACCTGCTACAACCCCTTCATCTACTGCTGGCTCAATGACAGCTTCCGATCAGAACTGAAGGCTTTGCTCAACATGTGCAGAAGAACTCCCAGGCCCGCAGAACAGAGGCTTGCCTCCACAATCCCATCCTACCGACTGGCTTGGCCAGAAAACGTCGACTTCAAGAGGTTGCAGGCCTCCCATGTCCTTCCATCAGCCTCCAACATCCAGTCAGGAAAGACAGACATCTCTGCAGTTGAGCCAGTAGTAGCTGTGAGCTAAACGGTGGCCCTGGGAGATCTATAAGGACCGCACATAGATTTGGCTAGAGCTAAAATGGTGGGAAGATGTGGAGCCTTGACCTACTTGGGGACTGTACAACCACATGCGATAAAACCAAGAAGGAGGTTCTGCAGGAGGTAATACGAAAGAGCTGCATGTTTGATGCAGGCTTATGATAATGGCATGGAGACCCTAAAGGTGAGAAAGAAAACTCTTCCCAGGAAGGAACTCTGTTTGTCAAGTTGACTTTGGATCAGCTTGCAGGTCAGGATTCTCTGCATGTATGTCGCTGTTATCTGTGTGACTAAGCCTTTTTTTACCACTTTTTACCACTGAGGCTGTGCGTGTGTTTTGCTGGTACTTCAATACTAAAGCAACAGTGTAATCACATCAGGCCTCCCTCCCCCTTTTCTAAGTCTCTTCCTAGCAACATGGAAATGGTCGAGATGTACACCTTTAGGTTGCTGGCACAACTGGGTAGGAAGGCCTCCCTTCTGAACGGGAGTTTGAAAAGTCAAGATCTGTTCAGAATGAATGAACAGATATGTTTCACAAATCATTTTTTTTGTGGAAATACCCTCAGAGAAGTGGCAGGTAAGATGGACCTTGATAATAGAGGAGTCTCTTACATTGCAGGCACTTTTTCTAAGGTAGAGTTGGAAGAAAAATGGATGTCTATTCTTTGCATGAGTAGATGGCAAACACCAGCCTGTTAGCTCAGCATCTGCCACCAGTGCTAAATCGCACAGAATTTTTCTTTCCTATGATAAAGTAGTGAATACTCAGAAAGCTTTTCTTCAAATAGAGAACTAAACCCTAAAAAGCTGATTTGGAGAATGTTGGACATAAAATCCACAGTCGGAGAACAGGTAGTTAAACACTACTCAGAGTTTGGACTAGGACCTTTTGATCAGAGCATCTTTGCATTATTGTCAAGTGGCAGCTAAAGCATCCCATGGTTTGACTTTTTAATTTGCCTTTGAATGTTGCTCTCTTATCCTGTAAAGCACCTGGGTACTGCTCAGATCAGACGTTTGGGACATTTCATTCCAACTAAGATGTTAGCTCTCTGGAATCTGTTCATAAATGAACTGCTTTGAGAGAACACATGATATCTCTGATAGCAAGTAATAAAAGTGGAACATTTCACCACAAGATATCCTCTGGTGATTGCACAAGTTTGTTGCATTTAAAGATGAGTGAGATGTGTACTTCTTGGGGTGGCTAAGAAAATTCATGTGACTGCAGCTGTCTGGAGTAGTTTGCAGAGCTTAATGCTCTTAGCAAAAGAAGGATAATCTAATTTTGAATCACAAAAAAAATGAGCATTCCAAAAACTGTACCTTGTATTGCACAGGAAAGCAATAACTCTCCTTGTGCTGTGGAAATTAGCTTGAATGTCACACCAGGGTGTTCCATTCCACATCAACTTGCAGCAGCCAGCAGTGAAGCAAGAAAAATCTTCTTTTTATAAATGACTATAAATGGAAAAAGAAAAAGAGAAACTGTTTTTCCCAATGTCCTGTAATAAATTTACATTTCTGAAATCATTTTAAGCCTTGTGCAGGTCTTTTAGTAGCAGTATTTAAAAAGACTGAAATGCCTACCACTCGTTGCAACTAGCCTGTCCTTTCACAAGGTGTTATCAGTCTCTCACTTTGAATCCAGTGCTATTTTATTAGCCTTTATCAAGGCCCCATCAGTCGGAGTACTTTGTATCACTGATACGCAGGATCAAGCCTTTCCTACTGCCTGCTTGGAACCCTTAAGCCAGGTCCTATTTCCTCCCTTTACATTAGCCACGCGTCAGCCCTGCAGTGGTCATGCAGTTGTACTAGATGATCATTGGAGGTGTCTTCCAACTGAAATACTCCTATTCTATTCTGTTCTGTTCTGTTCTGTTCTACTGGAGATCCCAAACATGCAGAGCCTGTGAACCACACTCCCCAGTCCAGTGACAGCAGATCCTGACTCTTTACCAGCAAATAAACCTTTGGGAATGCTGAGTACCTAAAAATCTAATACTATGCACTTAAAAGAGGAAGGTGGTGATGGGGTATTTTTAGATCCACAGCAACCTTGGACATACTCTCAACTGCTGTAAATCAGACCCATTTCCTGATTTCAGTTGTGCAAGGTCTGACCTACAGGTTCAGTATAAGAAGATTTAAATTAACATGCCAAAGCATATGAGAGAAGCAGGGACCTCAGCCCATTTCTGCTCTACAAGAGAGAGAGGTCTGGTTGTGTTGGAAAACCCTCTTCATGACAGTTTGGGAAGTTAGCCCATCCCCTCCAAGTCCATTCAGTGGACATTATTCTTTCATTTTTCCCTTTGCCTCTTCCTTCCTCGTAATTGTGCAGCTCCAATTTAATTTCGGAGTCCCTCATAACCCCTTGTAGTCATCATTATAACTTTTTAACTATTTAAACATTTCTCCTGAATACTGAAATATTTCCCCAGGAGAGGAAAAATGTGTGTGTGCCCATATGGGCAAGGGGTAAAGCAGCAAATTGGATGCTACATTTGGTTCCCCTGGTCAAAAGAAAAATGGTCTCTGTTTACATGCAATTTCTAGCAGCAAGTGTTCACTCACTGGTAGCAAAGAGGAGGGAGAAGTCTGGTGAGGAAGAAGCTGAGAGGGGAGGGAGCGTGTGACGGCAGCAGGAGGAAGAAGAGACTCAGAGACAGGACACAAGGGAAGGAGATGGTGTGAGGGAAGGAGATACAGGGAGCCAACTCCGTCTTCTTCCCACCTTAATTGTGTCACAGGTTTTGTAAATGTTGAACAAAAGCATTTTGAAGGCTACACATTCATTATTTTGTATTCATTAATAAAAATCTTTCTTTACTTGGATTTCTGGAGTGCCTTTACTCGGCTTAAGCTGGTAATGAGCAGTAGAGCTTCCCTGCCTGGGGCAAAAGGAGGAGAGTGAGAGCAGATCAAGAGACCTTTCCCAAAAGCATCCTTTCTTCCCTCAGGGAAGGAAATGGTCAAGGCCACAGTTGGGTTTATCTATAGAATCACCTGGCTTCAGGAATGGAAAATGTTGTCTACTTGTGGGTTTGGGTTTTTTTTAAAAGTCTGCCCTGGGGGAAATGCAATGCTTCAAATCTTTATATAGTATCCAGTATTTTGCAGGATTCTTTCTCTGTTTGGTCACGAATGACTTGAGAGAGGAAGTCTGCCTGGAAATCTACTTTTGAAAGTTGGATTTTGCTAGTAGCTTGACCTTCTGCTCTGAGCCTTCAAAGCATCTCCACTCCTGTGCGTGGCCACATGCCTCTCATGGCTTCTGCCAGACCAACACCACTGTGGCTGTGTCCTGTCAGCATCACCTGCCGGCTGGGGAGAGCTGAGTGAGCACGGGGCTGGGTGACTCTCCTCAGACAACTAAAACATTTTCGGAGTATGATTCTGCTGTTGTCAGTCTTATTGAAGAGGAGAGGGAAAAAATTTCCTTTGCGTTTTGGATTCGTCTTTATATGCTTTAATGCTTTATTTTTTTCTGTTGCATATTTTCTTTTTTTTCTTTTTTTCCAGTGAGTGTGTAGCTTAAAAGACTCAAGCACAAATACTTCAACTGTGATTATTCTGTGTTTGCCTGCTGCAGCCGGACTTTTTGCTACCTTTTGAATTTTGGTTTTGTGCAGTGCTTTGAAACAGGTGGTTTTGTAGCTAGCATTAGAAAAACAGATCTGCAAGAACAAGCCTGTGGGGGACTTTGGTGTGAGAAGGGACTGGTTGCTCTGGAGCATGGCAAGGCTCATGCTGTTGGGAGGCTTTTCTTTCTCCTCTGGCAATATAATGAATCAGCGCTAAACATGAGGCGTTATGGAAAGGGGAGGTCATTTTGGTTTATCCGACTGTCTATGCAAGTCATCTCTCCCCACTCCCACCCTCATACCCACATCCTCGGAAGCACCAAGACCCGTGTGTGCGTTTGGGTGGCCTGGCCAGGCTGACTCCTGTGTGACACAGATGTCAAGGGATGCTGGCTACTGACTCCTTGTTGTGTCTTTTGGGTTCCTTTTTGTTGACAGCAATGAACTAGTTTTTGGATGGGTGTTTTATACTCTTTGAGTCAACAATTATTATTGTTATCTTTTCCCTCAAAATCTTGCCTGTTTCTGCTTGCATAAATCTTAGGCAAGGCCTGCTGGTTTTTTCCCTCCTTTTCAGTGTCTTTATAGATACAGCCTGTCCTCCTGTTGGGGTGAAGGAAGAGTAATGGTACAGGTGATGATACAGGTCGTCTGCTCACAGCTTTACCAGAGCATAGCTCTCTGGTCCTGGGGTAGTGTGTTCCCCAGAGTTCTCCAGTTTGACTGCTATCAGTCATGTCCTTGGTTATCAGTGTAGGTCATTATTTTAAACCTGGCTCAGTTGTTTCCTCTGGAGCTGTCACACATGTGCCCCTGGAGCAGGCTGTGAACACGGCAGAGCGGTGTCTACTGGCTAACAAAGAGTATGCAAGGCACTGAACAGCTGCAGGAGACCCACATAGCCTGAGCACAGGAGTTCTGTGGAAAAATGAATTGCATTTAGAGAATGCACTGTCTGGCATATGAATAAGGGAACACAATTAAGGTCACATAGGTAAAGTTAACACTGGCATCTCCAAAACCTTGAGTGGTTGGCCCTGCAACTTTAATGATTTAAAGAGTGCTGTGTTTTTTCTTTTCAAAAGTGAAATTATTTGTATTAACAATACTGTTTTCTTATTTTTCTAGTTCCTTGAAAAATATCGTAAGATAACATTGTTATGGAAATAACATGCTTATGGAAATTAACTTACAAGTTCCGTGAATTAATGAATATTAATTACCTGTTTCTAGCAATGTTCCTAGTATTTTGTTCATTTTCTCCATGTGGAATTATGCAGAGACCTTGAAAGGGAACAAAGACGATGCCAGGCTGTATTTGGAAGCTTGTGCTATTCTGAATAGCACTCAGGGGAAAACAAATCCATGAAGCCTTTCTTGCACTTGTTGATGTCAGATGAGGTTTTAAGCTTCCAGCTTTCATTCTCTCCCTCTTTCCCTCCCTTGAGGCTCTTGTCCCAAGGCCTGTGGTCCATGGCACCACTACTGGTATTGTGACACTTTCTAGCATCAGTGCTGTGAAGATAAAACGTAGCTTCAGTCCAGTGCTTTGCAACTTTGCAAGTAAAGCCTTTTTTAAGCTAAATCATCACTTTTGCAAATGAATTTGATGGCTTCTTTTTCATGTCCTTTATGAAGAGCTGTCTTTCACTATTTTTCCTTTTGAGAAGACTTCTCTTCTCCCCACTCTCTTCTACAAAAATCAGAGCCTTTCCAACTGTCCTTTGCAGATGCCATTTTCTAAGCCTCTAAGCTTTCTAAGCTTAATCATTATGAAAAAAATCACTAAATTGCCTGTGGATCAGTTGCTTCTGCTTTGGTTTTGACTGATGAAATATAAACTCCATCTGGGCTTTCCTTGTAAAAACAGGACAGGGAGGGAAGGAAGGGAAAGGGAATTGCTTGCTGACACTACTCTTGCTTACGAATCCCAGGGGCACCAGTTGATGTCAGTGTCAAGCATCCAGTGGTCACTCAGTGCTGGCCTCTTATGTGTCAGTTCCAGTGTGTCATAAAAGTATACCTAGTCATGATGGAGACTGAAAGTACATGTGACTCCTGTAGAACAGATCTATAACTTTGCTAGCTGAAATGCTGCAGTTATCCCCAGATGTAAATGTAAGATGGGCACCCCACAACCCCTTGCCCTATGTCTGGCCCGAGGGCAGGAAGGGGGCAATGACTCACCAAGACCTATGAACGATTGGGTTTGTCTGAGAAGCCCTTGGTGCTTGTGCAGCTACTGGATCAGCCACGTGTTGCCCTTTTGCTGGGTTTTGCTGCATGCACTGCTAGTGTCTGGGGCCTTTGGCTTTCCTGGGCTGGGAAAAAACCAACAGTTCATCTCCCTGAAGACAACCTCCCTGGAGTGTAGATACAGTAACTGTGAGACTGTAGAGACAGGACAAGACAACTGGAAAAGATTTATTATTGAGAATAATATATAATTTATTATAACTTATTTCTAGAATAATTTATTTTTATCTCTATGACACTCTATTCGCTTGGTACCTAGCATTTATACCTTCTCTAGTATACCCCATGTCGGGGGCCAACCGTGTCGCCTGCAGCTGCACTGTTTGGAAGGCAGGTGCATGTAGGACAATGACCATGTGTTGGAGCTTGGCCGTGAGGCAGCCTTGGCAGAGGTCACAGCATCTGTGACACATTGCAAATCGCGGGTCACAGATGTGAAGCACACTAGCCATGGGAGCCTGCATAGCTGATAAATCTGGATGTACGAATGGCAAGGAGGGAAGTCCCAGCCCTGGTGTAAAATGGCTGTTTGGTACAGGAGGTATAATATGGTGTGGTGAAGCAGTAGGTGGAGCAGAAGCAGCATTCTGGATTTCAACTGGGCTGTGGCTGTGGTGATAGGGATGCATGGGCACTTCTGATTTGCGTAGTTGCTTTGTTCAGCATGTGGCTTGATAGGGTGAACTTACTGGGTGCAGATGTCTAGGTGTCCTCCTGTGGAGCTGCTGCAAAGGGATCATTCTCCTCCACAGAAGAGGCTCCTACCACAGGCTGAATATCTGCGCTTCTTCTCAGGCAGCCTTCCTCCAAATCTTGGTCCAGTGAAAATGCAGCTGGTGCTGTGTTTTTTACACCAGCTCTTCACTTACAGGTTCTTAGCAAGTAGGGAAAATCTCTCTTAAAAAAAGTGTTATAGTAGAAGAGTAGCTAAAAAATGCAAAGGAGAGGAGTTAGTTGCCATCATTTCAAGACTGAGAAAGACAGATAAAATAACTAAGCATTTGAATCTGAAAAGATAAACATGGATATTAAAAAGGACTCTCAGGCATTTAAAACCTAAAGTTTAGGCTGGATAAAATGTTCAATACAGTTCAGTTAAGTAATAACTACTCTTGTGTTTTTACCACTTGGGAGCAGAGAAGTGTAGAATTTTCAAAAGCATAAAAACTGATTTAGAAACCCAAATGCCACTAATTTTCACCCACTTCAGCATGGAATGAGCAAGTAGGTAATAACATGATGCTCACATGTATCTTCTCAGCATTCAGCAGATGCCACAGGAATTGGTACTGGGACTAACACTATTTAATATCTTCATCAATGACAATGACAGTGGGATTGAGTGCACCCTCAGCAAGTTTGCAGATGACACCAAGCTGAGTGATGCGGTTGATTTGCTAGAGGGAATTTTGCCTCCTGGAGAGACCTTAATAGGCTTGAGGAATGGGCCTGTGCGAACCTCATGAAGTTCAACAAGGCCAAGTGCAAGGTCCTGCACATGGGTTGGGGCAACCCCTGGTATCAGTACAGGCTGGGGGATGAAGGGATTGAGAGCAGCCCTGCCAAGAAGGACTTGGGGGTACTGGTGGATGTAAAATTAGACAAGAGGTGGCAATGTGCACTTGCAGCCCAGAAAGCCAACTGTATCCTGGGCTGCATCAAAAGAAGCATGGCCAGCAGGTCGAGGGACGTGATTCTGCCCCTCTACTCTGCTCTGGTGAGACCCCACCTGCAGTACTGTGTCCAGCTCTGGGGTCCTTAGCACAGGAAAGACATGGACCTGTTGGAGCGGGTCCAGAGGAGGCCAGAAAAATGATCAGAGGGATGGAACACCTCTCCTGTGAGGACAGGCTGAGAGAGTTGGGGTTGTTCAGCCTGCAGAAGAGAAGTCTCAGGGGAGACATTATAGTGGCCCTTCAGTACTTAAAAGGCAGCTTGTAAGAAACACTGAGAGAGACTGATTACCAGGGCCTGTAGTGACAGGACAAAGACCAATGGTTTTAAACTGAAAGAGGGTTCATTTAGATTGGACATAAGGAAGAGAATTTTTTATGATGAGGGTGGTGAGGCACTGGAACAGGTTGCCCAGAGAAGTTGTGGATGACCCTCTGTGGAATTGTTCAAGGCCAGGTTGGATGGGGATTTGAGCAACCTGGTCTAGAGGAAGGTGCCCCTGCGCATGGCAGGGGAGTTGGACTAGATGATCTTTAAAGGTCCCTTCCAACCCAAACTATTCTATGATTCTACTTTCTGCATGCATTTTTCCTGAAAAGTGATGCCCAAACCAGAACATTTCAGGTACTCCCTGTCCTGTCTCAAGTGGAACAGGAGAACCATCTCCCATGCCTTACACCTGGCATTCCTCCTGTGGTAATCCAGAATGATGGGAGACTTGGATGGGGGAGTTGGAGGCTTTTATTGCAAAAGCATCACAGATAATCTGGTGAGTTTAAATCTCCTCCTAATGCCTACCTGACTATTCCCCATTTAATTTCTCCCTCCTAAATGTAGTTGTTATTTTGCATTTGTCCTTATTTAATTTCACCTACTTGAGTTCAGGCCACTTCTCAAATGACTTGTGCTCAGTAGTCCATCATCTGCTTTGGTACTGAACAGAGCAAGCCTGCAAGGCCCCACTCATAGTGTCTTCCCAATTAAATCCTTGAATTCAAACCTTCTCCAGACTCTTCATCATAGTTTTTAACATGCACTAGCAATAGTCTCATGGGAAGCAGGCCAGTTCTGTGTCAGTCTCAAAGCCTTTAGCAGTAGAGCATGAGCTGCCACTGCCATCAGACACTGTGGTGCTCAGCAGGAAAAATCCACAACTTTATTCCACTACACGCGTTTTTTTTGTGTCAGAGAAATTTCTGTTGCAGCCAAAAAAATGGCAAGGGCCAGCTCCTTAGTGGAGATAAATAGAGGGTTTTCTCTTCACACATGTGTTGCTATGTGTCGTGGTTTCAGGTCAGCTCAGTCGGTAACAAAGCACCAGGAAGCCGCTCACTCACCCCCCACCCCCTCGCCTGGCCACGTTGGGATGAGGAGGAAAAAAAACAAACAAAAGGCAGGCTTGTGGGTCGAGACAAGGACTGGGAGGGATCACTCCCCACTTATGGTCACGGGCAAAAGACAGGCTCAACTTGGGGAAGAAACAAAATCAATTTAATTTACTACAAATCAAAACAGAAACAAAACACAAGGGTATTAGGAAGGGAAACCAAACATCAGAACAACCTCCCCCCACCCCTCCCGCCTTCCCGGCTCAGTTGACTACCGATGCTGTCTACCTCCTCCCCCCGGCGGCGCAGGGGAATCGGGGATGGGGGTTGAGTCAGCTCGCCACGCATCGTCGTTGCCGCTTCTTTCCTCAGGGGGAAGATTCCTCTCTCGTTCCCTGCTCCAACGTGGTTCCTTTCCGCGGGCTGCAGTTC
>VYZV01003260.1:136099-164274 GCA_013401275.1 Pandion haliaetus | reverse complement strand
GCCTCCTTTGGGCACCCACCTGCTCCGATGTGGGGTCCTCCCCGGGCTGCAGGTGGGTATCTGCTCCACCGTGGACCTCCATGGGCTGCAGGGGGACAGCCTGCCTCACCATGGTCTTCCCCACGGGCTGCAGGGGAATCTCTGCTCCGGTGCCTGGAGCACCTCCTCCCCCTCCTTCTTCACTGACCTGGGGGTCTGCAGGGTTGTTTCTCTCACATCTTCTCACTCCTCTCTCCGGCTGCCATTTCTGTGCCCCCACAACTTTTTCCCTTCTTAAATCTGTTCTCCCAGAGGCGCTACCACTATCGCTGATGGGCTCGGCCTTGGCCGGCGGCGGGTCTGTCTTAGAGCTGGGTGGTATTGGCTCTGTCAGACAAAGGGGAAGCTTCTAGCAGTTTCTCACAGACGCCACCCCTGTAAACCCCCTCCACTACCAAAACCTTGCCACACAAACCCAATACACTTTAATATCTTTATTAGAATATATGACACACAGTTCCTTTGGATGAAGGTAAATTATAAACAATAGAATCCCTTACAACAATTTGGACAATTCAGATTTTGATGCCTGCAGAGTTTAAGTTGGGCAGGGAAGCAATCATACCCCTGTGAATGTTCAAGAGTTGTACACAATGTGAACTGAGAGCAGTTAGCATGGGATAAAGCTTCTGCACAAGACTTCTCCAATCCTTTTGTTAGTCCCCTCCCACCATTTTGGGCCACACAGCCAGCTTACATAGTCACCGAAAAGGCCAGTTCCACATTTCTGAGCAGGTACTAACATGGTGTGTTCACTTTCTTGGGACACAGGCACAAAGCTCCATAGAGCAGTCAAGAGACTGGTGATCCAGCTCAGTACCCTCCCATGTCCACACAGCACACCCCAGGCTTCTGCCGGTGCCCCCGTCCGCACCCAGCCCCTGGGCAAGGTGCTGGTGCCGAGCGATGCTGCTCCCGGCTTTACAGCTGGCCCTTTGAGCACAGGTGGCTGCGCACGGCTTCGATGCCATTTTCCCTTCAGGTGGTCCAAAAATCAAACCAGTACCCAGCATCATAAAATCAGCTTATATTTCTTAATGGGAACTCAGCAAAGAATAATAATGAACGATGAGCTTCCTGTGGTTTGTGCACACTGCTGAGGAAGTCTAGGTCATACAGGTGTGATATGGTAAGATAACTAATTATAATAGCATAAGTTTGATTATCCGTATCAGCAACATGACACTCATTACTGAAAAATAAAGATTTACACCAAGTGGCTTCCTTCTTAGAAAGTTTTAACTCAGATGGACAGAAGCTGCCATAGACAGCAGACAGTGGTGGTGGTGGAGGTTAAATCCTTCTTACCTCCTCCATCTTCAGAAAACCACTCACGACCTGATTTCTATCTTCATGCTCACAAAGTGGAGTCAGGACATCCTTTGTCATAGGCTCATTAAATGGACTTCTAGGCTTGAGCCCTAAACTTGTCATCAAAACTCCCACTAAAAAAACACCCACTGCTCCCAGTAAGAGAAACAAAACATGGACCTAAAATAGACTCTTTATTCTGAAAGTGACTGACAACATCCAAAGGAGGAAAAGCAGCAGGTACAGCTGCTTTTAGAGAGGCACACCATCTTCTACTGGAATAAACATTTTTACTCTCTCTCTGCATAATGCAGTTTATATCACAAGTTTTAAACCTCACAAGGTAGCTAAAAGCCATTGAATGGTGTTATAAGGCAAAGAGCATGCAGAGGAGCTAGTTGCAATTCTCCTGCATTTGGAGGACTATTAATACCCAAGTGATGGAGAGAGAAGGGTCAGGCAAAGGATGACACGGACCAAACCTGAATCTCAACATTGCTATTTTACTTTCTGGAATATTTAAAAAGAGACACATGGATGTAGCTGTTTCTAGAAAGAGTGTAGTGATGAAGAGGCTGAAGCTGGACTCTTCCTTAAATTGGAATTCAGCCCATCTTTTGAAAATGGCAAAATGCAGCAGGAGCAGTGCCACTAAAATAAGTAGAACTGAGCTGGGCAGTTGCAGAAACACATCTTAAAACAGCAAAATACAGCTGAAAAGTTCAAACATGCTGAGAATGTGGCCAATTTTTAGATAGTAACTCACACAATAGGCTACTTATCATGAATGGGCTATTTTTCAAACTGAAGTTTTTCTCAACAGTTTTTAAAGGTTGAATAGATTTTGAATCAATTCATGTTGCTCTGACAATTTTATGGAAATAAAAATAAAAAGAAAACAATTCTAACTACTGTCCAAAAAAGTTTGCTCAGGGTTTAGCATCAGACAACATGTATTGCACTACAGGTTTTCAGATGGCGACAGGCGACTGTTCCCGGAACCTTTAGTCGCTTACGCTGCTGTAGTTCACACAACTGATTTTATTTAAATAACCAAGAACAACTGATACACATTTTATTGAGCACTTTAGAAGACAACAAGAGATTCACTGCAGCAAGCCATATTTTTAAATACAAAAGGGGAATTAGTAAAAAGAGGTTCATATCCAACATGAAACATGAACATGTTGCTTTCAGGAGCTTTGAGTTTTAAAGACTGAGAATTCTACTTACATCAAACAGTTCAAACACACACCCACATCACAAAATCTTAGTATTGCACTATAGCTCCTTGTTCAAAACACACAATTCACAATATGCACCTGCATTACCCACATGTAAAGGACCATCAGCAACACATCAGCACAGCCAGACAGAAACAATCTAGAAAGGGTCAGAGGGGTTGTAAGTTTGCTGGGAGAAGTCTAGCAGTCAAATTGAGCAGTTTGGACCACCAGTATCCAACGCAAGCCCTGTTTCTTGCTGGTAATGCAACAGACATTAGGACTGCAGCTGTGCTACCGTCCTCTGCAGAGGTAGCATAATACTATGGCTTTAAAGACTTTCTTTTAAATAAGGCTTGTCTTAGCTGAAAGCCATATAATAACTGAAGAGTTCTTGTAATACTAGCCTGAAGTATAGTGCGGCAGCACTTTGGGATCCACTTGTTTAACAACAGCTGCCAAATTCAAGTAGGTGCACTATATCTTTGAAATCTGCTGCAGCACATAAACAGTTCTGTGCAAAGATGGTAACACTGATTACTTCTTTCCCCCACCCCCATCCTCAGCCAAAGGGAGAATGCTAACAGTTGAACACAATAGCAGATGACACAGATGAAGAGGAAAATGGAAGTCCTACCAAGCTATAGAAGAGGTCCTACTTTGTCTAAAAAGACAACTCAGAAGAGGTGACGGGCAAAACATTTCCGTTACATGGACAGTATGGAAAAACAAGTGAGCATATAACATTTGTGACAGATACACACTGCCGCTGTGGTGCTTAAACCCACCTCACCTTGTATCTAAAATACAAGACAAAGGTAATTTTAATGTTCATGGAAGGTAGAGGTCCTGGGCAGCGGGGCAACGTAAAAGCTGAATGCTGCTCTCCCAAAACAGTCCAGTAACAAATCAGGACAGTTTTCAAACTTACAGATGCTCTCCCTTCTTTTGTCCGTTCCAAACCACCTCACTTTGGCTACCAGGTGCTTGGCTCTGCTGAGGCACTCAGGTGTTACTGTAATACAAATAAGACTGTCTTCTCAAGTGGGGTTTGGAAAACAGTACAACTAATATTGTGTTTAATACTACGAACGTGTTGAAACGAATTCCACACGTACAAACATTACAGAAGAACTTCTACAAACCATTACAAAAATGGGACCAACTTCACTGATCTTCAGTCCAAACTCTAATGCAGATTTGTTAGTCACTAAGACCAAAACAACTGGGAAACAGAAATTAAACTAACATTTAGCTTATGTATCATTTTGTAAAAAAAAAAAAAAAAAGTTAAGACATTATTAACTTATGAATACATAGAAAATTCAAAATCCCTAACATTTACAGTACCCCCTTATACTAAGCCTGTTAGTAGTTTCTTTTCCATCAGTGCCAAATAATTAATCCCAGACATCAATGTTGAGATAGCTAACCAAGACATCTAAGGCTGAATAGAACCACCTCTATTTTTCCTGTGAAGACACAGCCAGTATCAGTGGCCAGCCACTGCCTGGTACAGATTAACCAGACTCATTAACAAAAACAACCACCCCCCCCCATCCCTTTCCAGGGCAGAGAGCCTCAAGATGCCTCAAACCCCAGAACGGAGATGGCCGCTCCGAGCAGAGCAACACTTCAGAATGCAAGGTGGCCATTTCTTTTTGTTACCTACACGGTTATGTTTCCCATTCCTGTACAGTATAGTGTTAGCTCTTTCCTGCTACCAGCTTCGATTGCATTCAGTGCATGCCACTTGTTAGTCATGATAGAAATTTTTTGTTCTTGTTGTTCCTTGTGTGGGTTTTTTAAAAATAAATAATGGAAGTCTACAACATGCTTTTTCAGGTACATGATTGGTGATTATTATACAACAAGTAGTCTGTAAACCAGTCCGGCCTCTGAGGAATTGTCAGGCTATCGAGACGGTTGCATTCAAAGAGCAGCACCTTGTGTTGAGTGCAGCAAAGGCGGAGGAGAAGCCCTCCTGCAGTACAAAGCTCTTGCCTGCTGTGGTGGGGAAGCATCAGCATGAAGAATCTATAAGTCTTTGGCGGAGTTTTTTATCTTCTCTCGGACTCACGTTGCCACTTGCATCATGGTCTGTCAAAACTAAAGAGAAAGTAAACCTTTAGAAGTGAAAAGGCCATCAAACCACCTGACATATTCTTGCTGACAAAGGAACTGCCACCAAGACAAGTGCAGCAAGCCTGGCTGTCCTCCACTGTGCTGGAGCTGCTGAGCAGGCTCCAGCTGCCCCCACACAGTCCGGATGCGGCCCCCAGCGGCAGGATGCCCTGCAGCCTCTCCTGCCCTTACAGTCCAGTCAGCATCTACCACTGGTTTGTTAACACGGTTACTAATTAAAACATGCTGATGCAACTAGCGACAGAAGAAAAGATGAGCCACAGGAGAAGCTTTGCTGATGGGCAGTGAAGTCCGCAGCTGCACCCAGGTCATGAAATGGCAGCTTCTTTCTGAAATGCATTTTAACAGAGCGTCAAGCATGAGTTTGTTCTGCTCTGGAGGAAAACAAGTCTTTGAAGTGTTTTTGTGAGATGAAAACAGTCTCAAAAGTTCTGCTTTCAGACAAAAATGAGTCAGATTTTCTATTAGCTTTTTCAGTTCCTTGAGCAGAGACCTCCACCTTGGGCTCTTAAAATTCTCCTAGCAAAACCCACCCACCTGTCATTTCAAAAAGGGACACTTTTAAGAAAAACTATTTTCTGTCAGAATTACTCCAAACTTCTGTACTAGAGCCGGCTGCCAGAAGTGCTTCTTCTAGTTTGCAAAGAATTCTGCTTGCTTGTTTTGAATTACCCTGTCATATAAATTGACTTTTCCAAACCTCAGCCTGCCAGAACTGCTTGACCAAGGTATAGAGGAACAGTTACTCTCTGGGTGCTGCTGCTTCTTTTTTTATTAAGCACAGGACATAGCTTTCTGAAGGGAAAGTAGATTTAATGTTTTCCTGCCTTTGAAACAGTTCTTTAACTTGCCCTCAGCATTGTGCTCGCCTACTCGGGTCAGCTGCTAAACATTTCAAAGCATCTTCACTTCCATTAGTCAAGGACTTTGTGAAGAGGCAGCCCACAGAGTCTGAACTACTTCATTCAGGGGATGTAGGCACTGGTGTTCTGCATTTTCTGTGGGGACAGCTATGACAGCAGCCATGCTCATATCAAGTGGGAAGAAAGGTCTTTCATCCCTTTATGCTTCTCCCTGGATATTTCGCTTCGCTTCTCTTAATTCTGCACTTGAGGAGGGAACTGGAATCACATTTAAGATATGCCACATTTTTTAGCACAGAATCTAAGACTACCTCTCATATAAAAACGATTGCTCAGAGCCGCTCATGCCTGGGAACTGGTGGGAATATTCAAAGAACAGCTGCACCAATCCAGATCAACTCAGACCATTTTGGCAAAAATCACTTCACAATCAATCTTCCTTTCTCTCTGCATAAGAAGGAACAGGAGCATGTTCACTGGCCCAGTCCCACTTCCCTTCTTTTGTCATTTTCTGTTCCTCTGCCAGCAGCATTTCTGAGCATCAGACTTATTTTTACATTAATCTAAGATTTCTGCCAAAGTCTGAATGAAAAGCAGAAGCAGCAGTTACTACTCTTTTGAGCTAATCTCTGAAAAGCAGATGTCCTGAAACCACCAGCTTTCTCACTGGAGCTTCTTCAAGCACAACCTACTGTAAACCAATCTAGTGCTCTTCTACCATGCAGGTGGTCTTAAGGAGTTGACATTCAGACAGCTGAAACGTCTTACTGCTAGAGCAGAGATGTCAACAAGGACCACGAACTTAAAAGACACTTCAGCATCTAGCCTGTGCCACTGACTTGTAACACCACAATCTTCTGGCACATATATGAAGTTATAGCAGTTACACTGCAGACAACATAGCAAGGTCTAAGCAGGTCCATTTTCTTGTAGAATATATTAAAATGTTTTTGGTAGTGAATACCCATCTAGATGAAACCTGCTTTGTTTTGCATGAATGAATTTTTGGTTTAATGGATTCATTATCTCTCTATACCAGCTGGTTTGGATGTGGTGGTTTTGTGGTGTTTCTTTCTTTGATTTTTCTTTTTAAAGAAGGAGCAGGTCACCTTACCGTGTAGCTCTGTTGCATTTTTTTCCAGCTCTTCTGTAGTTGTTTCTTCAGGCTTCTCCAACACAGCTGTCCCTGGCTTCCCATCTATGGTATCTGTTTTAATAGTACCAAGGTTTACCAAAAGTTGCATGACGTCAAACTTCTCAGAAACTGCAATGTTCTCCAGC
This sequence comes from Pandion haliaetus, assembly GCA_013401275.1. Classification (NCBI taxonomy): domain Eukaryota; kingdom Metazoa; phylum Chordata; class Aves; order Accipitriformes; family Pandionidae; genus Pandion; species Pandion haliaetus. Next base: position 157,412 of record VYZV01003260.1, on the reverse strand, counting down.
ACTTTGAGGCATTTAAATGATTTAAGTTCACTCACATTTTCCTCAAGAAAGAGGAGGTAAAGGCTTAAGTCATCAAAACACTTTGACTTAAGTTTCAGAACATCGAAAGTTGGCAGGATTTCATATACTTTGAGAATACCTGAATTCCACCTCCACGGAACAAACATTGCATACACTACCAGTGGCATCACTAGAAGATAGACTATCAGGTTAATATAGCTGAGTACCTTGAAGACACCAACAGCAATAAGCTTGCACTGAACCACTTCTGGAACAGTGGTGTCATTCTTTAAGATCCCAGTTTTGATAGTGCAGAGAAACTCATCACTCAAAGAGGAGAGGCTAATGTAGTAGCCCAGGTAGAGGCATGCAATGAAAATAATTACTAGTGTGAGTAAACGGCAGATAATGTATTTAATTATTAAGCACTTGGAATTCTTCTTTGTCTTCAGGTACTGCTCCACAATTGGGTATTTGAAGTGGCTTTCAGATATTTCCCACAAACTGAAAGAGAGAAAAAAAACCCAATCACACAGGTCAGATGCTGCAGCATTCACCTACCTCAGATTTCAAAGAAACCCGATACTCTAAAATAGACGCAACACTGGAATCCCTTTTATTGGCGTAAATCAAGGGTAGTTTTACTGAAGTCAATAAAAAACCAACAGAATAGCAGATAAATGAAGAATATTGACACTGTAATACAGAAAAGCCACTTAAGAGACAAAAGAGCTCAAACATTGGAAAATGGAAAAAAGCATTGCTCTCGCAGCAAAAAAATATTTTTATTCTTTTCCAATACAAAATAGATATAGTAAGCAAATCCATGAGGAAAAGCAGACTTCCCAAGCACTTGTTCAATAACAGCACACTGGAGGGCTTTTTACCTGTCAAGACCTAACTCTACATTTTAAAGAACAGACCTAAGTCCCCACTGCATTGTTTGTACCCCCACATGCAAAGCGAAACAGGTACCCTGACCTAGGATGAAGCAGAAACTGGATCTGGTTAGAACAGTGCACCAATTTGATCAAGCACCCATTTGGCTTTTGTTGGTTTTGGTGTTTGGTTTTTTATTGTTTGTTTGTTCTTTTGTTTTTTTTTTTCTTTAAACAGAAGCTTTGCAGACCTAGATCTGAAAGGACAGGAGATGACAAATAACAGGCTTTGCTCACAATGTGCAAGCGACTGTCAAGAACATTGAGAACTGAGGACTGCAGCCATCCCCATTTTCTTATGCTGTGGTGGGTAAAACTAATTAACACCTAGTACAACTAAAGGAATCATGACACCTCAGGTAATTAGGAATCTGAAGAGCTCATCAAATGTTTTCTTCAAAAAAAGAAAGTTATAAGTTCCAGCTCCAAGTGCCCACAGTAATGATTTCAGATATCTTCTTCTTTATAACCAAATTTAAAAGTGTGTCAGATCACCATTCAAACCTTTGCAATAAATTTCTAAGAGACTGTAGGTGTCACATCTGTTAAGAGCTTAAGGAAAATAGCAAAGAAAGCCAAGCCGCAGCATCTTACCTCTGTGTCAAGTTCTCATTAACAGCAGGAATTAACTCAGTAGGGTCCCTGGGGTCTCCGCCGCGGATGCTATTAGCAGCTTTGATTGCCCTGTTATAGGCTTTGTCAAGTTCTTCCATAATAAATTTCAGGTCTGAAGAAAGGTGAGGTGCTGCGGTGAAGCGCCAAAACAAACATGGTAGATACAGCAGGATAGCGACGAGCAGAAGGATGTATGGAAAGAACTGAAGGGAGAAAAAAAATATTAATATGTTAACTTGTGTTTGCATTAATCAAGACCGATTAAAGTTTTGTATGCACAAAATAAGTAATTTGATGTTATTGAACATTTTATCCAGGAAAGCTACTTCTAATATTACCTACCATTAAAGCAAAATCCTATGTTATTATTAATACTAGGAATGCATACAACATATTAACACATATATAAAAGCTGACTTCTTAAAGGAACTGTGTCAGCAGCCGGAGACCAAAATATGAACTATCATTCTAGATATGCATGTTCTCTACACAGCAGTCAGACTGGAAAATTGTGACACACAGTAAGACAAAGCCATGAAAAGCACAGAATAGCCAAAAAAACCTGAGGATGCTGTATTTAAAGGTCAGCTTCCCCTTGTAACCCTTCTTATAAATTCATACTTCAACTGTTTCTGCTCAGTAGCAACATAATTGAACTTGGCCAAAATTGCTACCTCAGTCTCTAGGCAAGCCCTCGAGAAAGAAAACTTCAGGAAAGGCTCACCTTTAAAACTGAAATGGAAATCTTGCAGGGACGGGCTGACTCAGTAACAAGATTGTTTCAAAAACCTAGTTAAGTTAGCAAAGCAGAGTTGACTGTAATTGTATTGCACATCCCACTAGAGGTAGCTCTTCCCCACCAGCAAGGAACAAGCACCAACCCGCTACTGCTATATCACAGCTGTGGTCTGTCCCCTCTCCACCGCAGTGGATTGACATCACAGGCCAGAGGGATCCAGGAGATTCCTTCTGACATCCTGCCTCCCCTCCCTCTTTGCAGGAGCAGATAACCTCAGATCACCTGCTTTTTTCCAGTTTGTCCTTTCCAACTGAGCTGTAAAGCTCTGGCATGTCCAACATGGTTTTGTAGACATCTCATCAACTCAAACCCAACAGCTCAAGAATCTGCCCTTCATATTTATCACTGTGGACAATGCCACCAGGTCTCACAGGTCTAAGTCCTGGATGCCTTGGTCTACCCAAAGATTTATGGTTTCATGTCCAGGCTCTTTCAGTCCTCTGAATTCTGTATTATGTAGAAATAGAAATTATCTATCTATGAACACAGCTTAAACTTATCTAAGCTCCTCTAAACTGCTGCAACACCTTTTCCACAGACCTTAAAAAATGCCAGCTTGTATAAGATTGCTGCAAAGCCTGTTTGACTTCACTTCTGTGTCATACACCTTAGCACCCTTCCACTGGTGCCAGGCAGGGAAAGAAACAACAAAGAAACATCTGATTTAGTAAGGAGCGACCAAAGCTTCTTACATTGGTTTATACCACCTGGCTTTAAGACTCACTCATTGGAAATTTTACAGGTGTCAGAGGATTTATGAATTCCCTTTCTGACCCACAAAACACGAAATGCCACCAGCAGTATCCAATTAATCCTTGAGATCTCTTTACCCTGAGGCCTCATGTCTCAAGGAGCAAGACAGTTGACACACTGAAGTCACAGCCCAAACCTCCACTGCCCCAGTCCCTATCTCTTCCTTTATACCTAGGAAAAGACTCTGTGGGCACGTTCTGCACTTGTGTAGCACATTGGCATCAGCCCTGTCACTCTGCCCCAGACCTCCTCCAATCCCTCCCATCTCCCTTGCCTCATTACAGACTGTTGTCCTACGAAAACCAGCCTCTGCCACCTTCCCTTGCACCTCCTCCTCTGCCCGACACCTTCACCACTGCCTTTTCACCTAGAAGCATCACACCACAGGGCAAAGGCACATTTGCCACGCATTTACTGAGCTTCCCCTTGCCAGGCTCTCATCACTCCCAAAGCTGTAGTTTATGGCAGCATGAGAAAACACTATACAGCTCTTTTCTGAATGGTCTCTCAAAACCAGAGCAGCAGCGTGACCATTAGTCCAGCTCTTTTTGTTTGGAAACAAAAGCCTGTATTTGTCAGCCCTTCCACAGCACTTGATGCATGACTCCATCCTTCTCGGATTCTGGCTTTTTTAAAAATGAAAGATACGCTTGTTCTATTTGTTAACAGTAGAGTTAGATAACTACCAGATTGTTTTGAATCATTAAAATTTAAGAGCAGAAGTGAAAATGCAAAGTCATCTGGCACGAGTCCTACATGTCAGAGCAACAGATTCGGATTATCCAGCTCATCTGACTACATTTTACAGTCACAAATAATGACTTCCCATTTTAAGAAGACAACTCCTTTCATGGTTTATGTATTTACTTCCAAGGCACCAAATACACAAGGAGGAAATGCTACTTCAGTCTTGGATAGTTTGTAGTAATTAAGTTAAGTGGGAAGTGTCACCGACCTCAAGAACTGTATAGTCAATGATACGCCAGAGAAAGATATTGGCCTAAAAGTAAAACAGTTTTTCCTTTGCTGTCTAGTTATCAAGTTCCTTTTCAATAGCAAGTTCGCAATGTTAGATATAAGATGGTATGAGACTGCATAACTGAAGAAAGGTCCTGTGAAAGCAGATTAGAACAGATACATTACCCTATGGTTCAAAACGCTCCTTTCTGAACTTCATTAGTGAAAGTGCATTGAGGGTACACCACCGTGCTTCAGCCTGGATGACCTGAGTCTTTGTTTCCACCCAGCTGCAAGGAGAAAAGGACAGGCAAAAGCCCATAGAGTTTGGCACTCAAAAACAGAGTAGGAGAGCTTCAGCTAGGCTAATCCAAGTTTCTGGAAGGTACTAGGCATAGATACTGTGTGATTAATACTCAGCATGAGACAGACAAAACTAGTAGCACGTGCGCACACCGGGGACTCAAAGTAGAGTCCCCTATATGTTTTCTGCTAAGTATTGCTGAGCTCCTGAAAGCTAAAGGTGATGGAAGCAGGTTCATCTGCCTTGCCTGTCCCTTAGTCTGATGGCATGCTGGGTGGGACAACAAGCTCCTGAGGAAGCAGAGCACTAGGAAGCCAAGAGGTCAGCTGCCCCTCGTTCTGTACTGCTGCAGCTCATTTCACTTGACAAACCTTTGAGCTCTGTATACATTACAGGCTATATCCTTACTCTTCCTGAAAGCCAGGAGTACCTCATACCTGAGCAGGATACGTCTGACAACACCAGAAACCGCCGAAGCCTGTGTTAACTGGTACTGATGAGGCACTGAAATCCAAGGAGAAATCTGTGCAGAGAAGGATTCCTCCGTCCAGGCTAAAGACTTGTGTGCTCAATATCACTGCTCTGCAACAAGTAACTGAAATGGGAACTGCAGAATTACTGCCTCTCTATCTTATGGTTGTACTCTGACAGTAACGATCCCACAGGGCAGTCAAAGATGAAAAGAGGACCAGATCTGACACTGGCTGTTTGGTAGCCTGTGGCACAACACTCCACCAAGCCCTGCAATACAGAAAGTATGATCTTTCTGGGCAGCGAGAGCTTAGGAAATAGGATGTCTAGTAGTGTTATGATGCAGAGCGCTGATCCCCCATCTCAGCACAACATGTTGTTTCCAGTCTTGTGTTCTACACTTGCAAAAGCAGCTATGAAGGTTATCATCAAAGCAAGTAATTTATGCACATCAAAACACATGCACTTCATAGAAGTGTGCTGTTTTCTTACATCACTGACCATAAACAGGTTGAGCAATTTAAAATCAATACTAGCTACTATGAATAGAGAAGAAAAATAACCTGCACACGTGCAGTCCAAACTCTAGAAATCTTGTACCTATTTAACACACTGAACTCTTCTGAAGTCATGATCATTTATTCAAGTGCCTGCATTTGCTCCTCTCATGAAGATTATCTACACAGAGTGCATATTTTCCAAAATAACTCTCTTACCAGAATTTGTGAACATCTACATTCAGATAAATATTCAGAATATGAACCATCTTCACTACGTTTCAGTTCCTGTTACACACGCATAGCCTTCCACTGATAAATGCACATACAGTGTTATAACTACAAGTATTAAAGTGAATTCCTAATATTCTCACGACATGATTTTTTTCACCTTTTATTGGGAGGTCAGGGAAATAAGCTTTGAAGACATCAGTCTGTTTAAGCTAATTTGTTAGAAATCGACTAACTGTTCAACCGGAACATATGCATGGGCATAGAAGAGGAATTGTTTGAATAATCTGTTTGCATAAGCACACAAGACATTGGAATCACAAAACTGTCTTTTAAAGATGCATTAGCCTCACGCTCTCCTGAAGGTGAAGGGAAAAACCAGACTAAAACACAAAATAGTCTATTATATAACATTTCCAGCTTCAACTGTGCTAAGATACAGTAAATACACAGCAAATAAGTTAAACAGGTATTTAAAAAACCTCTTCATAAGCTCAAATATGCTTTTATCATCCAAAGAAATTATAGCTGCCAAGGGTGTTGTGACTCAAAATGCATTTTCAAGGACCTAATTTACAGAAAGCTTGCCAAGGTCTGGATAAAGATGGCTGGCAGAAGATGAGAATCATTTTAGTGGCATTTAGAAAACAACAGTTTTCTAATTTTACTGCATCTTCAGTTCTTACTTCCTCTGGGGAAATGCTGTTGAAGTGACTGCAAGCATTCTGACTTCTACCATACAAATAGTGGTCAAACAGTACAACAGCACAAAGCTGTTAAGTTGCACAGGTCTGAATTACAGCCTTAAGAAAATTCATTGGCATACAGTACTCAACAAAGAAGGAAGCACTGAAGTATCTTCACTCACTTGAGATGAAAATATTTCTCATTAAAATATATGACCATGGTGAAGTGTCTGCTTCTTCAGTTCCAAATTTCTATTTGCCACCGGGAAGAGCCTAAGCAAAGGCACCAGTTCCCAAACAGGCTAATGACAGCTCCCAAACAGGCTAATGACAGCAGTGACATGTTTCCAGAAGCAAAGGTATTAAGCTTCCTCTGGATATGATCCTACTCCTGTTTGAGTCGATGGGAGATGTTTCACTGATGTTCAGGGCAGAAAAGCGAGCTATAAATGACTGGTTGAGATACTATCCTGCCTCAAGACCTGAAAGCGAACCTCAAAACATACATGACCTTTTTTACCTGACCTGTTGCTTACTTTCTATTTTGATACAGCTTAAAAACTGTATTTCTCCAGTTTCAATTAGTAAGACTAATGTGACCAAAGTAGCTCTAACACTACACTCTCAAAGAATGGTTTATAAATGCATCTGCATTTAGGTTTCCTTGATCTGACAGCCCTTAATCCCTCTGGGTGGGGCTTTATAGGTGAAACATGAGGAGGCCTCAGTCAACTAAAAAGTTGTACAAACAGTGAGTAAGGAGAACCAGATAACAATCATGATTATAATCATACCAACAACATAATGAAGAACCTCAGGGGGTTTTTGGTGTATTTACAGACAAGCAATTCAAAGAACAACCCACACCTCCGTGGTGAATCTTACTTCTATCACAAAAAGTGAGTATTTTCAACAAGATAAGTTTCACTTCAGGCATACAAAGACTTCAGACCCATTCTTTGTATGCAATGCTTTGAGCAAGTCCTGCAGCACTTGCCCTGCACTTTTACAGAGATCTGAGCCAGACAACTGACCTCTCCCGGCTGTGCCATGTGTGAAGACCTCTTCTTTCTGCTGTCAGTCAGATGAAACATTTGCCTGCATTTCACACTGGTATGAATCCCCGTCTTCTGAAGAACTATCTACTCCCTTTACCTCTACTTTGCTTACCTTTATCTTCCTCCTTAATTCTCCCCAGTCAATAATAGACTAGAAAATAGAGTAATTTAAAAAAATCCCTAGAATTCTCTTGATCGTAGGCACCTCCATCCTAGCAATCCAGATTTCAGGGATACAGAGAGGTCATCACCCAATGTCTAACTGCTCCTCAATTTGCTTGGTTGCCATCACGTCTGGTGGCTATGAAGAGCCGGTAAGATGATGATCACTGTTCTCCTGCATGTGCTTATATATAAATTTCCCTGTGCAGTATGGATTAAAAAGGCTTTGCAGTGCAGTCTCCTCCTCCACTACACTGCAAGGACTGCCCACTCACAACGGCCAAAAGCATGTTTCTATTCCAGTTAAGGATCAAGCTAAGTTGGAGCCTAGCGCTGGCTGAGGTTAAACCATGACAGTTTTATCAAAATAAGTTGTCAGGTGGAACACTCATCTTTAGAGACAGAAAGCAAACTATCTGCACAGAGGGAGCAAATGCTTTAGAAACCAGTATCTCTGTTCTGACACTTCAGATACACACAAGAAAGCTCTTGAGGGAGTTAAGCCTGAATGGAAAACCCCAGAAGAAAGCAGAAACAGAAGAGTGAAGCCTGACCAGACTAATTTAATGAATGACAAACCTGAAGATAAGTCTTGTCAGAGGACTCAACCATATAATAATTTTGTCAGCTTTTTCATTGACAAAGAAGAGGAAATCTTAGCATTAAACAAAGAATATAGGCAGGACATACCATAGCCTCTTCTTTCCATTTATCTATCTGCAGATAGTTTGTTTCTTGAATTGTGCATTTGAGTACACAACTTATTTTGCTTTCTGCTAAGGATTATCCAGTATGAAGAGTTATTCCCGGATCACTGGAAATTTCAAAAATCCTGTTCTCTAAGGAGAGAGGCCCTGGGCACACTCTGGGAGTGCACAGACTGCTAGAGAGGCAGGAAACCCAGAAAGTTGCACTACGCTCCTCCTCTCCACTCCAAAACAAGTTTCCAAACTGATACATTCAAGTGTTGGGAGAGATCTCCCACAGCAGAAAGGACAGCAGGTAAAGGTGCCCAAGCTTCGGGGATTGCCCAAAACTGAAACGTGCATTTTACTGATTGAAAAACCAAAAATCCCAGTGCAAACTTGTACTCTGAAATAGGAGGGAAATAGGAAGGTTTCAGTTTCTTTGTAATGCAACCTGGTTCTGATGATCCTTCATAGCAACCAGATGTCTAGAACAAAAGCAGGGCAAGTTTCTGCAAGCTGGCTTCTTCACCAAGAGCTACACGGTCCTACTTCCACTCTATACCATGATGAGCACTGTCCTAGGATGCAAACCTTTGACAGCACTTCTGACAAGAGCACAGGGAGTATGCCATAAGGAAACTCATCTATTTCAATCAGGAATTGGGGCCTACAACTTCAATCACCCAAACTGTAACCTAATGCCTCCTTAAGCATTTCTTATGGAGCCTAGTAGCACACCAATACAGTGAGATGCTAACTGAGTCAGAGTATTAGAAAAAACATGAGATGCTTTGCAAATAAATGCACTGCTGCTCAGAAAGCAGAAAAAAGCCTCAAGGGTCGTCTTAGGAAAACTTGGGCCTAACAATCCCTGCTGCTCCTCTCCGTGAATCCCTGCCCTTGCACCACGGAGTCAAATCTTCTCTCACCTGTGCTCCCACAAAGGCTCTGCTCTGCCCATTTTAAAAATGGTTATCTAGCCAAAATCTGCAGAGCAATGAGCTTGTACATACCTTGCAGTGCACACCCTGCACCAGGAGACAACCCAAGTCCTGTTTTCCTGCAGAAGCGATTGGCCCCCATGGCAAGCCACCCAACAGTGCAGCCAGCATCTGCTGGCCCTGGATGCAAACAAGGGCCAAACACCTTCAGATCTTCCCACCACAGTGGGAACCAAAGGTCAGTGTTAATAGCTTTAACACTGCTCCTTCCCTGGAAACTTCTTAAGCATGGAAGTGGATGAACAACAAGTAGAAGGATATTAATTAACACTGGCCTCCAAAGAGCATCTGCAGCTCCCACTGCCTGGCTCAGTGGAAAGGCAGGTGACTAAGCATGGATTTAGGAGGTTAAGACAAGGCACCCAGCCTCTGCTACAAGCTCTGACTCAGCTGTTCAGACATACTTCTTGCAGCCAGTCTGCAGGGTATTTACAGGGAAACATCACATACCATTAAGCTATCATGGAGGAACTGTGGGAAGAAGGGCCCTGCATCAATTCCTGAGACAGCACCAGTCAGCAAATTAACATGGGTTGCATCATAAAAGTATGACTACTTAAGCTATTAGTCACAGTTGGCAAACTGGGAGACTGACAGCTATCAGCAGGTGACTATGGCATAAAATTCAACATAAAGAAATCGGGTAATAAGAACTCATTCCCTCAAGAGACAGGGGCAGCAACGTATCCAGGTTTACAGGTGGAGTTTCCATCCACACAAGCCACCTGTATTGCAAGATGTCCCAACAGCTTCAACTAGCCTCTGTAGAAAGTCTGGCTGAAGTGAAGTGGAGCACTAACTGAACAAGGAAGAGTTCAGGCTAGAAACCAACAAGTCTGGCTTTAATATTCATGAAACACAAGACCATTGGCTCAAGGTTATGAGTGGAGCTAACTGGAAAAGGCAGTAGTAAATCCCTACAGTTAGTGATTTCAGTCAGCAAGTGAATCAGAGACAGCCCTGAAGAGTCTTTCAGAGGAGACACCACCTGACTGGATAATAAAAGCTGAGGTATGAGATAGAACAGCAAACCCCAGAAATACAGGTGCTGCAGGTCTCAGACCTGAGCTTCCTCTAACACCAGGTTCTGCTCCGCTCCCAGGTGCCAGGGGTGTTATTTGCTGGGGCAAGTAATAATAGGGTTGGGGAATGCAGCACACAACCCTCCATGTTAGCAGAGCTCCAACAGCATTTCTTTGGCATCAGTACTGCCCAAACAGGGTGATGCTGCCTCTCGAGTTGAGTCAGCTCCAGGCATTGGCATGGCATTTACTCAGAGTTTGTAACTCCTGCCAAACCTCAGCTAACCGCTTCAATCCAGCTCAAGTATCTTACTATCTACTGCACTTTTTACCCATAAAATAAGTCTCTTACTGTGTATTCAGTATGATGATGCTTTACCCACAGCAGTGAATGCCAGCTCATGGTCTGCGAGGTTTGCAAGCCTGTGGAAGCTCAACAGAGCACACTGAAGACAGGGTTAAGCCTGTTGGTAACAGTGATGGATTTCATCTCTCCCAAAATGCCTGTCTGCCACAAGTTCCTCTCCATGCAAAACTGGCCAAGTGTAATACAATAAAAATACAAAATGTTTTTACTATCCTGTTTTTCTAAAGGAAGTTTTTAATACAAGCATTAGGGCAGTTGTTGTGTCTTGTATCCTGATTTTAAAATAGGTCCTGGCTAAAGCCAGGTGAGGCACTCAGCTCCAGGGAAACATAGCAACATTAACATTACTCTTGTGTCAGATAACTGGTGACATTTATTACTATAGCACTACAGACCCTTTATTTAGAAGCAGAAAATACCTCCTCTAGTACAACCCTCTTCGGAAGTAAGAGAAAGAAAACATTCTCTTGAAAAATAGAGAGTTAAGTCAAAGTCAAGGACTACAGCAGAGAAGAGGAGCAAGAAAAGAGAGGCAAAGGTGGGCTTCTACATGGGGACAAATTTTCCAGGAGAAGGAGATCTGTACATACTTTATGCAGCCACAGGGGAATGTTTTCTAAGTTGTTCTGGGATGGTTGCTTCTGCTGCACAGCTGCCCAGCAGTAGGAGTCCACATAAGCAGCTTGGCGCCAAGAGAAGGAGCTGGGTGCAAAACAGCTTATCTGAGCACCTGGGAAAAAAAAGCAAAAGTTATCATGTCCTCAGAAGATTAAGAAAAAAAGAAATCAAGTTTAGGAGGAAAAGCTCACACTCGAGACTTCATGGTATCCAAAGCTATTAGGTTAAGCAATAAAATGAAGGAAGAGAGGAGAGTCGCTAATTTCCTACTGCACTCAAAGGGTTAAACTCCCACAGGGACTCTCTGATGTCTCCTAAGGGTTGAGACAGCATATTAGAAGCACCTGTCTTTTAGGCCTATTTTCTTAAGTTTTGGGGGGAACGTGACCTCCAAGACCTGCCTCTCTCACTTGCACTTCACTCAGGTTGGCCAAAGGGGAACCAGCAGATATAAAGTGTGACCAGATAAGGCTGGTTTCCCGAGGAAACAGCTACCATCACATACCATCATGCCACTGTGTTTCCCAAATGCACAACCTACTGCTTACACATTTATTGAAACAAGACCTCAGTCACCACTCTGCAGCCCAGCAGTCCTTGCAGTGATGCAAGGGCAAGTTTGGCCCAGAGTGCTGCCACTTCTTCTGCCTCTGAGACTGCACATGAATTTTGAGGGGTTCAAGTTACAGGTGTGAGAACACAGATTTCTTCATGTAACTTCTGGCAGAGCAATCGTGGCCTCCAGACACCTCCTAAGGGCACCAGACTCCTCCTCACCAGCGCAGTGATGTGCTGTGCCCAGGATCAGGAGTACCACAGTCATCCCCACTTACTTGCAGGACCTCTCAAGCTGCTCAGGAGCTGCAGATTAAGATCAGGGCACTAACTGACAGCAAGAGCAGCTATTTAGCCAGCCTCAGCCTTAGGGTCAAATTCTGCTCTGACCAGCTACAGGCAGCAGTTGAGTCTTACTGCAGCATACCTCAATGAGGAAGAGTAGTTATTGGATGTGGAGTATCAGTGACTCCTTGGATGAGAGCTAGTAAAACAGGATAAGGGGTTTTGATTTTCTTTCTGAAGCTTTGGTAGCGAAAGCAATAAAACCCACACATTTCCAGCAGGCTTTCCTAAATGTTGAAACTGGATAGCTGTTTCACCAAACGATTACGCAAAGTGGAGATGGCTCTTCCATGAACATCCCTCTTCCAAGAGCAACCTCCAATGCTTCCTCCAACACAACACCAATATCAAAAGAGCAAGAAGGGGGAAATATTGCTACTTTTTTTTTTTCTTAATATATTCATCAAAATTAGTGCTAATGGCATCGCTATGTGCTTTATAGGGAAAAAGTATTTTGTGTAAGATTGTATCATTTGTGCCTTTTTGCTGGTTTAGCTTTTAGAGAATAAGAACTTCTTTTGTAACACGAGCCCACCGCATTTGCCTTGCAACTTGTATAGCCTTTTTACAACATAGCATAGTCAAGGAGCATTATGATTAAAAGCCTTTCCTTATGAGTCACTGTTATAATTATTTCTACGGCTGTAGTATCATAAGGACATAGTTTGATCTGTCACAAGCCTCCCTTATGGAAAACAAATAACTGTTTATCAGACCAGAGCTCATGTGATTTAGCAAAGTTGGCACCAGACAAGCACTTGCACCCTCTCAAAGCTTCAGGAGTTTCTGCTTTCTAGAGAATTTCCATTAGCTGTGGAAGCTCAAGAAATAATACANAAAAAAAAAAAAAAAAAAAAAAAGAGCAGGCAATTGGAGTGTCTGTTCTCCACTGGATGGGGACCATTTATGCTCTGCTCTCATCACTTAACAAACCTCCTGCTGCTGGCTGTGCCTGGTGTGAAGCAGCAAACAAGTGACCCTTTCAAAGGGCGAGCAATAGGAGCATCCAGAAAGATGCTTTATCCTATCTGTGTCTATGTATCCACAAGAAACACATTCCATGTGTTCATTCTTGTTAAGGGGTGGGAAACCACTGAAAGTGATGGGAGTGTTTAAATTGGTGAGGAAAAAGGCAGCCAGCCTCCTTCTCCAAAATTAGTAATGAAAAAGGCAGCCAGGCTCCTTCTCCAAAGAGTAATGTGTACAACTTCGTACCAGAATAGCTACAGCAATGCCAGTGGCACAGCAGAGCAGTGAACCCGGCTCTTCAGATCCCCAGGGTTTCAGCAGGGATGTTGGAAACCTTTGGCAACTTGACATGGGAGCCAAGAAGATAGAGCTCGAAGCAGTAGCTGGGGACACTCCAGTTATTACACTGTTTTTTAATTAACTTATTGAAGTCTTGGTTGTAAACACTTATTAATGTAAAATACAACTTTGCACTAACAGTGGTAATGTTAAGACTTAAAGAGAGAGAATGTTTTTGTGCATAACCTACACAGCACACAGATTATTAAACGCCTCTGGAAATAGTCACAATTTTCCATCTTTTTTTCCTTCCTTCTCCCCTCCAAAGGAGTAATAGCAATAAATCTACACAGATAATTTACTTTATGTTGGGCTATTCTGGAGGAAGTGAAAAAGAAAATCTGTAGTTTTTATTAGAGGAGAAATTAGGCAAAGGGCCAAATGCCTTTCATAGAACCACTGTGCACACACAAATGCACAGGGCTAGTTTATGAAAGGCTAATAGTCCCCTGCTATCAAAGAAACGGCCTCCTGGCTTGGTGACATGAAGCCATTCCCCATCCTTTGCTCCCACAAGTAATAGAAGGGGAAAAAGAAAAGCAGCAGCCAAGCCTATAACAACAACAGGGAGATAAAATACACAGCGAGAAGGATGAGGAATAATAAATGACTGCATTCGTTAAGCAGTTGCCACAACAGTCTTTGGCCAAGTTATCATTACACTTGGCAACACACTTTTTTTGTAAGCATTCCCTGGTACTAAATCAACTTTGGAGAGGGAGTGATGGGGATTTGACTTACATTTTTGCAAACAAATGAGGATAAAAAAGTGCCACTTACTTTGGTTGCACTAAAGAGAGACCACCCAAAAGAGCTGCAGAAACTTAAGGCAGCAACAGGTGTGCAGCCATGTATGACAAAATGTCACTTTTACAAGTGTGCTAAGATTATCAGATGGAGCCGGTCACTGACAGCAGGAATTACTTGCAGGCATGCAACTGAGTGCAGAGTTCAAGCCTGAGTCACCGCTGCCGGCAAGCAGCAAGGCTGAGCTGTCACCCCACCCAGCTGCGGCACGGCTTCGTGGGTGCTCTGCCAACAAGCCCCCAGCTATGTCCTTCCTCTGTGTCTGCACCAGGACCTTCTCTTCTGCAACTGGCTCCTCTGCAGCTCCTATACGGCACTGTAAAAACCAGCATGGGGCTGCCTACGGGTGGAGGTCCTGTGCCTTGGTAATACATCTGCTTTGCCTAAGTCTTGCAAGCTTATTTGGGTAGGATCTGCCATCAGGTGTCTAAAAGAAGACATGCCAGTCCCAGCTGGGACTTCTCAGAGTTGAGATGCAAGCAGCAGGCCTACTCTGGCTCCTTTTGCCCAAATGGAGGTGGAAATTTTGCCATTGATGCTAAACGAGCAGGATACAAGTCACTTCTGCGATTCCTGCCCTGCTGTCCCTGCAGATGCTTTCCAAAAAAAGAAACCTACCCACAAAAAGAAACACTCAGAATCCCAAGGAGAATCTCAAATCTGAAGAAGAGTCCCTGTTCAGTACCCGAGTGCTCTGCTGGGGTGCCAGGCAGGATGAGCAGAGGGCTCAGCATCCTCTGGCTGCATCCCTTACCAGAGAGAGCGCAAAGCCAGCAAGCTGGACTGGTTTCCTTCCCAGTGGCTCAACGTCCCCCTTCTGACTTAAACATCTAATTAAGAAACTACAACTAACAGAGAGTACTTCCAAGAATCAATGTTAATCATATGCTGAACTATTTTTCCTGAACCAGGATCAGGTGGTTGTAGTTGACAGGATTAAACCTTCAGTAAGTACTTATTTGGTTTCTAATACACTGCAATCACTGGTGAAAGATTTGCATAAGCTTGGATGAAAACCTAGCCATTAATTACTACTATAACTTTCCACAAGGCAAAATTAACTAGCCACAATACCCAAACACCTGATTTTACCTAGCAAGAATTATCCACATGTCCTGGTTTCAGCTGGGATAGAGTTAATTTTCTTCCTAGCAGCCACTAAAGAAAAACCCACAAACACAAAAATCAAGGCACACATACACAATGTACAGACTGCCAGGCACGATCTAACACACATCCTCCACTGCAATATTAAGATAGATTTTAAAATATGAAAAAAGATGTCCCAGTGCATGCCAAAGAAGAAGCAACTGTATGTGTGGGTGTACACACATGCATTAAGAGCGGACCAGAAGGAATGATATTAGATTTATAGATGCTTCTCATGGACCAAAGTGGCAGGTTGGGTGAAACAGGATGAACACTATGTTTAAGAAAGAAGTATGGAGAGACACAAATGCGTGCACTGGAGTGAAGAACCTGTTCCCTGAGGTTTACTTTGGCAATGAAGTAGTAGCAGAATGTAAAGCTCAGGTAATGCAATGTTTAAGTGGAGTGGGTCAGAGGAGCCAGCAAGTACCTTTCCCTCTCCATGGGGCTTCCAGTTATCACTCAGAGAAGTCTCAAAATCAGGCAGTGGGAAAAGAGCTGGGTGTTTATCAAGCATTGCCTTCCGAGCAACAGGCTTTTTGATTAATGGAAAAAAAAACTTGTGAATGAAATTCCCACCAGTAAGATTTAAGGAAAACAAAAAATGTTTCCCTTCACCTGAAGGAGAAACATCTCAAAACAGTGGTGGTGATCATCTGGCTCCACTGCCAACATTGTGGCACCCCAAACTTCAGGCAATGCCAGAGGGCCATGATGCTTTTTAAATTAATTCTGGCACCAAAAGCAGCTTACCATCATTTCCATAGGAAATGTAAATCTGGCTCTGTAGAAGTTAAACAGAAAAAGACAATTTAAACTTGATGTTAAAGTAAATGTTTTTACAAGTTTGTCCTGACTTCCCATGCAAGCCTGTTCCTGATGCTGGCAACTTCTGCTCTTTACTGAGCCCTCCTTATATGCCAGAGAGCAGCACAGTGTATGCCACCGTTCTCTGGGGTCTGCACCTCTAATGAAAGATGCTTCGGAGTTCAGTTTGTCTGGCTGCTCCAGACTGATGCTACTCACACGCTTGTTGACTCAGTCCTGTCATTAATGCCACCGGGTTTCAGAGCATCCTGCTAAACTAAATGCAAGGTGTGCAAATGTCAACTATTAGCATACAGCCTGCTTCAGCAGCACTTGGAGGTGTTTTTCAAGCTCTCAGCCAGCAGCTGCCATAGTAATAGTCTCTGGCCTAATTACACCCAAATTAACTTTAGTCCCTAGCTCTTACGGAAGTCACAAGATAGGATTATTTCCCGAAAGCCTCCCCAGCAACTTCTGAATGTGAAGGGAGAGGGACATCAGCAGGGAGGGTCAACGAGGGGGTAGCAGGAGAGGAAAGGAGCCTAATTCAAGAGTTAAGACTATTTTTTTTGTGTATTTGTTGTGATTTAGTCTCACAATTGTGGTTTTTTTTCCTTTCTATATATTTGATTCTCATGACTATTTGAGAAACATGATTAACCTGTATAGAGAGACACAGGCTCAACTGGACATGCAATAAGGGATACTACAGATGGGTATTGTTGCCCTTGTGGCACCCACAGAAGCTGTCAGGATGCAGCACCCAGAGCTCCCCACTAATACCCTTCACCCTGTGTTTTCTGCTGGCCAAAGCACCTCAAATCCCACAGGCAGCCAACTGAGGGGATGGGAACTAAAACAAACAAATTGAGGAAAACAGCCTTCCCAGAAATTAGGTGGAAATTGAGCGGGGCAAGCAAGGACTGTCACCACTGGCAAAGCCCACAGTTGTCAATGGGGACATTAAACCCATGGTGTGTAGAGCATAGGGCAAGGCTCCGCTTTTCCACCTTTGAGAACCCTCCAGCATGGCAGGATGCATCAGAGAGCATCAGAGGGAAATAAGACTTTTTTAGTGCAGCAAATCTTCATTTTGACAGATTCATGCAGGTGCTGTGGGTTGGTCCACGGCCAGGTGCTTCCTAACCCAGCATCCTGCCACAACTGACAAGGCAGTAGCACTACCCAGGCCTTCATGCTGATTATATCCAAGTTTCTTAGGTGTCTTTACTCAACATGTGATGGTTTCTGTGTCCTAGGAAGGTTTCCAAGGTGTTTTCTGATATGAAACAGAGATGCTAAAACAAGAGGATTAATTCATACCAGTTATGTATGAGCCATGCACAACCAACACCCAAACTGAACATGTAGTAAGGACCACTGGTGGCCACCACGAGAATCCCTCCTCTTCAGCCCTCTCCCTCCCTCCTTGTCTTCTTTCCCAGCCATCACCTCCCACGCAAAGCTGCAGTGAACGCAGCCGGCACACACTGCCGCTGCATAGCGGTGCCCGATAGCTGCTGTATACAGAAGGTCAAAAGACATCATTCGGTGACAAGAAGCTGCTGGGCTTAAGCACGTATGAGCACTTCCCAATCGCCTTCCTATGGGAAAAGATGCAAATATTTGATGTCAAGTGGGCAGCTCTCACATCTGCTTTTCTTTCAGCTGCAACCCAAGCCAGCCACTGATAGTTTTCCCAGAACTAACTTGGAAACAAGCCTCTGCCAAAATTAGGCAGCTTATTTCGATTTCCTCTCTGCTCAACTGACTATACCTGCTTAGGGCTGCAGTATCCTGCTACAAGCAGTGTCTTGGTAATAAATATCTATGTTTTCAGCTAAGCTGTCTATAGTAAGAAAGCATATCTTGCAATGTACAGAGACAGTTTAAAAACTGGAATCTCAATCCTGGCTCAAAGCTATTCATATTAAAAACATGGTCATGGAAAAATGACAGATAAAATTCTGTTGATTTGTGGCTCATACATTGCTGAGGGTGCCCTTATCTTTTTTTTTTCCTTTATAAGAGGGATGGGTGATTTAGTTATATTTATATGGTTTCTGTTACCATACTACCTGATCACCTGTAGCATATTTACTCCAAGAACTGCCAAATAATATAAGGAAACAATATCAGGCCATATCATAAGAAATATAAGCATCCACAACACAATCCTCACAATCCTACTGTTATTTCCATTTTCAAGTTCTCAGTATAAAATTATATAAAATTACATTAAATTATATAAACTTGTATAAAACAGGGTCTAGCTGTAAAGAGATAACAGGTGCAGGATTTCAAGCAGCAAAGCTTCCCAGGGCTGGCAGAGAACAACTTAATCACAGCTGAGCACTACCAGAACCAGCTTAAAATCATCACAAACCTGCAGCGGCCTATGGGTTTCTAAAATACAGTTCTCCTCCTGCCCCTGAAGGATGCCAAAGTGCGGTGCAGGCACCAACCCCAGGAGTTTCAGCAGTGCTTGCTGGCTCAGCACAGCAGCTGGGTTTTCCATGCCTCCAGCAGAGAAATCCTCTGCAATACCCAACTGGAAACTCATTTACTTCCTGAAACTTCTATCAAAACTAAAAGTTACTTGGTGGCTTCAGAAAACCTCCACAGCCTTCCATAACACCTTCGTAAACATTTTAATCATTTTGCACAAGTAACTGCAACCGCACGTAGGAAGAAAATTGCAGTTATCTGACACCACGCTGCAACGGAACAGGAAGGCAGAGCGGTAAGGAAAGGTGACAGCTCAAGGTGCCAAGAGAATTTTAGGTCAGAAGAATGCAATTATGCCAACAGAAATAGGAGCTGAGCGTTCGTTTTTGGAAAGGGTGTTCAATTTTTGTACCCAGAGGCAGAGACATTTCCATGCTGCGACTCACGTACCGCTTTCACAACTACTTCTGATTCCGAGTTGCTCTTCTTCAGACCTAAAATGGACCCTACCATTTTCTCTCAATTTAGTACTCCTGAGCTTTTTCAAAGCACAATTACATCAGGAAGCGTTTGAAACCAACCCTTGCTTTCTGTTTTATCGCTGGCTGAACACTAGTGCTCACAACTGGGCACATCCAGCCCCCAAGACCCCCTCTATCCCC
This sequence comes from Pandion haliaetus, assembly GCA_013401275.1. NCBI lineage: Eukaryota > Metazoa > Chordata > Aves > Accipitriformes > Pandionidae > Pandion > Pandion haliaetus. The sequence continues at coordinate 138,163 of VYZV01003260.1, read as the reverse complement.
CAAAAAGCCTTAATGGAAACAGCTTTGGGATCTCCCATAAGCAGCCAGCCTGCTAAGCCACAAGGACCATGTGGGAATTGGGCGACAGCCGTAATAGCAGCACAGCTGATATAGTATCACTTTCTGTATGGAAATCACATGGCGTAGCTTTACTCACACTGGGGGCCTGGCATATTTCTCATACTTATTTTCATATTTATTTTTCAAACAGAAGAGCTCAGTTTTAAACCCCATGTTTTCTTCTAACAGGTTCTCAGGATTATAAGCAAAATAAAGCACATGCAAGATGTAGCACACATTTTAATTCTTGCTTTATGAACCTACTGCAGCCACAGATTCAATTTGAATTTGTTTAATACTGAAATATGTTATATTTAGCATGCATTGAGGCCCAAATATTTGATTAGTAAAGATGGGAACTTAACTCATCTGAAAGAAAGGCACACTTTACCAAACTCTGAAATTCAACTGCGTGTTGGAGCTTTACATAAGGAAGGAAAATGAAATAAATACTTCTGTAGAGCTCATAAAAGAGAACTTCATACACAGGCACTGTTTCAAACTGGATCCAGTGCTTTTAGAGGAGAAGCAGAAGGAAGAACAACTAAGGGGCCCATATATGAGCTAGTGTATGGAAATGCAAGCCCTCTTTTTCATTGCTTTAATAGTAAGAAATGTGCATATATCAGTAGCAGATCCAAAACTAAAAGCAGCAGGTCAGATTACAGAAATACTGCTCTATCCACCCAGTATCTGATTGACAAAAGCTGCCACAGGGCTCGGATGCGGTCTTGGCATTCCCGGCCTGGTTGTCCTTGACTCCTCTGCATGGTTATTGCAGGCCGCAGTGCTTTGGGTCAAAACTACATCTATTGCGATAGGTGTGTAGGTAGGTGCACATAGAGCAGTCTGAGGCATCTTATCTCTTAAGCAGTCTAGTATCCGATTAATGCTATTCATGATGCTTTTGCACAGATTCACCACTAATTCACAGTCCCATTCCAGCTTCCACTCTCTTGACATTCGCTTGCCTCAAACCTATAGATGATGTATCTCAGGTATACGACACTGAATGGCAATAAACAGGTACATGCAGTAAATCAAACTATTTCTGAAAGGGTGGAAGTCCTATGATTCACCCCTGTCTCAAAATGGACAGTACTGCTTATTCACCTTTGAAATCTTCATTCACATATTGCTATTTAAATGCAGAGCAGTTCTTATAAGCAAACAGATTTTATAAGTAAGCCCCCAAGTTACAAGTCCTGGCCATTTTGATTTAAAAGTCTCCTCGTCATTTCAGACTCTGAAAAGGGCTGGCTACTAGGCTGTGGCAGAAGTATTTCTGTAACTTGGGGATGGGGAAAAAAAAAAAAAAAAAAAAAAGAGAGCAAAATAATTGGGAAACTTGGCCCTTCTCCTGTAAGGCACAGCTTCACCTACTGCGTCGCTCCAGAAGTTGAACTGGAACGGTTGCAGAAGCGCAGCAGAGCAGGGGAAAGCTTCGAAGCGTGCTTCCACTGCCCATCCTGCCTCACGTCCCAGGGGCAGGCGACCACCCTCGATACGCAACCGAGCCGCCCGCACTCCAAACGCAGAGGTCCGAGACCCCTTTTCCTCGGCACCTACCCCTGAGAGCTGCTGGACGGCAGCGAGATCTTACTGCAGAGCACTCCAAGGGCCGGGAGCCGCCGGCCCTTGCGTGTGTGTGTTTTCCAGGCACGGCTCGGCAGCGTTGGGAAACAAAGAGCGGCGTGGCTCCAGCGCTCTCCCTACATCAGCCACACCGGAGAAGATGCAGCAGCCGAGCTGACAGGGCTCTTGCTCCGGAGGCGTTAGAGAGCGACAGCGGTTAGGGAATGCCCCGGGGGGGGAGGGAGCATGGCGAAGAGCGGGAAAGACCAGCCGGGACGCCCAGCACACCTGGGGAAGATCGCACGGAGCCCCCGCCTGCTGCTAGGGATGCTCTCCCGGAAAGCTGCTCTCCCTCCTGCGCCCTCCCCGCGGCGCCTTCTGCCCTACCCCCGAGTGGAAACCCCACCCGGCAGCTGCCAGCTGAGCCCC
>VYZV01003260.1:37759-135677 GCA_013401275.1 Pandion haliaetus | reverse complement strand
GGACGGAGACTTCTTGTATCGCAGTCTGCGCTCGTCGCCCCTGGTCCTCTCGCTGGGCGCCGCGGAGAAGAGCCGGGCTGCGCCCGCGCTGCCGTGCCGTCGGTTGTTTGCCCCCGCTGTTAGGGCCCCCCCGAGCCCCCTCTTCTGAGGGCTGNGGGCTCCAAGCCCTTCACCCACCTGGCGCCGTGTGCTTCCCCACCCGAAGAGTTTGGTCGCCACCGCCACATCCCAAGTCGCTCTTTGTGGGACTCAGTGGGGTGCCTTCACCTGTAATAACCCTTAATTCATTTCCCCCCTTCTGTTTTTCCAGTCGCCTTCCGTAAGCTCGGAGCACCCGCCGCCCCACAGAGCCACCTCCGGGGCTGTAGCGCTCCCCTCGCTCACGCTACTTCTGCCAAAACGGACAAATTGTTCCCTTCTGCGCCCGGCTCTCCCTTTGTAAAACCGCTACCCTATCTGCTCTCCATTGGCCTTTCTGTTTTTCCAAGCCGTAATCCAAGGAAATCACTCCTCCTACGGAAACTGTTCTACAGCACTGATTGCCTTTCTTCTTCTTTTTGTGCTGCCGTGTCCTCTCCTGGATGGGCCCGGGGGATGTGGCTCATGCTGCATTCGAGGCGCAGGTGCCCCAGACATTCACGTAATAGTACCAAGCTGTTTCCCGGTTTGCTCTGTTCTTAATTCCTGCCGATTCCTAATATTCAGTTGCCTTTCTGCCCACTAAAAAGCACTGGCACTGTCATTAAACTATTACAGGTATGATCCCATTTCTGAGATGCTTAGACACGATGATGCACATAGGGCTAGGATTGCTTTTTTCCACAAGTACTGCTGTAAATGTATCAGTACTGAATTTTATCTTTTTATCACTCATTTTTCATGCTACACGTACTTAGGATTGTCACTCAACTTGGTCACCCTTTTTCACACCACTTACAGAAAACAGTGAAGAGCAAGGGTCCTTGCAGCACCCCGTGAGTGACTTTCAACAAGAAATCTGGCCACTTTTTCCTGTCTTTTAACCAGTTACTTAACCTCCATGGACCCTTCCTGTCATCCCATGGTGATTTCATTTCCTTAAGAAGCTTTAACTAAGGACCTTCTCAAATGTCTTACGGAAATGTAAGTGGGCTATATTCATCCAGGTCTCTTATCTATTCATTGAGCCTTCAAAAACCTCGCTGAGGCACAATTTTCTTTAAAGAAGAAGAAAGCATCGATTCTTCCGTGATCTGTTTTGTTCCTTTGGACACTTTTCTGTTTGGTTTTTGTGGGTTTTTTTTTGTTTGTTTGTTTTTAAAGCAGTTTCAGCCAGCTTGCATTATGTGGGTGTCAGGGCTGCTTATTCCTCTGGGAAGTTTTTAAAGGTTGATCTTGCATTTGTCACCTTCCAAGCTTTTGGTGCTAGGGCAGTTTCCAACTGCTACCCAAGTTCATAATCCAGATTTTTCATACTCGAGGGCCTGTAGCACTCTGTGGAGAACACGCCTGCCCTGGTGACTTGTTTGTTTTGTGCTTTTGTTCATTTTGTTGCTTTACTCTGTTCCCGCCAGTGCTTCGACCCAACACAGATGCTGTCCTTCAACACAGGTGTTGGGGCACAGCTGGCCACAGGGCAGGCAATGGTAAACTCAATGCTTTCTGTGGTGCTTCATGCTCTCTCTGTGGCAGGCTGTGTTGCCCGGGCAAGCAGTGGTGACATCCCGAGGCTCTGAGGACCTTTGGAGGCTTCATTCTTGTTTCACAGCTGCCATCCAGCTGAGAAGCATGAGAAGCGTGCCAGCTGAAATGAACTGTGCCAGAAGGTTCATACAAATAACCAGATTTTCATTACCATTGTAATCACTTTGTCTGGCTAGTTTCTATTGTCAAAAGGTATTTATGATTCTATTTCTAAAGTCAGACGCATTAGCTACTCTAAAAGGAAAGTACCAAATAATTTCCTTTATTAACAGCATACGTTTAAGTGAAAGGCTTTAATTTTGTATGTATACAGAGAGCAAATGTTCTGCACAGACAGACAGTGTTTTTGCACAGAACAGGAGACCTCAATTTTAATGTTTACAAAACACAAAGATGCGAGGGCTTAGGGTATCTGTTTTTGTCAGCTCAAAGGGAAGATTTAGAGGAGGAGTCTGGAAGTGTTTATTGCTACAGCGTAACTCCTGTTTGGGCTCAGTCCTGCAGTTCCACCTCACGTGTGTGCTCTTAAATGACTGGGGAAACAAAGAATCGAGAAATAACTGAGAAACATCCAAGAAACTTCAACATATTGTTTAACTGGACATCAATCCAGGACACCATTAAGCTGAAGAAGGATGATGGGCAGTAAAGTTTCGTACACTTGAACATACTTCAAAACACAGAAGTGGAAAAAATAAAATAAAAACCCCAGCAACTTGAATTTACATTCAAAATCAATTTTGGATAAACAATACCTGTTTCACAGACCTGTTTCTTCTGGCATTCCTCTACAAGAGCGATAGCTGACGTGAGCAGGCAAGAATGAGCTCTGTCTAATTAAAAATGAGCTATAAACATTCAAGTATCACTAAACATGTCCTGATTCTGCCTGTCTTCCTTGCAGAGCACAAAGATCACCTTCCTGATGGCTTCATTACAGGTAGGGAGTGAGGTGCTACTCGGTGCAAAGAAGAGTTACAGAATCAGGACCACAATGAGCAGCAATTACAAAGTCAACTAACTTTCTCGGAGGTTGCTCAGGGCTAGATTTTTAAAGGGATTAACAAAAGCTGTTAGAAAATAACAGAAGGGGCAATGCTGAACTCCATCAGGTGCTAAAATATATTGGTAGGTCCCTAAATGCCTTTAAAAATCTGTCCCCAGTGCACAGTTTCCTCATTTAACAGGGAAAAAAAAAAGGAGAATCGCTTAAATGCCAGTGAATTCATTGAGCCAGACTTTGGGAAACCGCGGGGACTTCCAGATTAACACCTGCTCCTTCAGAAGCTGGAACGCTTAAAACAATCCCTGGTGGTATTTATTCCCTAGTGTGAACCCCATATTTCTGCACAGAGCACATGGATGCCATGCTGCCCACTCCTTACTCCTGTGGAAATCCTGTGCAGCCGGTGTGCATGCCAAGAGGTGTGCTGCTCTGCTCGGCTGCCAAATTTGATCTTGGGCAAAGCTCAGCTGAACTCCAGAGGAGTGGAAGTGGTGATGGGTGGTACACGGCTCTGGGAGCCGCATCCTACAGCTCATGTTTGCTCTCGTGAGCGCTGGCTACAGGGTAGGACTATCAGCATATGTCTTGCTCCAGTTTTATTAGCAGCATGTCATGAAATCTGGTGCGGCTCTGTGAATGGTGCTAAGAGTGGGGATTTACAGGGAATCTGTTAGAAGTGCACTTTTGTCATGCAGAGCCGTGTAATGGATCCTGCTTCCTTGGCGGGTGATGAGGCAGAAGAAGATTAATACTGTTGACAGCAGAACAAGTCCAATGAAAAAAAAGGCTGCAAGTATCAGGCTGGCTTCTCCAGAACTCAAAGTTTTGCCAAAAAAATTGCCCCCTTTGCTGTCATAATCTGTTAAAAGAGAAGTAGTTCATGAGAATCTGTGCATGAATCTGAAGAGTTTTAAATGACATTTTAAAAAATCCTTACCCTTCACAGTGGTTCCATTATTTGCAGTAGTTGTATCATATGCTCCAGTTGTTAGTCCTGCTTCTGAAGGAGCTTCCCACTCTGTGCAGAGACAGAAAAGGCATAGTTAAGTTGAAAGCCTTAATAAATACTTTTTTTCTCTTCTGTGAAAGTAGTGCTTATTTAATTTAATTAGCTCTACCTTGCTGATCTGAACAGAAATCATTATTAGATCACCACAGCTATTGCTCTAGGCAGCTCTATGGGCAACGTCCCCCTTCTCTGTAGATGTCTCTGTTACTTCACTACTTACTGTACTGATAGGACAAGGGGTAACCATTTTAAACTGAAAGAGGGTAGATTTAGATCAGGCATAAGGAAGAAATTTTTTAATCATGAGGGTGGTGAGGCACTGGAACAGGTTTCCCAGAGAAGTTGTGGCTGCCCCCATCCCTAGAAGTGTTGAAGTCCAGGTTGGACGGCGCTTTGAGCAACCTGGTCTAGTGGAAGGTGTCCCTGGCCATGGCAGGGGGGTTGGAACTAGATGATCATTAAGGTCCCTTCCAACCCAAACCATTCCATGATTCAGTTCTGCATTTGCTTGTTCATTTGAAGTTTCACAGCCCACATGAATATGTGGTACAAAATAAATTCACCTTATCCAAGGAAGGAGCGTTTTGGCTACATTTGTCATCCTGCTGCTACAAGGTTAGAGGTACAAGGTGTGCCTGCTGGCACTGTTGCAACCCCTGCGGAGGAGTGTAGCAAGCACAGTGGGAATCCGGGCAGGGATGCTGGATCCAGATGTTTAGTGAAATTATGCGATGTGGGGAGGCTCACAAAGCACTTTTGGCTTCAATCACAAGTGGTGGAAGGGACCAGCACCACTCAAAAATTTTGCCAACTTTTCATAGTCAAAGGATCATCTATTTCTTGGACAGGATGAAGAATCATTTTTCTGGAGCATCTTGCATCTCATCTGGCCTCTGCCTGTGCAGGAAGGAGCTCAAATAGCTCTGGGAGCCAGCAGTGATCGCAGGGAGGAACCAGCACCATACCAGTCTGCAGCCCCTTCTGCACACCCTGTGGCAGCAAGGCTGAAAAATACCTTTGCAGTTGTTTTCTGCACCACCTATGGATGACTGATGGACTGCAGGCTGCCACTGTCTTAGAAGGGCTCTTGTGAAGCACCAAGTGCTTTTAAGTTGTGGAGTGCAGCAAAGATTACTGTCTTTGCCATGTCATTAGGGGTGTTTGTCCTGTCTCTGGATGATGCTAACTAGCTATGGCAGTAATGTACAGGTGCTTCCCACCAGCGTGCAGCAGTGATGTTAGTTCTCCTCCTTTCCTCCCTGCCTTCCATCTGCTCTGCTGTGATACCACCTCCAAATCCTAGGACATGTTTCTGATACTATACCTGACTTATTGATGGTGTAGGTCGTCTCCATGCCAGCGTGGATGTGATCGGCTACGTGGCAGTGGAGAAGCCATGTTCCAGGGTTTTCTGCTAAGAGTTCGACTGTCTGGAAAGTCCCAGGAAAAAGGTCATATACATCTCCTCTGTGGTCCTTATCTGTCTGTAGCAAGGCAAAACAAGCATCATGAGAGTTGTACCTCAAATAGCACCCACAGGCACTGAAATATTCCAGTGAGACTTTCAGTTCCTCAAGACTGATCAAATGCTTCTCATTATGTATTCCTAGGGAGCCTTAACCAGGGAAACTGAGGCCTGTGGACACCTCTCATTTAATCAATTAATTAATTAACAACAGGAGATCCTACCTGAGGGCTTCAAGTGCTGGTTGAGCACAGGTGTTTCTCTGAAAGACGGATTTTTTAGATAGTCTTGCCCGTGGCAAGCTGTCACAACATAAGAGCCATACTCTAAGCAGGCATAACTCTCTCTGATTTCCTCCCTGTATCTTCCCTTATACCCATGGGTAAGCATGTATTTTAACCCACAAAACCATGTCCCCTAATAGTGACATTTATTCATGTTTCATAACAGGCTCAGAGTAGTAGAAGCTTTGCAAGGATCTCATTCATTTTGTATTTCCTTCACATGCAAAACTCCCACCAACCTCAGCATCAGCCCAGGGCTCTGTGCCCAAGCTGCAAAACCAGGCTAGAACCTGGACTTTTTTGCAGAAATTTCCCATCACACTATGAAGGTTTTACTTTGATTAATTTTACCAACCTTGAAGATGAAGGTCTGTGCATGGAAGTGAACTGTATGTATATCCACTTCATTGCCCATTCCTATCAAATACCAGTTTGTCCTATCACCTTCATTCATCGTTAGACCCAGGAGACTGTTATAAATCTTCCCATTGATTGCTGGAAGAATGACAAAATAGGACTGATTAATAACTGGCTATGGTACAGGTGATGATAACCTCCACTTCAGGCACCCTTCACACTTTCTCTCTGGGGAGAAGGGGTGCCCAGGCAGAGAGGGGACAGGCATGTGTGGCCAGGGCAAGGTTCTCCATAGTGGCCAGGGCAAGGATCTCCATAATGACCACTGCCATTGCAGGAAGACAGTCACGTTTTTTCAGTTTCCAAATCAACTAAGTGCACAGCAGCAACCATTTTTCTGTCTTGAAAAGCATCGGATAGCTTTTTAACTGGTTGAGATAAAACTCCTGAACAAACAGGATTTATGCTGAGAAACTACATGGAAAAAGAGGGAATAGAGTCATTGCCTAAAATTGGTGCCATCTGTAGAAAGAGAAGTTTGCTTCGCCAGGGCTGTTCCTGACCCTGTCCAGTCTGTTCTGCCTGGCTCCTGGGCTGGTTGCTACTACAGCCACAGTTTTAAAATGTCATCCTTAAGCATGTACAGAACAAGCCTGCAAGGAACGCAGCTCCCAAATGACAAGGGAGGTCTGGCAGGGCAGCCTTTTTCCAAAAGTATAATATTAAACTATCTTGTTAGACAAATATCTTGGCTGGGCCTCATGAAATCTTTTTGTTTCCAGAGTTGCAGTTTATGAAGTTGTCACATGGTTGGGTAATTGCAGGCGAAGTCCAATGCCTTCCTAAAAGGGCAGTGAAAAATAAACCTCTGTCCTCTTGGCTGCTGCTACCGAGTCCTACATACCATGCATGCTGTTGCCTTCTACAAAATTCTCAGTGGAATTAAAATCATCAGGATTCTTATGAAGGTATCTTTCAATATTTTCTTTCAGATACCAGGATTCATTTTCATCAAACACCATAAACAGAAGAGTGAATTCACGATCAATGTCTTTCCTTAGACCTCTTTCATCTAGAATTCCTTTTCTGCAAACTACAAGAGGCCCAATCAGACCGCTGTATGTGTCCTGAAATAAAATAAATATATGCATTACAAATTTTCAGTTCATCCAGTTATGAAATAGATACAGATTAACTACAGATTAAATAAAGATGAAATTCCATTTTCCTATCAGATGAGAAAAAAGTCATTACTCTGTCTGATTAGAGATATCTTTTTCTATGTGTGCCTATGTTAACGTACCAAAGCAATGTTTTGCCTTCACCCCAAATCCCTTCTACTGTTCTTTAAGGAGGGAATCACATTACCGTGGTGTACCCCTGGGGATCTCAGTACATTAAATTACCCAGGCATGTGCAACTGTTATCAAAGAGGACAAAGTATCTAGCTCTGTAAATTGTTCCTCTAGCCTGTGGGCCTTGCATAAATGTGAAGCAGGATCCTTTCAGAAGCATTATACAAGGCAGGATGCTTTAGCCAAAGCAATGTAATCTTTAATGACCATTTCTTGGTTACCTTCACAAAATTCACTGTTGAATAATAAACCCAAGTGATACAGTTTGGATCTGTTTTACCAGGGCCAGATCGTTCCGGGACATTCCACCTGTAGGTATTTATTTCCCCTGAAACAGAGAGAGCAATTTTACCAAGAGCAGCTGGGTATTAGAGGCTTTGAATACTATGTAACTGAGATCTGCTACCCTCCTCATCAAAAAATTATCTGCATCAAAACTATCTATGGAAGCATGCAACAATGGGATATGGATGTGATTCTGTCTTCCACAAAGTCGGTGAGATTCCAGTGGTGTAAATGAAGGCAGGTAGACCCCAGAAAAGGAGATCTGCAAATGATGCTGGCAACAGTGGCATCCCACAAAGGGAAGTTTGGAGGCAGGACTCTTCATATTTCTCCTTGGGCAAAACTTGTAGCAGATCAATGATCTTGGATGCTGATGCTTAAGCTCAGTTGAAGATGTTGGGAGCCAAGCTCCAGAAAATGTTTCTTGGACTTTCTCAGTTGAAAAGGGCACAAAGATGTGGCAGCTGCCACTGGGATTTTGCAGATGGTGCTGCAGCAGTGTATCATCTCTGGGCCAGGAGAGGAGAGCTGAGTAGGTACCCACCTGCTGACTGGGAGCAACAGGGGAGTCCTTTCCTCTTCCTGCCAAGCTCCTGCTCCCCAGCAACTACCGGAGAACCCCTGTCTCTTCCCAAAAGCCATCACCTCTCCACATCCTCCCTGAGCAGAGATTCCCTGACCTCTGAGTTAAAAAACCAGAACAATCTGATGGGGAAATTATCTATCTGGATGAGGATCAGTTCTCTACACTGAACACAAACACATCTGTGTTCAGATGAACTGCCTGTGCTGTGTTTCCCTGGGGTTTTTTTTTGCTGGTACTGTAGGGGAGGGTAGGAGACCAAGGCGCGGTCAACACCTTGCCCTTTTAATTGGTGGAGAGATGTTAAACCAGGCAGTTTCTGGCCCCAAAATCTTCCAGGGTGATAAAAGCCAAGAACAGCAGGGGACATGCTACGAATCAGGGGAAAACAAGGAAATCATAGAACTTTTGTCCATGGTGTTAGTGAAGCCACAACCCAACAGCTGCCAACAGCTGTGGGCGTCAGGGTAAGGGATAATTTTCAAGCTTAAATGGTTAAGTGACTGAGCCTAGTTTTGTGTGACTGAGCCACTACACGGTTTTGATGGATCATGCAATAGTGGGTTTTATCGTACAGCAATAACTACAAAAAAAGAAATGGTGACACTCAAATATCATACTACATGAGATGAGTCTCACATAAATGTTGCAATATCATTTAATCTTACAGGACAAGCACCTTCTGCTCATTACACATTGGTTTACACACTTCAGCAGAGATCAGAAAGGCTTTCAAGACACAACACTACACTAATAGGGCAGAAAACACTAACAAGAAACCCCTTGGTCTCAGAAGCATTCATGCCATGGAAACATACACCAGGGAAGAGTTTGTCATCCACCTGTCATGTCAGGTCATCACCTAACCTACATGTCATCACCCCTTTTTAGAGGGCATGATGTGAGAAGAGAGTCTGGCCATGTTCCTTCACCACTTCCTTGCTTTTTACTGCTCACTTCAGGATGTTTGGAGGCTGTAGATGGAAAACCCTCCACTCTACTTAAGACCTGAGAGATTTCAGATGGCGTCAAAGACCTATATTTGAAGTACAAATGAAGCATAACCCCTGAAAAGACTGATAAACAAGAGGAAAATGGATGTTTTCTCCCTTTTTGCTGCTGGGTAAATGGAGGAATGGACAGGGAGAGGAGAAAGCTGTGGCAGCCAAGAGCTGTTTTGGCTTAGGCTGCTATGGATCTGCTCTCTGCATCTCTTTACCATGCCACCCACAGTCTCTTTAGGAGCTGGCAGTGCTCTCGGGAGCACAATTTAGCAGGATAAAATCTGACTGGTGACTGGTTCAGGATTTAGTAGAACTAGATGGGCTCTGGGAAGCTTGGGGTGAGCAGTCCAGCCTGGCCTAGGAGGACAGAGAGCGAGGCTTTTTAGATGATGGTGGTGGGGACGGAAGTGCCCAGGAATTATTCTTGTTTTGAGGGACTTGGTTTCCGTGTTAACTGCTGCTTCCAAACGCCTAAGGAAAAGTCTGTCTTTAGATCTTGCTGAAGAGTCCTTTCCTTTGCCTTACTGTCAAACGCACTTTCCCTCATCTAACTCATGCCAAGCCTGCTCCCATGTGGACACAGGAGACATGACAGTAGTGTTGCCAGTGTTACACCTCAACTGTCAACGAAACAGCATCAACAACATCATGGAGCAAATAACAAAACAAGGGAATCATAGAAATCAGCTCCTTTTTTTTAATATATATATATGCATTAACCACAGGTATTCATTCATCAGACTCCAACAAGACAGATGTTGGCTCACATTTGGCCATGAATTTCTGTGTGATTGTACTGTATTGATATAGCTACTTACAGGAAAGAAATTTGAGCTTGCCAAGAGGTTTAGTACATCAGAATTTCTTTTCATTTAGTTTTGCACTGAAACTCACAAATACTTTTTAAAAAGTTGTATGGGTGATGGATAGTGAAGGTATTTACATTTTGGATTGACTATAATGCCTGGGTTTGAGTTTTACTTCTTACTAGAATATAAAATCCAACACAAAAATTGAAGTATAAAAATTTTAACAGGTATTTTTCTATATGAAAACTTTCAATGCTGTGAGAACTATTTTCCACTATTTTCTTCACTAGAAACTGAGGCATACTTGGTACACTTTTTCAAAGATTTTTAATTCACATGACAGCTACATTTTGCATTTTATGCATCAACTCTGAATGCAAATGCCAATTCTGTGTACATTAAGAGAGAGGCAGAGTTAATATTGCCAACTGCAACTCTACCACTTTGTTTCTCAGTTTTTAAAACGTTGTTAGAGTGTCAGTCTGGAGCCAAATGTAGTACTGGCTTACGCTTCTCTTGCCATGATTATGCGCCTGCTTCTGCCTTTTTTGGAGGTTGTCCAATGATATTACATTCCTTTTTCTACCCCTGGTAGGAATGAAGGTTCGTTTTCTGCCTGAACATGCTTACTTCATCAAGAACCTAAATGTATAACAACACAGAATCGTATTTGAATAAATGTTGAGCGTATTACACCTGGAAGAACATATAGGTATGTGTACGCTTGAAAGAGGGATTATCATTCATATGTTAAAATGCTTTTATATACAGCCTTTGTAGCTCAAAGGAAAAAAAAGAAGAGCCTTACCGGGGAGGGTAATTGGTGTCTCAGGTTGTTCTTCACAACCCACTTCCTCTATACCATGTGCGCTTATCGAATAAGGCCTGCTGGCTTTGTTCTTAAATATGATCAGTACAGAGTCACCAACCTCAGCATGGAGTAACGGCCCTAAATTAAAACAGAAGATGCTGGTGATTAATGCTGCTTTTCTGAATTTAACAAACTTTCAACAGCTTGGCCTAGGAGAGGAGCCAAGGTCTTTTTCCAAACCCTTGGGCTTTTCTATTCTTTCATCAAAGCCATCAACATTGGTTTGTTACCTCAGCTGATGAAAAGCTCCCTATATATAAATAATCTTTTATCTTTTCGGTCAATGAGAAGAATTGTTCACTCTGGAGACAGGCATTTGGACAGCTTTTTAAGGATAAATCTTGTGGACGGATTTTGTATCTTGCAAAATTTTATTTCTTAAGCTGGTAGCAGCTTTTTTATTTTAACTATTTTTTTATTTTTGTACTGCAAAAAAGGAAATGTCAAATATATTACTAGAGAGTGTCGACTACTTTATGACCAGTTGTTGCCCACTTCTCACCCCATAAAAAACATGACCTGATGCTTATTTTATGACATGCATAAAATTTTGTCTTGCCCAATTTCAGATACAAATCCAGCCCCTTAATATTGACTTAATCTGCCTACAAGAGTCTCCCCCATGTTACATGCTCTGAAGGTGAATCCTGGAATTCCCATTTTGGCATCCTGCCTGTTAATACTCCTTAGGAAACTCCTTATTCACATTTGAGAATGAATTCTCTAATTTGGAAAGCATCTTTACACTCAGCAATTAGACAAATTGGGTGTAAAATCACTGATAACCTGGAACAGGCATCAGTGTTCCCTGTTTTCCATGTTAACAGAGCTGGAAAAACTCTTAGTTTTTGAAAAAACAATCCTCTTGCTCATCAGGCTCAGTCTGTGAGCCGTGAGAGCTACTTGCCCAGGATTTCCAAGTGTTCCTCCTCCTCTGTCCTCACTTTGCGCTGAGTGAAATTGCTGTTTGTGTACTCCCTGTAAACCACCTTCTTGTATTTTGAACCAATCAGATCTTCCGCTTGGCTCAGAAAAACATGCCCATAGCTGCAAAATAAAAAGGCAAAGATTAAAAGCACTGAGCCTTACATGTCTAAAGACTAGTAATTGTTGTGTTATTCACAACAGATGTGATAAGAATGTACAGCTTGGTCCAATGTGCTGATTGACGTGAAGCCCTGGGTGCTGCAAGAGATTTTAAACAAGTAATAACAGTGAAAATCTTTACTAAATGTATACCCTCTTCAAACAGGTAAAACTGAGGATACGTGGCACTCACCAGAAACTTTTGGGTACACAAAGCCTTCACCAGAGAGCTGTCAGAGCAGAGACGAAGTTCAAGCTAAGAGTGCATTTGGCCACTCTCTCCAGCTGCATCCTCCACTCCAATAAAAGATACTGCCTGTCCCTGCAAACCTGAATCCTCTTACCACGATGGCTGCTTTCACTAACTTTGCTATTAGTGTAACACAGGAAGATGATAACCAAAGCCTAAGTTGCAAAAGCAAATGCCATCATCTGAGGGAAGAGGGAGCTGCTTTACCCTGCTCTCCTGCTGCTATGTACTGCGTAGGGCTGGATGCTTTCCCAGCATGAAGATAAAGTGAGAAATGTATTTTGCCTTCTGCACCCGGCAGAGGATGCTTTTTTGTACTTTCCAGGTTTGTGCAGTCGCCCAGTTTGTTGCTGCTCCTGTGGCATCTCAGAGGGCTGACTCGCCAGCAGAGGACACTCGCTACCAGCTGCAGAGGAGATCATCCACCCTCTTCTGAGAGCAGCGATGTCTCCTGGCAGCTCATCTCCAAGGTGCCCCTGGCAGGGGAGTTGCGAGGTTGGTTCCCAACATACTAAATAAAAGCAAAAAATGCCCCAGGAATACTGCTTACTGTAATAATATATACTGTATGTGCAACAGCAGCCTTTGACAATACTGGAGTTAATATTTTCTTTAAGCATGCTTCATCACCTGTGACTCTTCAGGTTTATTTTCTACTGACTTCACTGTACACTTCTTGTGCATTAGGGTGCAGTTTCCCAGCTACTTTTCTAAGGTTTATTTTTGAAATATGTTTCTCTTTCCTTTTTGTTTTCACTAAAGTGGTCTCAGAGATGTCCCTATGGAATATGATCTGGAACATGTAGCTTCTGCACATGCTTTTTATTCCATAGCACAGTGCAGTGTAGACATGATTCACTTGCAGTGGTTACCGCGTTCTGGTTTTTCCAGGGGAGCCAGGGGCTACCACGCTGCAGTGAAGCAGGCTCAGCACCTCCCTAATGCATCTGCAGTGCTTGCAGGGGCTCACATCTGGGCCACGTCTAGGCTCACCTGGGTTTCTTCTCTATGAAAACCAGAACACTGGGATGAGGAGACTGGGGAGAGTGAGGAAGGGAGAGGAGGGGGTTGGGAGGCATCATTGCAGAGTTGAGCCAGGGCTGGAACACACATATGGGTTTAGGGACTTGGAAGCCTTCTTGGGTTCAACAGCATTACAAGACACTGAGACAAAAAACATCTGAAAATGCTGCCTATGAACTAGTCTAGTCTGAGAGGTTGTCACTTTATAAATACAATTTCTCTTATTTGTTTGGCAAAGAGTGCCTCCTAAAAAGTATGAGGCTGGCTTCATGAAAGGGTGCTTCAAAGTTTCCCCTCCACTATGAGTGTGCCCCATGCCCACAAGCGTTTTTTGCTTTGGGTACCTTTCCTCATTGCTGCTGACATTGTAAATCTTTGGTGCTGAGCTCTTATTGGAAGCATAGTCCCACTCCACCTCCTCTGCAGCGATGTAGTAGACCCTCATGGCTCCGTGTTGCTGCTGGGCTCGGGTGGTATTACGGCAGCTGCTGACCTCATAGAGATGTTTCATCCCACCAACAAAATGATCAAAAGTCCTGCAAACCACTTTGAATGTGCCTGGAAAGGAAAGCGCAAAAGATTTAGGCAATTTAAAAAACTTTAAAAAACAGCTTGGCAAATTAGGTCCTGTGCCTTATACATCTCTGATCTGTCCTTAGACAAACCTAATCTGTGATGCTGTATGGAAAGGCAAGCTAAGGGATGCTTATATAGAATCATAGAGTCGTTTAGGTTGGAAAAGACCTTTAAGATCATCAAGTCTAACCGTTAACCTAGCACTGCCAAGTCCATCACTAAACCATGTCCCTAAACACCACATCTACAAATCTTTTAACTACCTCCAGGGATGGTGACTCCACCACTTCCCTGGGCAGCCTGTTCCAATGCTTGACAAGCCTTTCCGTGAAGTTTTTCCTAGTATCCAATCTAAACCTCCCCTAGCGCAACTTGAGGCCAGTTCCTCTTTTCCTATCACTTGGTGCTTGGGAGAAGAGACCGACATCCACCTCGCTACAACCTCCTTTCAGGTAGTTGTAGAGAGTGATAAGGTTCTCTTTAGCCCTCCTATTGATGCTAATCTATTTATAGAAACATTTTTTATTGTCTTTTACAGCAGTAGCCAGATTAAGTTCTAGGTGGGCTTTGGCCCTTCTAATTTTCTCCCTGCATAACCTCACGACATCCTTGTAGTCCTCCTGAGTTGCCTGCCCCTTCTTCCAAAGGTCATAAACTCTCCTATTTTTCCTGAGTTCCAGCCAAAGCTCCCTGTTCAGCCAGGCCGGTCTTCTTCCCCGCTGGCTCGTCTTTGGGCACATGGGGAGATGGCCTGCTCCTGCGCCTGTTGGGCCTCCTGTTCCCTTCAGAAGGGAGTCTCCTATGACAATGACCCGTCTGTTTTTCTTTATGGAAGCGGTTTTGACGCAGGACATAGGCCGACTTAACCTCGGCCACACCTCCAAGCTAGATGAACCGTCGTCCTCGCCATTGTTCGCTTCCACTTGCAGAGCCTCATACCTATTACACAAGGGCACCTGGGAAGGTGGGGGTGGTCATAGAGGAGACGCGCCTGCTGCGCCCGGCAGGAACTTGTCGCCATTGCCCCTTATCCCTTAAGTCACTGCCAGGCAGAGAGAGGACAGGGGATCCTCCGCATCACGCGCCCTGTCTGCCTCTCAGGCCTGTCTCAGGGAAGGTAGAGTGCGATTCCAGTAGCCTCTCTCCCACTCCCTGATGCTCCTCAACCCACCCATCTCCTCCCGGAGCTCTGTCACTAAGCGGAGGAGCTCCTCTCCCTGGGCCTGCAGTTCCCACAGCTCTGCTCACTGCTGCCGGCCGGCACTGGCGTAAGAGCAGGGCACAGCCTGCAGCCTGGCACCGGGGTGGCAGCGCGTTCCCACTGGAGCTCTGTCTGGGCAGCTGCCTCAGCCGTGGTGGGTGCAGAGCTTAGAGAGGCCATGGCTTTCTGCTGGGTGCAAACCCTTGCTCCCTGGTTGAGCTGGCAGGGCTTCAGCGCCCTTCCTGCATGAACTGCCACGCAAACTGCTGCGCCATGTCCTGTTCGCGGCATGCCTGGTCACCAGCGCTCCCTGGGGGTTCTTTTGTATGTGTGTGGGGGTCCTGGCTGCCGTTGCTCCGGGCCGGAGCACCTGATAGAAATATCTTTTGGCATTGTGTACATGCCAGGTTAGACCTCTGGCACTAGTGTCTATAAGACAGCAGATTCTTTTCTTATGCATATCCCATAGATTTCCACCATCTGTCATGAAACTGCACTGCAGGACTCACACTAAACATTATATTCTAGGTGCCTCCAACAAACGAGTCACCTCCTCTGAGTATGAAGGATGTATCACTGGATTGTACATGAGAATTAAAAGTATCTTTAATGTATACCCTTCTGAAGAAACTCCTACAGACTATTATTGAAAAACTATTATCAAAGTCCTAAAATACCTTAAGTGATGCTATCTACAGAGCAGTGAATTTTATCTCCGCTAAAAAAGCCTGTTTTGAGAATTATGGTTATTCTGTGAGCATCCCATTAGCCATCTCTCTGCCTGCTACTCTGCCTATCCCAAGGTCATCAAAGCCTCTGCTCTTTGGTGAACATACATATTTGATTTATAGTACCTTCCCAGAAAAGTAGCCCAGCCTGAATTCTCAGCTATGCCAGGTTCCCATGGTTTTCAGACTTTCAGGCTCCCTCGTGCAGAGCAGAGCATCTCACCAACTGTTATTTTGTCTGCCTGATTTCTGCATGTGCCACACTACCAAGATAAGTTCATGAACGTACCCACACGGTCTGGCTGCATCAGCGCTGTCCCTGATAAATGAGGAAACAAGGCCAGCCCGTCCCTCGTCGTCCCTCTCAGGTCGATGGTGTTTCCTTGAAAATGAACCCCGTGCATGTCATAGTGACTGCCCAGCCCGATAAGGTGCCAGGAGACCTTGTCATCCTTGCACATGGCCAGGCCTGGCAGATTACCAAACAAGTAGCCGTTGACAGCTGGAGGAGAAGGAAAGAGTCCGGTTTGGAGCAGGTCAATGGAAACTCATCACAGAGCCTCCTATCACCTTCCCGGCAAGAGACTCATGACTCAACAAGTCACGGCATTAATTAAAGGGGCATTTTGTGAAGCAAAGGTAGCAGTGGATGACACCAAATTAATATCTAAATGCTGTTCCTATAAACTCTGAGCTTCTACCTTTTTTTTTTAGTCTGTAAAATCTTATAATAGCCCTTTGCAGTAGTGTAGCACTTCTCCTCTGAGCTTTCCAGGTTGCCTCACAGACACCAGTTAAGTGTATGAATTGGGTGCCTCCTTTCAGCCTGGAGAATGTATAACCACATCATTAAGGCCATGGAGTGGGCCATAAAGAGTTCAAGTTATGAATTCAGTTCTGATGGAGACTTTTTATGTGATTTTGACCTTTGATTTCCACTTTTAGTTCCAAAATGTATCTCTTTCTTACACAAGGGTGTTATGAGGCTAAACTCTCTAATCCTCAAATGCTCTCTGTGATCACTTGGTGAAAGATATTATGGCAGATCAAAACTTCAGTATGAGATACCACCTCATAATGGAAGAATAAAATAGATAGGTCCAGAAAGCCCCAAGGTTGTCTAACAATATATATTCTCAGTGCGCCTCAGAAAATTAAAGCAAAGAGATGTTATATGATTTGTTCACATCTGTCATGTCAGGAATAACTTGGAGGAGGTCTACACTGAAGTCAGATACTTTTATCCAGAAGTCATATTTTGAAATATTATTGGCCATGTCCATAGTCTTTGCCTCTCCTCTTCCAGAGATGGTCACTGCCCAAGAGGGAGCTGGCAGAGCAGGGCAGGTGGACCTTCATTATCTGAGTCAGTGCCAAGACCAGCACTGAAATTTAAAACACCAGTGAACATTGGCCTCTTCCACAGTTGGTGCCTGACTCTGGCATTATGCCTTTTTATAGACCCAGGTGTTGTATCTAAAAGCTACACTCTGTTCCCTTTCTCCAGGTGTAGTTGGAAGGTGGATGCATTCACTGCTAATGTGACTGGGGTTTGAACATGTGCTCCAAGAGCATCAGGTGCTGGCCATAAGCTAACTAATAGCTTTCCACTTCACCCTCCAGTGCACTGCAGTTGGCTATAAATGATGATAAAATCTGCTAACTCATCTTCCTAATATGACTGAGGAAAAGGTATCATTAACAGATATTAGATATTTCATACCATGCATTTTGTTGGATTCCTTGAAATCTGCATCATTTTCATCTACTTTTGAAGGGTCTCCAGTAAATGCTTCGATATTTTTCTTCAGATACCAGCTGTCATTCTCATCAAAGATTGAAAAGAGGAGGTAAAATTCTCTGTCTATTCCTTTCTGTAGCCAAGAAGGAAGCCAAGACATTAAAAAAAAGTCTTTGCAAAATTACCCAAATAAAAGCGATTTTTTTTTTTTTAACAAAGCTTTCTTTACCCCCAAAACTGCAGCTGCTTTCTTACTATGTCCTTGTAGAGACAGGGATTGATACTCTTCCATCAGTCAAAAAGACAAATAAAGTGTCCATTACTTACTTAAGGTAGAAAGATGCATCCTTTGCTAATAAGTGCATGAAAAAGATGGAAAACCTAGGGATGAGCCAGAATACTGGGGAATGACAGTTTCATCTTCCTAACCATCCCCTTAGGTCAGCTTTTACCCTGAGGAATTACATAAGTTTAATCTCTTAAAACTGAGCTGGGAACTGGGCAAATTGGCCCATATGGGCCCTCCCCTCAGTACACCACCCTGCTGTTAGGGACAAGCAAATGTCCATGATGGGCACCTGCGTTCCATCCTGATTCAGCATGTTCTTCCGACAGACCAGCAAAGGCCCCACGAGGCCGGAGTTGGTGTCCTTGACAGCATCGGTGGCTGAGTAGTACAGATATGTCAGGCATGGGGGGTCACTCTCTGTTGGACCTCCATTTTCAGGCACCCTCCATTTGTATGTGAAGGTTTCACCTGGCTTAACATGGGCTCCTGGCTTCATATAGCCTGCAGAGAGAAAATTGAGAAACACCAAGGTTACAGGAAGGTTTTGTCTTCCTGAATACAAGTGTTAGCTGGGAGTCAGACATAGCTGTTGATTTCTGTGGACAAGCTCCCCCTTGCAGCCACAGCTTGAGCACCATCCCATAGTCTGGGCACTTATGCCATGGGGACATCTCACTGGAGTCCTGTGCCATGGGGACAACCAAGCCTGTTCCCCACAGAACAAGTTTAGCTGCTTCAGCCAGACACCTTCTGATGCTATCCGGATTATCTGGATTCAATCAGACAAGACATGCAGAGATCATCCTTGTGCTTAAATGGCTTCCTCTAATCTTTGTAGTCTACTTGCCCTATCATGAGATTCATCTGTGGCACGGATGCACACTCCAGTTTTTCATTAAGCACCAACAAAGCAATTACATCAGTGAGTGGAGCTGCATCAGTGGCTCTTCAGAAATTCAAAACAAATCTGATTCTGGTAATTGTTTCTTTTTTATTTTTGTAGCAATGCACAGGAACCTCTGTCAGAGTCTCCAGAGGGCAGTTGCTATTACTTTTTTTGGAAGCTACTTTTAAAGGATTTGGGCCATTGTCTGCTGCTGTGCACAGCTTGGATGTAGCACCACTTGTGTAATTTAGCCACTGTAAAAGAGTGGTTTTGTCCACTCAGAGAGGACTTAGAAAAAGGACTTGAAAGGAAAGTTGGGAAAAGGGGTCAGCCCTGCACCCTTTGTAGAAAAAAAGTACTACGTAACCTCTCTGGTCTTTGCTATGAGGAAGATCAAATCAGAAATTGTGTTTAACACTTAGGCATCCTTTGACTTGATTTTCTCAGCATGGTCAGATGTGTCTGGTAGCAGCAGACTGCACTGATCTAATACTCCTCTCTAATACTCAAAGAAAACTTGAAAACTTAGACATGAGTGAAAATAGCAGTATTACATATGAACACATACTATTTGCTGCAAACCACAATACAAAGTACAGTACTGCTTCAACAATACTGATCTGAGACTACTAGATTCATCCTGCAACAGTGCTCAATAAAGAGAACATTGATTTGGAGCTAAAAACCCTCTGAGATTGGTCAAGTGTCAAATGCAACATGGAAGAGTATTTCCTGAGAGCATAATTTAAAAAAGATGTCTGCAGACTTCTGTAGATGTCTGTAGATACATTTATGTACAGTATTTTCACATTAATAAGCTGCACTCAGACAATGCACAACCTTTGAAAAATCATTTACCTTCAGTGTAAATCTACAGCCCCTGTAGGGCCTCTACATGTACACACTTGTAGATAGATACGATGGAAATCCAAGACACAAGGGTTACAAGGAGAAAAGAAGGGCCAGAAAGACTGTTGATGAATCTGGAGTCAGGTTCCTCTCCAAAGACCCAGAGGTGTGCTGTGCACCCTGCTGCTGAAGTGTAGGATTTGGTTTGATTTTGCTCAACGCCAAAGTGTGCAATGCTGATGGGCACTATTACTGGGAAGCATTAAATGAAAGCGTGACAGGACTGTGAGCACAGGGAAGCTACACTTCCACCTGGGAACTGCATCTGACATGGGTGGCATTAGGATGTGTGCAGATAACTTAAAGACTGAATTCAAGCCAGTTGTTTCGTGATGCATTGAGACCTGCTGGCAAATTTGTTGTGTTGCAAGTTCAGCAACTAGAGACCACAGAATTTAATAAAGCCTTTTGCATTGATTTTATTGTATGATGTTACGAGTTTTGCATGTTGACCTAATTCTCTTAGCACAGTTCTCAAAAGAGGGATTATGTCCCATGAGTTTCTTTCTGATACGTTGTAGTGGAAACAAAGCAGTTTGGACAACAACAAACCTACCTTTCTGTTCAGTGCTGCAAATGCAACAAAAACTTTCTCAGAGACCACAATATTATCTCTGTAGACACTATGGATGGGATTCAGCTCACCTTACTTGAGCCATCTAAAGCTTACTCCCTAACCCAAACTCTAGGCTGCTTCTGTAGTTGATGGAAACAGAAACACATCTCCAGAGGGTGGCCTACTGCCTCCTAAAATAGGTGTTCAAAGTAAATGGGACTTCTCACCTTCTCTGAAGGGTTTGTTTCTTGCCACTGACTGAAAAAGATGCCTACCAATTAAACATGACATTTAACATTTAGTGGTTAAACTTAGGTGATAAAGATCCCATCCTTGCACTGAGAAGAAGCCTTTGGTAAATGCTCCGTTTTAGCATTTATATATTTATGAGGATTAATAAGGATTATTGCTGCTTCACATTCCAGGTCAATCAGATGAAAGCTGCCTCCAACACTGACTATCCTGACAGTGAAGCAAGGGCAATGCCTGACCTGGATTAGAGAATCAGGAGTGAAGCAACCCAGACCATGTGGACAGCTATATCCAAAGACTCAGCAGGGGCATCATCCCAGATCTTAAGCTTCATAATTCTGGAGCATGTCCAGAGGAGATCCACTGACTGCAGTTGAGTGATGTTAGATTAGAACTAATATAAATTGGATTGTGCTTGTGACTTTTGCTCAACATGGACGTAAGGTAGTTTTAGACACCCTGACTGGCACACGTCCAAGGGGAAGAACCAGCCAGCATAGTGGCAGACTGGGGAGTCACATGGGTTGTGACATGTAAGGTAGATACAAACTAATCAAATCATCCCTTCTGTGCCTTAGCATTCACAAAAAGGACAAACCTGCAGAGCAACAGAAAATCTTTAGACTCAGGTATTCTGGATGTCATGATACAGCAGTACAGTCAGAACTTACCATCTAAGTAGGGAGCACCTTCTGACAGCTTGCTGAAGCTTACGCCATGGGCCATGATGCTGTAGCTTCTTTTGGCTTTGTTGGCAAAAGTAACTAGTATTGTATCTCCCACTTCTGCTTTTATAATGGGGCCTTAAAAAAATAGAGTGAGAGGGTGAGGGAACGTATTAGAAGAATTACCCTCTAACATATTTCCATCTGAACAAGAGAGGGCTGACTGGAAGCTGCATGCACAAAATTCCCCTCTGGATCCAAGTGGATCTGCATTCAAACCCGATGTAATGACAGGAGGGGAAAATACTGTACCAAGTATTCCCAAGTGCTTCATGTCCTCTGACCAAATCTTCTTCTTACTGAATGTTGCATCAGTATATTCCACATAGTGAACTTTCCAGTATTGCCCTCCTATTCTGTCAGTCCCTTGTGTGAAATATATTGCAGATTCACTGTGGAATTAACAAATCAGACTGGTTAAATAATTGGAGGTTCAGACAGAACCCTTCATTTTGGATAAAGTTATTACTCCAGACACAGGAGAAATGACCCCCCAAGTTACTAGTTTGCATACACTTTTCTAGCAGACAAAAGGATATATTACTTGTCTGAATTACAGTTATAAATTAGTTGACAAATGGCCATTCATTGTGCATTAGGCTTTCATGTGTTTAAGGCCAATTTACTTAGGGAGACATCTATGTCAACTTACCTCTAACTACCTTAGGGCAAGACTTGTGTCATTACCTGCGCACAGTGTGTCTCTAATCCTCGTTAGCTTTCCTGGGAGATACTGTAATACAATTCATCTTCATCAGTAATAACAAGGGGAAAAAATCTACCATTATGGCACCTCTGAGATACATCGATTGTTAGCGTGAAAGCTGCCTGAGGAGTCTCAACGTAGAGTCATTAACTCTGTTGAACTTTGCATACCTCACCAGGACTCACTTTCTCCATGGACTTAATGGAGCAAGATAAGTGCTTCCAGAAGGCAGCTCTGAACATTGCAGTTATGAATCTAACTTCCTGACAAGGTTGTTTAAATCCATTCCTCCCTGCCCCTTTCAATTAAAATTAATAACAGCGCAGGACCTAGCCCTGGTGAATCACTGGGGAAGTCTCACCTAGACTCCTGAAATTAAAGCACAACAGGAGAGGACAAGAAAGCTTACCTGCCAGTGGCATTTAAACCCTGCCCAGTGAATTTATCATAACCGTCAGGTCCATAATTCCAGAGCACTTCTTCAGCAGCAATATAATATCTTCTTTTGTGACTGAGTGGTGAAGGCTGAGACAGGTTTTTTTGGCAGATCTGAACATCATACAGTGCCTCCATGCCACCTGGGAGGAGAAAGAGTCTGGTGACAGTCCTTGGCCAGCTGCAGACTCAGCAATCTCATGGATACAAATGCATATTCAAAACTCTCTAGGAGCTACATGGATTGGAAACAGTTACTATGGTAAATTTCTATTTTTAAAGACTTCCTCTGCCTACACTGGGCCAGAGGCTAACACCCTCCTCTTGCAAGGTGGTACTTTATGCCACAGGTGAAGCCCAGTGACTTCAATGACACTCTTTAGTGGTCTTTATTTACTTAATTCCTTAATCTGGGTAAGGGTGGTAGAATGATTTTGGGGGTCAGAGTGCCTCCTGAAGTGTGCAAAATGGCATCATCTCCCCTTGACTTTTTTTGAAATAGAGGCTGGTTGTTACCACACTGAAGAGATTTGTTGCTTGCCAGAATCAAGTCTGTTTTGTCTGATGCAAATCCCACTGAAATCAATGTGCAAGTCTGTAAAAGTAAAAATTCTCCCAACTCATCTCTGATATGATAATTATATACTGCCTGCTGTCATGAGACCTCATTTATGATACGTGCTTTTGGGCTCTTGCACCTCACAAATATCACAACATCACCATCAAATTCCTTCATGTAAAGGTTTCTGAAAACACAGCCAATTTTTGTCTGATTTCTGTAAAGGAAAAAGCTATGAACTGTTCAGCTGGGATGATTTTTCTTTATGTGTAAGTACTTATCTACAATAAAAACTGATGATGAAGGCTCCTCTCATTGCTCATCAAAATCTCTGGTTTACACAGAAAGTGTGGTGTCAGCGCTGGGTCTAGCAAGCCTTCCTCATATGAATTACACAGCTAAGTCATTCATACTAGCTGAAGATTTGGCCCAACATGTATAATTTCCACTGGTGACTAAACTCATATTCATGATGTTTATCTGGTGAAATAGTTCCAAAGTGTTCAGTTAGTCACAAAAAAAGTGTCAAATCCTGCTTCCCCTGGAAATATCTCTCAATTTTCTTTTCCAAGTCTAATAGAGGCTGGAACTTCTGAAAGGATGAGGGAGATCTATAGCAGCGTACCTCGTAAGTGCTCATTAACCTGGCATGTTATCAGCCACCTCCCTGGGCTCCCAGGAGTCATCTCCGCTGTGATGAACGTTGCTGGGAAAAGACCGATGACATCCGCCCTCTGGTCTCTGTTAGTGAACGTGTGGCCATAGAAATATGCAGCGTGGATATCTATTTCGCTTCCCATGCCAAACAAGTGCCAGGACATGGAAGTGTCAGCACACATCTCCAAGCCGGGGAGATTGCCATAAATATAACCATTAATAGCTAAAAACAAAAGTATGAGATTTTATGAGAGGTGAAAGAGAAGTGCCAAGTGCCTCTGACCCCATTTCTAAGGATGATCCTTTCCTGGCCCAGAAAAGAAACTGTCTGAATGTCCACACTGAATAAGGCCTTCACAGGCTCCTTGATGAAGACTGACATTTTGAACACACAGCTTATAGCTCTGGATGATCAAATGGCCCAAATTCTCTGGTTGAGTCTGTGAAAAACTTCCTGGGTGATATCAAGATGTTGCAAAGGCCAAGTCATCACCAAAAAGGCCTGATAATGAAGTTAACTTGTTCTGCAGCTATTTAGCATGTCTGAAATCTATTTCCTCCTATTCTGAGTCATAAATATACCACTATATGCCAGGCTTAAGCAATTTAGATTTGAAAATGATGATATCAGTCAAATCAGTCTAGTCAGCTCTCTCTTCCTCAGCTTCCACACTTGACAATGTATCAGGACACTGGGAGAACGAGACTCATATTTTGCAAAATATTTTAGCTCCTAAGCTCCATGGAACAACCAAAATACAGAGAAATATTTGGATTTAACTTGCACTAGATCTCCAAATGGTACAAAGTACTATTGGCCGATGGATCTCTGAAGGGCAGGAATGGTTGTACCAGTCAGCCTACCATCATCCACAAGGCCCTTTGAGAAATGCTGGACTCTTCCAATACAACATCTCAAAGTCCCTGCAGTTTTCTTTTCTCTTTTCACAGCTGGTCAAACAATCACCAAATGGCTTAAATCTGTTGCCTAATGTAAAATGCTAAACAAGTGGCAGAGCTGAGCATGAAAGCTAAATCTCCTTTCTGCAAACGAGTATGTTGTGCTGTATTTAGGGAGAGGATTTTTATCAACATAGTACTTCAACTTCCTGACCCATTCCTTGCTAACTTAGATAAAGGAGAGACATCACAAGGGACAGAAAGTCCTACTGAAATGAAAAGAGCCTGTTCACTGCTGTAGGTCACCATTTGCTCAAGAGTCCTACTCACCATGCATTCGGTTGCTGGTCAGGAAACCTTCATCCTCTTTGTCAACTGTGGCTGGTTCTAAGCAGAAGGTGTTTATATTCTCATCGAGGTACCAGCTGAAGTTTTCATCTACAATGCTAAACATCAGGGCAAAAGCGTTAGCAGCACCAGTGCCTTCTATTGAGGTCTCATCTGCAGTTCCTAAATTGCAAACGAAAAGGAAAGTGATAAAAAAAGCCTTGGAGGGGATTGAATTTAAAAGTGACAATAACTTTGGAGCACTTGAGGAAATATGGTGCTCTGCCCATGATCTATAGGGCAGGATGAATCTCACCTAATTTTGCTCTTCTAAGGCATCTTGACTCCCTTCCAACAGTCTTTGAACAGACGAGTGCCTTCAGAAGGCAGTTTATCTCACCTAAGTCAAGCTGATATTTCAGGATCTCTTTGATTTGACATAAGTGCAAGTACCTGCCAATATCTGTGGTCCCATTTTCCCCACCTTTGGCCCACTGCACCTAACCCTGCCCTTTAGTCAGTGTTAGCATCTGTGCCTACACAGTGAGCCAGGTCATGAGCCTGATCCAGCCAGAAACCAGTGACTTTTTTTTTTTTGACCAGGAGTTAAGGAAAGGCAAGTGGCAGCCTGCATTTCTGTTGCATTGAAGCGACTGGTGAACCATACCCTCAGAATGGCTGTCTAAATGTGGCTCACTCTCCACAGACTGACGAGGAAGCCTCAGCAATTATCTAGGACTAGATACTTAAATTTAAAAAGGCTGCAGGCAGGATGATTATAATCTATTCAGGCTAAGTTCAATATCATTATCTGAGTGACCATTTGGGGAACAACTGGAGACGATAGGAGTGGCGATACTGAGTAGTCTATTATTAACCATTGGCAGGTTTACACTTCATCTAATTGTCCAGTCTACCTCTGAACCCATGAAAACCTTTGCTTCCCCTTTCTCCTATGGGAGGGAGACCCAGAGCTTTGCTGTCAGTCCTGTGAGGAGCCACCCACCACCATTGGATGGAGGACTACAGCAGTAGCATCATGCAGATATCTACCTTGATGAATTCAAGACCAAACATGCAGTTAACCTGGCCTTTCAGGCTAGGATTGTTTTGAATGTGCTATCTCCTAGCTTTATGTATTATTGCATACTTATTGGCTGTTTCACACATTCAGGCAGTTCTGCAGATTTCAAAGGCTCTCCAGGAGAATAAAAGTCTGAGACATTTTAATTGCATGAGTTAAGCTGGACACCAGGCCTATCTTTTCCATGTTGAAGTCTTTTTCTTCTTCATATATAAAACCTGATTCACTTATATGTTCTGTATATAAAATCAGGACAGATTTTGTAATGTGGGAGGTACTGGAAAGAGGTGGCAGAGTTACACGTGCCCAGGGGGAGAGGGGGTGACAGCTCAGATAATAAAGCAGAGAGGGCTTGTACATGGTCCCTGACGGCTCCAGCACAAAATTAGCAGGCTATAAAGTACATGGGACAGGCTGTCACCTTAGCTGTTCAGCACAGATCCCCATACGGTTGTGATATACAACTTGTGAGCAAAAATAAATATATAATCCATATGGGGAAAAAATGACAAAGAACACTGGGGTTTTAAATATGCAAATGCCAATGCTGAAGTCACCCATCCAGCCTTAATTTCATTTCCTGGGCAATGAGTCCTTTGCTTGTCCTGAAATTATCCCAGTTTGGGAACATTTATTTTTGGTCTTGGCCACAACTGGCTGGCCACAGAGCATGCTGCAGTCCCTCCACCAGCCGAGGCAAATCTCTTGTGAAGCCAAAGGGGTGCAGGAAGGGGGTTATCCCAGAGCTACAATACCTACCCTGGGATGCTCCTGGAATGGCCCAGCTATTCCTTGCCCCTTTTTATGGGCTATGTAGGGATAGACTCTAGACCATCATGTTTATACCTGTAAGCAAAAATGACTGTTAAGATGCCAAGCTTGGCAGAGGGGCTTGCTTTATCGGTGTTTCTAGCTCAGTACCTTTTTTACAAACCAGCAGTGGCCCAATTAAACCAGATGCAATATCTCTTGGTGTGTCAATGTGAGAATGGTAAATCCAAGTCAAGCAGTTTGAGTCTGCCAAAGTTGGGGAATAATCTTTCCTTACTGGCCATGTGTACGTGTAATTTCCACCAGGAACCACAAAGTCATCCTCTTTGCTTTTACCGCCGGTTCCATCAGGGTAAAGTGCTCCTAATACATTAAAAAGAAAAAAGGAAGCTTTTAGCCCTGCCCCTAACTATTTTCCTTAAAAAAACATCTGATTTCTTCTATTTTATCACAGATTTATAAAATAATAGTAGCACTCACAAACACAGAATCACTGAGAAATTTTGAAAAAACTCAGAAGTTCTGGTAAAAACATCAAAAAAACTTGAGAGTTAAAATCCATTATTTAAAGGTAGACAAAGCTTTAAAAATGCATTAACAGGCTCTAATTTTTCCTTGGCTCTTTACTCTCATCAGTCACCTACACATTTTGTATCAGCTAATATTGTGTATCTTCTCACAGAAAACTGATGGGAGTAATGAATGTAGGCAAAACCATACAGTCCTGTAACCAAAATACACATCCATAGGTTGGGATTCTGAAAATTAAATCATGCCTGTTATAGCCCTATAGAGAGGAAAACATTTACTTACAAGAACTCCATCCATTCAAACAGGCTAGAAGTAGAAGGAAGGAGGGGAAGATGTTTTGGTGACTTATAATTCGGGAAAATAATTCAGGAAAAAAGACCCACCTAACCTGTTTCAGTACTGGATTTATCCCAGGCGTCAAACGTTTGTGGCAAAAAGTTTTAAGAGACAAGGCTGTTCCTGTTTTTAGTCATCGGCTGCAATTACTGATGAGTTTATGACAGGGTGATCTAAAGTCCTCTGATGTCAATGGCCAGAACAATAAATACTTGGACAAACTTTTAGCCATGATATTAGCTACTCCAGAGGAAAAAAACAGATTTACCTTCAGAGTCCTTGTCATAGAAGACCCCGTGCGGATGCACAGAGTATGGGCGGGAAGCAAAGTTTTTTAGATGGACGATAAAGACATCTTCTTCTTCTGCCTTCAGGACTGGCCCAAGGAACCCCAGCCAGGCTGCTTTGGGGATCTCCTGGGAGTAAGTGTCATCCGTGAATTGCCTAAAAATAGCCTTTTTGTACACACGTCCTATCCGGTTAGCTCCTCTTGTTGCATACACACTTGCAAACCTAGTATTGGGAAGGGAAAGCAATTTAGAGACAAGAAAACTCCTTTAAGAGGTGGTGAAGTAAGTGGTGCTTGCAGTGAAGGTAAATAGTTCCCTGGGACATATCACACAGCTGGTGGAATAAAAGCTGAGGACTAAACCTGGATAACGCTAGCGGGGTCCAAGCCCTTTTCTCTACAGTTAAAGTCATCCTACTTGCAGGTCTGGTCTTTAGCATGGTTACTACAAGTCTTCACTGGAGGACCAGTCACTCAGGCCTTTCTGTACAGTTTTAGCAGCTTCTCCCTCTTTTGAAGGTTTGAAACCTCACATCTGAAAGCATGACTGTTCAGTAGGAAAATATACCAAATTAAGTTTTTTCAAAAGCCAATAAAAGTGATTCTAATCAACTAGTTTGATACTCCAGAAGAGTAGTATTAAATATTCTTTGCATGAAATGCATCATTTCTACATTCCAAAGTTTATTTTTATAGCAACTTCAGGTGATGGAGAACACACACCATACAGTCAGTGGCTGACATACTATAGCTGTTAAATACCTGTTCCCTTCAAAACCTGAACTGCATTTGTAGTCTAATATCATCTAGCTCCACACTCCAGCCACTGGTTCCCATCAAGCCCTCTCTCAGATCAAAGAAGCCACATACCATCAAGAGTTCTTTTCTATGCAGGCACTTGCATAAGTTTTAATTAATTGACTAAATTGCCACCTACCCTTCTTCTGGACAAACCAAGTACACTGACATTCTTTAAGCCACAAATCTTTCCTGAAGCTCTTTTCTGAAAGCCTTCCAGTATTTCTCTATCTCTTTTGAAGTCTGAACACAAGAGCTTCACACAATAGGCAAGTAATATTCCAGCTAAAGCCAGAGATGCTCCCAGTCAATATATCTTACACAACTGGGAATTAGTTTTGCCCTTTTAAGTATAACATCATACTGGCAATCCATGTTCATCCCATCTGTTATGATATAAAATCTTTTTTTACTTCTCTCCAGGTTACAGCTGACAAATATGATACACATTCTTCATCCCTAAATATCCCACACAAAGAGGGTAGAAATTAACCCCTTTGCTACGCAGCTAGCAGTGGACTGTATGACCAATTTCACTATAGTTGACTGCTCCATGAGTTTTTGCATCCCCTGAAGATTCTTTCAACTTTTGTGCTTCCTAACAAACTCATAAAAAAGCTGAGCTAAATTTTTGTGAAGTACCACTGGCAGAAATATAGCAATTTCATATTTATAGTGAGTTTTTGTGACTGGCCGGTTCACCTGCTTAAACCCATTTTATTTAGGTGCTTTTGTGCAGTGCCAGTAACCTAAGTGTTGGTTGTCACATGAGTTGGAAGGTATGATTTGCTATAATTTCTTCACCATAAGATCCACTACTCCCCCTTTTCAAGCCATCTCTGCTTGACACCATAACTCACAACTTCCCCTATCTGTGGTCATTACACCTCTGTGGCCACTGTCTAAACCAGACCCCTGAAGTGATCCAGATCCATTTTCATTTGAAAAATGTGGTTTATAACAAGCCAAGAGCTATTTTGGCACAAATGGAAATGCTGCAAATGATACTGCTGTGGCAGAAACAGTTGGCTAGGATGGAGGGGAAGGGACTGAAGCTTCTCAGTCTGCTTCTTCACAGGATAATGTATATCAGATAAGTACACCCGAAAAGCATGGTTAAGGAATGAGTTGCCAAGAAGTCTGGATTTTCAGTGGATTAGCAGGTCTGCAGTAACTGTGTGCACAGCAAGACCTGGCAAGTCACACCATGCTCAACAAGAAGATACCTTCCACTGCCTGGGGGGAAGAGCTGCTACAAGAGCCCTTACCACAGAGTAGTAGGTGGTGTCAGTAGTAGTGCAGTGTAAATGCATGTGCTTCCTTACCTCATGGCACTGTATTCATGTGGCTATGCCCTAATTCAAATTATAAATTGATTTTTAAAATGGTTTATAAGAAATTTTCTCCAGAAAAAAATCAAATAGATTTTTTTTTTTTTTTTCCCCAGAAAGTACTTATTTTCAGGACATATTTTTCAGCAGAATTTTTTCCATTTTCATCAGCCACCAAATATTTTAAATTAGGTGCTGCCACAGCACCATGCTTTCCCCATGATGACAGTGCCCTTATGCCCTTGGCTTTCTGGCCAGACAACATTGCACACTCTCCCATAACTTCACACCCCTGGGATACACTGTCTCTCCTGCAGAAGGAGAACTTCACCCCAGAAAAATGCACTTCTTGATCAGGCTTTGTCAAATGCTTGACATGAGCCTAACTCCTTTAAATGCATAGATCAGGGATCCCAAAATCCAGTTAGGCATTGAAGTTCAAGAAATCACCCTGAGAAAACCCTGTAGGTTTAGGCACCAGAGACTTTCTCAGTGCCTAAAGTCATGCTGTAGCATCCCTGTTGGCTAGATCTGTGGCTCTCTCCTACTTTAAGCCATCTATGAGTGAGGAAAAGAAGTCTTTTTCGTGCCAGCTTTCTGAAATGAGGCCTATTCAAATCCTCCCCGCATTCAGAGCTACAGAGCCTGCTGTCAGTGCAATGGGTATCAGCTGCAGCCAGTCACAATGTAGCTGATGCTCTTCTGTGCAGGGCATCAGGCAATGCAAGTGCCATGGAGCCAGAAAGGGATTACAGCATGAAAGGAGCAAACTAGTCTCTTGACCCTGGTTAATTAGGGGTTTTATTTAACCACTGTCCAAAAGAAAACAACCAATCAACTCTGGGAGACAAATCCTACATATCACTGATGTCCTTGCTGTTGCATTACAGACTCAGGCTCTTTCAGAGCTTCCTTTCCTTCTAGTTCCACACTCTGCAAAGGGCAGAAGAGTTTCCTACCCAAAATGCCCTGATGTTTGGGAGTTTCTTGGAGTGCAGACACTTCAGCCTCACTCCTCCTTCTGTCTGGAAGGGGTAGAGCCTAGTTCTTCTACCTGTACAGAGACATGTATTTTCAGCACGTCCTTTTGGTTGCCCTCAGTACCCAAGAGCAGAGCTCACTGGTTGTTGTGAGTCCCACTCTAGGTGTCCAGGCTGCCCCATTTCATCCAGGAGGACTTTTGGGTGCCCACTTCAGCCTTGCAAGTAGCTGGTACTTCTGTGCCTCTTTACAAGTGTTGCTGTGCTGCACATTACAGTGCTTAAAGTCCTTTCGAGAAAGACTACCCACACTGGAGCTAATGGTATCAGCCATAGGAAGCTCATAGAAAGGATGCATGTGTGTGAGTGACTTCTCCTCTGCACTCCCAGGTGCCTGGATCATGGGCATGTGGCCACACTGTGGGGCTGGTACCTCTACCCAGTGCTGCAGTGCAGCCAGCAGATGTGTTGGAGGGAGCTGGCACAGGGTCAGTGCCACAGCCCCTGTTGCTCCATCAATGGGACACGGAGTTTTCCCCCTGTCCCTCTTCTTTCTTTCGGTGAGAGCTTCTAATTGCTACCAGTGCCAGTTGTAGCACATCTCCCACCCCGCAATTCCTTACCACCCATGTCCAAAGTCCCTTGGAGACTTTCTCAGCTTCAGGAGAGTGTCCTGCTGACCTTCATCTCCTGTCTTTTACAACAGTTATCAAACACCATTCCCTGTCTTCTTTTGATGGCATCTGCTTCCTTGCGAAACACTTCACATTTTCAGTCACTGAGTTAAACAACCCCTTCAACTGCATCTCCTGTTTCATTCTTTCCCACTCACTGACTTTCCAATATGTTATTGCAGCAGTGGCTTTTCAAATGCTGTAATGGTTAACCATCCCATTCTCTGAATCTGCCTTTGCCTTTCTTCCACTGGTCACAATGTGCCCATTCTATGGGGCACCGCCTGCCAAAAATGTCTCCTATCTGTCATTTCCCTCTTGTCACAAGAAGAAAAACCTCCCTGCTTCTTCATGCTCCCCTGCTCTCTTCAAACTGCTTCATCCTCCTGGTGGCTTTGTGATATGACTGCCTGAACCTCTTCTGTCTTTCTGGTCTTGTGCAGATATAAGAGCTGCTCTTCTAAATCTTGACTATGTCCCTCCAACTCAGTTGTCAACCTGCAATTCATGTGCAGAAAGTCGTGATGATCAGCCAGTCACACTTCTTATAGGAAAGGGGAATACTCCATCCTCTGGAGCTGTACCCACGCAAGCTTCCTAAATTCCCTCCTTCATCTCCTCCAGTCAGGCCAGTCTTGAGGTTGCATATAGAGTTAAGCAGGCTTGTGAATCAGGCCTAAGAAATCATCTTCACACTGAGAAAACCATACAAATCTTGCCTTTATTTCTGTGCCTGATTTCATTTTGCCAGTTGACCACTCTCAGCAGTTCTTAAGCTCCAAGAAAAGTTGGCAATGCACGTGAGTGGGACAGGGAGTTATTAATAGGGAATTAACTCTAATTCCTTAAAATATTAACATAATTATAGACATCCATCTCCCTGCAATGATGAGCACTACGACTTTTCCAAATAAGAGAAAAACAAGAGTGCCACGTAGATTCTACTTCAAATCAAGACTAGACATGCAGATAGCCTGCTTTCTCAGGGTAGGACCATGAGTTAGGGTAGGACCATAAGTTAAGTGCAATTTATACACCTATTTCTTTTATCACACAGAAAAAGTATTTTGCCAACATTTTTACTATGTTTATGTTACCTTTGATCTTAAGAAACAGAGCTACAACCTAGCAGAGGTTATTTTTTTCAAGAGGTGCTTACAGGAGTACTACGTTACAGTGTGCAGTAAGAAAAGGAAAGAGCTACACATTGTGCTTGGCCAAACAAAGAGCTTCTCAGTAGACTGCAGCCAGATCCCTCACTGATACAATTTCAAAGCCTGCTGAGTTTGTTAGCCACTGTAATCACCACTGAAAAATCAGCACTTCGAATAACTACCAGACGTGGAGTCCCAAATTTTGTCCTGCGGTTAATATGCCCAATAGCCACTGTACATTCCTGGGTGCAACTATAGGCAAATGCAAACTTTCTTTTATTACCATTTTTCCACTAAAGTCTCATAGAATTTATACTGACAATCATTTAAACAACTATCCTTATGGGTTTGTTCCCTAAAATCTGTTAATAGTGAAACCTCCTACTTTCTACCTTCTTCACATACTCTGTGGCTGGGTTTATACATGTTTTTTTCCTCAGAGTTCCCCATTTTTCCTGTGGATGGAGTAAGATGTGACAGTGGCCATGGCTTCAGGCTGGCCCACTCATTTTAACCCCTGGGTCATGTAACCTCTTCAGGGTAACCCTCTGCCAAACCATGACTCCTGTGCTTAAGGCCAATGCAATGTCTGTGCTAGAGGAATGGCCAGTGGAGGGGGACCAGTGGTGCCAACTCACGTTTGTAGATGGTGCCCTGACCACAGGCATCAAACAACAAAGTCTGTGTCCTCAAAAGAGAGAGAGACAATGTCCTCAAAGGATGTTTTAGGCCTTTTCTGACCCACACGAGCCACAGAAGAGGTCAATCAAACCCATAAAATCTTAGGCGAA
The DNA here is from genome assembly GCA_013401275.1 of Pandion haliaetus. Taxonomy (NCBI): domain Eukaryota; kingdom Metazoa; phylum Chordata; class Aves; order Accipitriformes; family Pandionidae; genus Pandion; species Pandion haliaetus. Next base: position 102,421 of record VYZV01003260.1, on the reverse strand, counting down.
GTTCTGAGCTGTCACTAGTTAAGTGTGGCCGTAATGGTTTCTCTCCTAGAATAAACTTCTGCTTCCCCTGAAGTCAATACCAAACTCCTTTCAGGCTTCATTAGAGCCAGGATTTCACCTCAAATGCCCTTTTAATGTTGACCCTTCCCACAATTATCATCTGCACTGATGGAGCTGGGTCATTTGGCACGTGATGACTTCGCCATTAGTTTAGCATCTGTGACGATAGTTTCACTGTCATTTATCTGGGTGGGATCTCCTCATAGGCACATTGCACAAACTCTGTTTGATGCTGTGGTAACAAAAAACACCCGTTAGTGTTGGTGGGTGCAAGACTTGGCCCAGATAAATGTAGGATTGGTGGCCTAAAGAGAAGGGATGAGCTGTTACATCAGGCTAAACTTAATAACATCTACCACCAGCAGAGCAAGATTTAATCATATCAACTAGTACCAAATTAATTTAAAGGGGCTATCAACCCAACTATAAACCTGAGGGCTGAGCCACAGTAGGGAGGGAAAGACTGATGTATTTCAAGCCGCAACACCTAGGTGTATTTTTCTCTTGAAAGGCTGTTGCCTGTGTGACCATTAAAAGTAGAAGGCAATGTCTGAGCTCATCCTCCTACTGCAGCAATATTCATGCCCTAACCCACAAAATCTCACTGGGATATGCAGCACGTCTAGCAGCACTGACCACCTTGCACCCTGTGTGTCCAGTCCACCATGGTTTAATAATGTCAATTCTTCCACCAGTTATATCAGGTGGGAGGGGATGCTGAACACCTTCCCAGCTCACCTATACTCAGTGTCCATAATTTGGATCTGTGATTTCCAAAGTCCTGCCTGTTTCAGAAAATGTCAGCTTCATTTTCAAAGGGAGAACCAAGAGTGAAATGTCTTGGTTTCATTCATAACATTCCAAATTATGAGAAATAGTGGAACAGCTCGAGGCTTCAAGTAGACAAGACAAATGGCAGCGGCGAACAGCCTCATTACTCTCTTTACATAAGAAGCACTGATGCACAGCAAGATACTTGCTCTGTGCAAGCAGCAGGCTGGCCCTTGAGCACTGCAGCAACACAAGGCATAATAAAAATTAACCTCCAAGCAGAATAGTTATGTTAACACAGGGCTGCATTTGGGTTAATCACCTCTGACAAGAGGCAGGCTTTTCAGCTCACACCCAGGGAGGTGCTGATGCAGCTCGACAGCTCCTGGCTTGGGAGACAGCTCACTCAGCACCAGCACAGAAGGAACCAAGCAGCATAGCTGTGCCTTGTGCCAGAACCAGCTCACCTGATTTCCAGCCCCATGCCTCAGCTCCTGAAGTCTCCTTTCTCCTCTTTACTGCTAAAAACTAAAGGCTGAGGAAGACATTATTGACTTTGGCATGGCAACATTGAAAATCATCTTTTAAATCTTACTATCTGATCCAGGTAATGTAACACTTTCCATTACACACTTGCTAATTCAGCAGTTTTATTAAGTAGTGAAGAATAAGTGGTTTTGATTATATCTCTGTGGGCTAGCTGGAATCAAAGGGAGCATTCCTTTATGTATATGCACCGACTCTTTAAAGATAATCAGTTTGTCTGCAACCTCTCTATCTTCACTTCCCTATCAATAAAACTGGGATAGTGCCCCATCAGATGGGTGCTGTGAGGATGCAACACAAGGTGAGAAGTGCTAGGCTCAGAGATCCAGAGCGTTGCTGCTTGCAGAACACAGCTGGCTCAAAATGCATTCCTGTCCCTACCTAAGAACTGATACTTAAACTTTGTTTATGGAACTATGTTTTTGATAATATCCATAGGAACCAATTAATTAGCTGAAAAGTAGTCCATTAGTATACTGCTTTAAATTCACATTAGAGGTTATTCTAAAGAGCTAAATAGTCAAAATAGCTATTACTGGTTCACTATTTAGTCCACATGTTTACACAGACATGCTATTATTCCAGAATATAGCACTTTATTCTGGCTCAACTCAATACAGTTTGGAAATGGAGTAAACTAGTTACAAGAATCGCTTTATTATTCTGCACGTAGGGAGTTCATCACAAACAGCTCCCCAGCTTTGGATGTATAGTCTACATTAAAATCCTCTGTGGGTAAACCCTTTGGAATTAACATTCTGTAATTATTACATTACAGCGATGACTGAAGACATAAGCTATCTATCTTCCCTCCCTGTCGTGCCATGTAAAAGGCATCACATTTATGTCACAGACTTTAAAGTAAATGTGCCACTTGATGTTCAGGGAGCACAAAGTGCAGACAGCCTTAAAAGTACAATTTACAGAACAGATTCCAATCTCTCAATGGTACTGAGGTGGATTTACAAGTAGCTGTCCTTCACTTAAAGGTGAGCTATTTTTAGTGAGAGGTCTTCCAGTCTAGGAATTGGAGAAAGTTACCCTCTGCTAAAAAGAGTAGGGAAATGAGACAAGTGTTTAACACAACTGAAGAATAACCTTTCCAGCAAAGCTTGTTTTCATGGGCTGGGAACAAACTATTAGGCTGAATTCTACCTATGAAGGGAACACCTGTTGACTTGGATGCTATCTAGAACCTCTAGTTGTTAAGAGCATAAGCACAAATTTGTGTTGAAAAATAAAACTCTTTCTTGCCTCCTGCTTGTGGCAGAATAATTTCCTTTATGAAATCCAGCTGAGAGTGATTCTGAAATTACTGGCCACTAGAGAAAAGTCCAGCATTGCTTGGGATTTCCTGGAAAGTCAGAAAGGACATTTCCATTTCTATCTCCTGGGACACAGCATCCAGCTCCCAGTGTGCCTCCAGACCTGGTATGGACACCAGGATCTCCTCACTCCCTCACAGCTCACACCCCAACCCCAAGCCTAGACTCAGAGGAAGGACCCCCAAACTATCTCTAGGGTGTCAGATATCAATGAAATCTTAAAAATTTTCCCATACATACTTGAAGCCCACAATGTAGAGAGGCACCAAGGGTCTGTGCCATCCCCATCCAATGTCCAGGCCAGCTCTTCTGGTGTGGGGGAGGGACACATAGCCAACCCCAGCAGTGCAGGCACAAGAACAGATGCCTCTTTTCCACTGGCCGAGGCATGATTCATCACCGTGCTTACCTACGATCTCCAGTTTCAGCACAGGTGATCGCCAGGACTTCAGGGTGACCATTTGCTGTTGTATATTTAAGCATTTATCTAAATAGATTTCCTAAAAGGAGGTCTCCACAGTTGCATACATTGCAGGGATATATGGACCATCTACTTGTATCTCATTTGTAGGTACATACACATCTGAATTTTACAGTGTCATACCAAGCCCCCCCAACTTTTATTGTCTCACAAGGAGAAAACTTACAATTTTTTGCCAGTAAAACTGACTTCTATGTCTTATTGCAAAGAGCTGCGCTTGATTCTGTCAAAGTTGCAATTTGCCTTTGGACAGCAAGTCCCAGAAATACCTCCATCTCCATGAAACACACAGAGGGGATTCTGAGGCCACTACCTGACACTTTTTGGACAAATATGAGTTCCTTTATGTCTCCTTTAGGTACACACAACCACTTTGCTTAATCAACCACAATGGAAGAGAAGTCAACCAAAGTCTACTCTTGCCTTGAAGCTGAAATCCTGCCTATGACAACATAATCAGAAGAAAAACAAGAAAAAGGCCATCTTAAGACATTTACAGCAACATTAACCATGTTAGTCAATTTTCTTTGGAGCTGTCAATACACCTCTAGTTTATCAGAGCCCCCGGTGACTTACTTGTCCTCTAAGAGGTTTTGTCCCGTGATCAGATTTTTCCCAGATGGTGCATAGTCCCAGTTCTCTTCCACAATCCCAAGGTAATAGGTTCTGGTCTTTGCTTCCACCACTGCAAACAGCCAGAGGAACCCAAGAGCACGAAGGCAGCCACCATGCTGCGCGGGAGGCATTTGTAGTTTTGATTGCGACGCTGGCAGCAGGCAGGCAGCAGCAGGATGCACAACAGAGAGCTCACCCCTCCCTCCCAGCTCTCGACAAGTTATAAATAAGGAATGGACAGAGCAAAGCTCCTCCTTTTCAGCAGGTTAGGACTGGGATAGGTAGAGAGGCTGGCTATGCAGAGCAGGACTAGGGAGGAGGTTGCTGTCATGGTAGGACTTTTGCCAATCCTTCAGTGAATGCATAAATTGCTCATTTACCTGTCCAGGCTAGAGCCAGTTGGTGGGTTTTTGGAAGTTTGGATGCTTTTTTGTCCTCCTTTTTCCAGATTAGGTGGCGTGGCATATTGGGGCAGGGGGCTTTTTGGTGTTTTTGCTATCCCTGTCAAAACTTTTTTTTCATTTATTTTTATTTTAACTCCTTTATCATGTGTGAGATTTCTAAAGCTAACATCTTGCTGCCTTCACTGGTTTTTTTCAATGACATGACACTATGATATAATTCAGCACTATCAGAGAGAGAGAAAGAATTTGTCAGTAATTCTCCAATTTCTAGGATTTTCTGGCCCATTTATTAAGATTGCAAGTGAGCTGAATACATTCAGACTTAGAGTGCCCAAAATGAAGTCACTTTTTACAAACATTTCTGGAAATTAGAGCCTTTGTAAAGTCTTTCCATTTGGACAACTAAGAATTGAGGTACACTAAGATCACCCTTTTATTAACCTTGGTAATTAACGTGCCCACGTAGCTCTCTAGAAACTCAGTCCCTCCCTTTATAGCTTAACTTCCTCTAAGAGGATGTCTCTATTACCACCTTGGCAAAGCCAAGTGTAAACATGTATGAGTATGCCTTGATAGGATATTCTAAACCACTTAGGAAACATCCCTCAAAAAATCACCTAGGCGGCAATACACTTTGCAAAATCATACTCCCCTCTTACTAATTTTTAACCATATAAAGACAGAAAAAATTGCAGTTCTAGAATACAGCATTAATCCTGAGACTCATTGCGAGCTTTAATAGTTGTGAAATTCCCCTTTCAGCTCCAGAACAGTCTGAGCTCTTCCCGTTGAAGCTAATGGTTACTCATGGCTAGGGGTGCAAGAGGCTTCACAAATGAATTTGGTAACCACAGGTTTAATGTCGTCAGTCAAGACCTAGCTCAGTGATGTAAATGTGGTTTTGTGTGGCAGTCACATGAGGTTCACCTTCTGGCATGAGACAGCAACAGCTACACCTAAGGTCAGCTGTGCTGAACACCTCTCTCTATCTTACTAATGAAGCTTTCAGTTTCTATAGGCTATACTTTGCATCTCTTTAGCTATGAGAACTGAAAGCCCAGTATATGTGGGTAAGGATACAGTCAGACAATTACAAGTGGTCGGCTTAAGATAGTTGTAAAAGCAAGAGTCCCACAGCTCTAAGCTTCTCTCTGATACGATGCTGATGTTCATTATCTTAAGTCAGTTAACTGATGAACAATGAGAAGGAGGAGAAGTGATAGGACAATACAGATGTACAGAGATCCTGATCCTCTGAAGCAGCACCCACAGACTTTCTAATAACCTTGAAGACCTTGCTCATCTCTTCACTGTTCTGCTGCAAGCCACACACTGCCCAACCTCTTGGCTTCTCATGTCAACCTATATCCTCCCTTCCAGAATACCGATATTTAAAAATCATCTTCCTTTTCCACTGCTTTGTTGTGTCATTTGGTTACTCAAATGATGCCAGCCAATAGTACTGTGATTCTAAAAGGCATAATTAGAAAGCAAAAGAAAAGACAATGACTACAGGACAGGCAGAGGCTTCGCCAGCCAGTGGCACAGCTATCGACCATGCAACTGTGGTGGGACTGACAGGCCAGCTGGTGGGCTATGAAGCTGTGAAAAGGCCAAGGTGACACTTGGAAGTTAACAGGAACCCACTGTGGTCTTTGCACAGGGCCTGGGACCCTGCAGCCTCCTGCAGTGAATACTTCTATTGCCCAGAGTATCTTGCCCAGGCAAGCTACAAACTTCATCTCCCGTCACTCAAGCACCTGAGTTTACAGAACTGGGTGCCTGTTATGCAAATATTCATTGTCATAAAGTAGTAAAGGTTTTGCATTTGAATATGAAATATGTTTATTTAGAGGGTAACATGCGCTTTGAATGAGATTGTGTAGAGTTTGATTGCTTAAATCAGCTATTTGCATGCCATTAGAGATATTTAAAGACCAGGTACAGGGCCAATTTCATCCAGACAGTTCTGCTACGACCTTCTGTCTGTTTGCTTTTTTGTAACTAAAGAATCCTGTTCTATGTTTAAAATAAATCTCTATATATGTGGACTCGTATAACTCAAGTACATCGAGCTAATGGGGAATAGGAAGGGGGAGTGTCCAATTCTGAGCTGGCACCTGACTGCACTATAGTCATTTAAATAATAATAGTGCTGTGTCCTACTTTTTCTATTGCTTCTCATGTGCCCAGCATTGGGTCCTGTTTGCTTTCTTGCTAGAATAACTATTCAAAATTCAAATGCAAAGTTAATTTCTTTGTCTATTACCGTAAAAATTATTTCTCTAACAGGAATAATGTGTGAGCATTAGCACCCTATATCAGCAATGTGTTGTAAGTCTGGTAAACGCCTTAGCTTGGCTTCAGCATTTACTAGATCTGGCAACTTGTATACCCTTTGCATCCACACATTAACACTTAATTACCTTGTCACATCATTAAACCCAGGCACATTTACATTCCGGAGAGGTGCTGTAGGCATGACTCAGAAAAAGATGAAAGAACAGCTGTTTTGCCCTTGCATCAGGAAAATTTCTGGGAAGCTCCCCTCCAGCAGTGAGGTAATGGGATTAAGTTTGTCACTTCATTCAGGATCCTTTCAGTAAAAGAGTTGGATACTGGTTTCTCTGAGACTTTCTGTCCCTCTGAAGGCTAAAATTAGTGCATGGCTGGGTTTCGAGGTTTTGTAATGAGGAGCAATGTTCATAGGTCTGAAGAACAAACATCTTGAGTACCAGTTTGTGAATGAGCCCTGAAACATCACCAATGGAGTTTTCTTTTTAAGTACATCAGGAATGATTGCAATAATTAGCTTAAGTTAATCCACTAAAGCCCAGACTTGTGCCGGCTAATGTTAGTGAATTGACTAGAATACCTAAGTTAACCTGGCGATGGCCATAATGTCAATGAAAAAAGATGTTGGATGTGCTGATCTTCTGCAATTCCTTGAAATTAGGCGACATGAGTTTGGAGATGAGCACTTTATTCAGACTGCCTACTACTGAAACCCAGCTTGCATTCTCCATTGAGCAGATGATGAATTGATTTTCAAGCAGATTGACTACCCTGTCTCTGCTGCTTCTTGATAGCAGTAGAGTTCCCACTCATAGACACTCCTTTCTGCTATGTTGGTTTGTGTCTGCATTTCAATCCAGGTTGGAGAATTAGCATGCCTGTTTCCAGCATAGGATTACCCTCAGCTGGTATTGCCATCAAACCTGGAGCTGTGCCTGTAGTGACCATCCCAAGGTAACAAAGAGTGCCTGTGATAAAGCTGGGAACTGAGTTGGTTATACCCTCCCAAGTTTCACACCACTCTTTTAACTAAGCCATCCTCCCCCTTCCTCCGTTTTCCCACACTCTCCAGCCACGAACACATATTAAATACAGAAGCCTCATAGTACATCTGTGAAAAACAATTTCTATTGCACTTTCTAATAATTTTCTGAGTTGCAGCAGTAGTGAGCAGAAGGTAAACCTCATGTTATGGCCTTGGGGAGTCACACAAGGTGTATCTGAATTATTTTAATCTTTTGAGTTCACACTGGCAGGTTGGAAATCTCAAAAACCATCTGCCCTCCAAGGAATCCACCACTTCTACTTGCAATTCTGGATAGGACTTTGGTGAGAAAGGCTTCCTCGGCACACACACAGCACTTCCCAGGAGTACTTAAAATCTGAGCACTGAAACTGTTGGAGACAGAAAGAGAAAAAAGCTGCTGAAACTCCAAGAGTAACAAGGATCTGTGATCAGTGAGGATATTAGAAGGGCAGCTGTAGCCCATATTACAGGTGGCCCAGTGTGGATCTGACTCACATCTGCCCAGAAGTCTTTGCGGCAGGATGGAGACTGAACCCAGCCCTCCAGTTTCCCAAGTCAGAGCCCACATGGCTCCCTGGCGTTGCCCTCCAGCCATTTGGGCTTAGTCCATGCACCCAGCTCAGGGTCACAATTGGACACTTACCACAATGGTTGTCTGGAGATCATTAGGGCAGAATGATTTTCTCTGCACATCTCTGTGCAGACACTCTCCTCGCAGAACAGCTACTTTGGTACATTACCAGTTGTGGGCAAATCTTGAGCCAAAGTGTGAAATGGAAAAGCAGTCTCCTGTTGTATCAGAAGCAGCAGATCCTTTTTTTTCCATCGCGGGTTTGAGCCAAATCCTGTATCTGCCACACCACCAACAAAGGACAATTCCCTATCTGAATTTAGACTTTAGAGAAACTAATTATACATTGGAAAAAAAGACACTTATATTTGAAGGTTTTAATATTGCAATTTGAATATTGCAATAATGAGAAGGAAAGCATTTAACAGTGTACTGAAAGGAGCTGCAAGTTTGAAGAGATTATAATAAATTGCTAAATAGACTGGGCAAGTGAAATGTGTTCAGCCTCAAAAGCCATTAAAGCAAAGCTAAAAAAAGGAAGTTTTGATCCTAATTAAAGAAGCTTCTTGCGTGTAGTAACTCATGTAATATCTGCACTGTTAAAACAAGGCTAATACCTTGACAGAACTTCATTATTTATGGGTTTCTATGGTGCTGCTCATTGTAGCACCTGACATGAAAGAGCTTAACTTTATGTCATCACTGTGGGGCAGAGTGTGTTTATTCACCCTATTATACAAATGAGGAAAGAGGAAGGTTAGGTAACTTCCCGGCACTCGCGCAGGAAGGCACCCCAGTCTCCTGGCTCCCCATCCAGCACTGGAAGCAAGGCAGCAGCCCTCCTGCCCCACCACCTTCCCTCTGGGCATGAGGGTGGTGGAGACCAGGGTCTTGCTGGACTTTCACTCTGTGTGGGAGTGATGCTGAGACCCAGTTGCATGGCGAAATCCTTTCATACCCACCTTTGCTGCCTGCTAGCAGGAGGGCCAGTGCCAAGATCCACCTCAGCTCTCCCCTGAGCAGCTCCGCTGCCTGCCCAGCCTCCTCCAGCCACCCTGTGGGCATCACGGGATCCTCTTCCACCACGTCTCATGGCACTGACCTACTTACTTACTCTAGAGGAAATATGTCCCTTTTGTTTTCCTCCTATGAGATCATTGCCCCATTTTCTCTATGGGCAAATAGGGGAGTTATAGTAAGAAACGCCAGCACTGGAAAACTAACCAGGACTATTTAAAGCGGTAGCAGAAAAGAAGGTATCAAGCATTGTGGGAAGAAAAGAAAGAAGTGATGTGATTGCATCTGCACAAGTGGCTTTCAAACTGTTGCAAACTCACCTCTGCCAGGCAAGCCATCCCCAAGAGTGTTATATACCTGTAAATTCCCATCAGGCATGTGACACTTTGCTTGGGGTCTGCTGATTAAAGGGGAGAGTGTTGTGTGCAGTGGAGGAGCTAACAGAAGTTACCTGCTGTCCAGAGAACTTCTTCTGTCCAGTTTCTCTGCCTGAAAAGGAGAAAGTGGGGAAAATATCATGACCTTGTGGAAGCCGGGATGATTACCCACAGTGAAATGATGTGATTTATGGGATCTGCAGATGACTGTCAACACTTTTAGAGTCCTTCATCTGTGTCTATGAAGTTTTGCAATAAAGAGCAGCCCTACCACTCATCAGTGACTCTGTTGCTTCTTATTTGAAGAAGCCTATGTTACAGCCAGAGTGCCATTCCTGAAATGGAAACATTTCAGGTCTGGTATTAAAAAGGAAAATAATTTATACAGAATTAGAAATTCCACAATCTGTGGAAAAAACCCCTCTCCCTTCCACCAACCCAATGATCACCTTTAAGAGCTTGCTGTGGTCTTCCAAAATATCATTTGCTTTTGTTCTATCATTCCAAGTTAGTACTGAATTTTATATGGACCCTACCGAGGATTTCTTCTGTCTTCTGCCCAGCTCTTGCCCAGTCTCTCCTTTCCCCTGCTGGGTACAATCCTGGGAGGTGCAGAACACCCTAGGTTTAAGAGACATGCAGGAGACAAGACAACTGTGGTTTAAGACCACAGGATCAGGGTTCTTGGCATCTTTCTTTGCAAGTAAGGGCTTGTGAACACCACGCCAAGGATGCAGACTGGTAAGCCCGCACCATGCTTACAAGACTGCGCAAATTTGCCAACTCAGCTGCAGACCCCTCTCCAAAAAGGGTTACGAAGTGAAAGGCAGCGTGATGCAAATGTGGCTGTACCATCCCTGGGGCCGAACAGGACTGTTTTTGCGCCAGAGACCACTTACATTTCTGAAATCAGGACTAACTCAGACAGAGTGACCCTCGCTTTGCCCGCTCACAGTGATGCCAACATGGTGTCAGCAAAGCTTCCTCCTTTCCCAGGCCAGGTTAGTAGTCTGAATGGGAAACTTCATGAATCACAGTGCCTGAAATGCTTTCTCCAACTCCTGCAGGACTTGGGGCAGCTCACACAGGTCCACAGTCGCCATGTTTTGGAAGTAAAAAGTAGAGATCAAAACCCACCTTTGGGCACCTGAGAAAACAGCCGGAGCCTCAGAAGTGCTGAGCAACCTCCCCCAATGGAGGAAACATGGTTTCAGCTGACTAACTGTAAGCACTCAGTTAGCCATCGCTTCTCCTCATGTGTGCTCATCTGCAAAGTGGGGATCATTATATCTGACTCCCTCTCCAGGTATTTGGAAGCCAATTTAGTTAATGCTTGTCAAGCACTTTAAGGTCTTCAGATGAAAGGAGCCGCAGATAGGCAAAGCATTGCTATTACTATTAATTATTTCTATTGTGCAAGTAGACATGAAAGCAGCAAGGGTGGTGATTACTGGCTTCCTTTACAAGCGGCAAGACACAGTGCAAATACACAGACAGGGACCCTCCCTGCCCTGCAGTGCTCCTAATCTTACCAGCCAGATAAACCAGAGGAAGAGCGAGGAAAGGAGCACAGACACAGAGAAAAGCAATGCATGAGGTGACTTACCTCACACAGGGTTTTTTTGCAATAGTTGTTTTTTAAAAGAAGTGCCATGTTAGCCAAAAAGCACATATCACTGTTCTGGGGTATTTAAAAACCGCAAGTCAGACTCTCAAAAAAGGCAAAGTTTTTTACAAAAGATTGTAAATGCTAGTTCTTATTTGGCCTCTGATTTTTTTAGCAGATCAAGCTTTGAAGTTTTTCTGTGTAGCCATGAGGACTGAAAATATTTCACTCATTAAAAAAAGTCAAAATTCTCAAAGAATAAGTTGAAGTATTTGGATATATAAGACAAATTCCTGGTGGTAATCGGTTGCCATCAATCAGCTGCTCAGCAGGAAGGAGATGAGCATAGGGTTGGTGGCAGATCATCCCTCTTCCCTCCCAGGCACCCAGTGAGTCTCTCACAATTAGTTTTCATTCTCCCCAAGGTGCCAGGGGCTGAGTGCACACCACAGAGGAGTTTACATGCAGTGATGAGATGCTCCGCAGTAATTTGTTCCTTTATCTAATGCCTGACTAGACAGGCAGATGGATAGAGGAGTAAAAAAACCAAGTGGCTCCCAGCCAGACGCTGAAATCTCTCACACGTGGCTGCGAAAGGGCTGGCGCTGGCTCAGCAGAAGGGGTGGCAAGCACGACCAAGGCCAGTGGTGTAGTGGGACTGGGATGTTCTGGGGTGAGCCGTGCTGATCTGAGCCATCCCACCTTTCCTTCAGAGCGTGAAGGGTTGCGGAGGCAGATCCTGGGCCAGGGAGTACCAGGCTAGCCCAGCAGTTGGGCACGTGCATCCCTCACCTCCTTCCAGGGCAGTTTCAGCCCATGAGTGGAAGGAGGTTGTAGCTGGATCTGCAATGTCCTGGGTGAATCCAGCAACCACTGAACCTTCCTCTGACTGCTGTATGAATCCAAATGGTTTTCTTGTTTGCTTTTTCCCAAGTAAAAGCATCCAGTTCATTTAATATCAGCTGGTGAACAGGCTTGGGACAACATCAGCTGTATTTTTTTTATGAGATTATCGTGGGGTAAGGAGGCCTGATGCAAGCTCCCACCAGACATGCACTGTTATAAAACTATTAAACCACTCTTGAAAGAATCTCAGCCTCTTTCAGAAAGCAATTCTTGCAAGGAAGAGGCAACAGTGTTTCTGGCAGGTCATAGGGAAGTGCATTATTATCTCATAATAGCTATATACAATAATACAAGCATCTTAAGGATATAAAAAATAGGTTTAAAACGCTGAACTAGCTGTCCTCCATGCACTGCTTCAGATTTCCAGGTCATTATTTCATTCTTGGGCTCTCACCAAGCTCCCTCTAATGGCCACAGACATGTTTCATTGCCTCCCTGTGTGGCCGGTGGGGCAAGCCACAGGCACAAAGCCCTGATGTTGCACAGGGCAATATGTGCCTACCAGAGGAGGCCCTCCAGGTTTTTATTTTTTTAATGTGTGTGGGTTCATCTTTCAACTAGCTCTTTTATGATCCTGTCTCCACCCAGTATCTTCCCTCTTAACACTTCCCCAGGTTCTTGCCTTTCTCCCTGGCCTCTGGAGACCTGCCATCACTGCAGAGTTAATGCACGTCCTGTCCTTAACTCAATTTAGGCCCACACCTAAATACAAAGAATGGATTACACCACCGAGGAATGACAGCAGCATATGCCGGACAGTTTCTTCATCTTTTTAAGTCTATCTTTTTGATGGCTTCCTCATGCTGGCTGTGGATGAGCTGCGGAGTCAAGCCAGCTCTGCCAGAGGGACCAGGGACCAAAGCCCATGGCAGCACAGTGCCACCACTGCTAACATGAGCACTGGGCTTGGTGCAAACGGCAGTGCAGCTGCCCCTGAGCCACACCAATGCTGTGCTGCCATCCCTCTCTGAGGTATCACAGTCTTTCGCAGAGCCACACAATCACAGAACGGCTGAGGTTGGCAGGGACCTCTGGAGGTCATCTGGTCCAACCTCCCTGCTCAAGCAAGGCCATCTGGAGAAGCTTGCTCAGGACCATGCCCAGATGGCTTTTGAATATTTTCAAGGATGGAAATGATATATCTCCAAGGAGGGAGACAGACAGTTCACACCTTTTCAGAAAGGACCTTTAATTATGTCTCCTTTTGGTATCTAATTTTAGACAACAAACAAAAATGCCTTCAGTCCACCTTCCTCAACATCCCCTCACCCCCAAAAAAGCCTTGAAACTGCCTTCCAGTGGACATAGGAGCAGAAAAGTACAAATAGTTTTAAGATGGAGACTGCTTCATTTCTGGGAAAATTTTGTGACATGGTTGTCTGTGCAAGCAGAGAATCCCTTTCAGAAGCTCAAGCAGTACTAAGAAATGTCCAAAAGCACTTCCCACTTTGGGAAATATTGCCCTAATTGCCCTGGTCCCTTCTGCTAAATAAGATATGTGGAGATTTAAAATACCATTCTATTCCACAGGGGGCCCAAACTAACGCTTCAGGGTCAGCAAGAGGATGGATTGTCCTTTCTTCAACCAGCCAGCACCAGCTGGAAAAAACAAACAGACCTTAGGATCTGAAGACCAGCTGTATTTCCAAAGGCTTATCCAATTTTTCTACATATATCAGTTTCTCCAATACAGGCAAAGTAAGTAGTAAGTACTTTGACTGGCAAGCAGTAATTCTGGCTACAAACCTGGCCTCATGTACTTGTTTAAAACATTACAGCTACACACACACAACTAGTGTTGATTTTCCTTTTTTTTTTCTTTTTGGCACAAAACCAGATGGAGATAGTTAATGAGAGGATGGTCCCTCTTGCAATAACAAAACATTCAATGATCACTTCTAACCTCTCGGCTGTTGCCCTCCGTTTTCATTCTGGTGGGAGTCGCTGCTCCAGCTGCCTCAGCCTTACATCGGAATTTTTAATCTCTCACAGGTTACCTGGCCAAGCCACATGTCTCTCAGTCTGACCAAAACCACCACCCTGGACTACAGAAACCCTCTCTCCTGACAATGTCAAACAGCTCTAAAAAATGCAATGAGTGTTTTTTGACCGAACCCATGTTTCTTCAGTATATTCCCAATATTTACTCCTCATTACTGAAGGTTTCGTGAGACACCCAGGGCAGTTCAAGGCAAGTTAGGAAGGGAGGAGAAGGATCACCAGAAGAAGTAACATTTCTCCCATTTGTCAGGTAAATAGGGGCATTTTCCAGTGGGTACTGCTTTTAGCTCCTAATTCACCTGCACTCTGAGCACATACTTGGACAAACCCCAGTGACAAAACACAGGGATGAGAAATACCTTTCAGCCAAAACCAGAAAGAAGTGTTGCACGAAACCAGCAAAATGAAAGTATAAACCTCTAATTATTTTAATATTGGATAGTGACAGTGTTGTTCTGCGTTAGGAGCACAAACAACCCTTGGCCACAGGTCATGGTTCATTGCTATTTTAGAAAACAGTGGGGCTGGCACAGTGCTGTCCCTGGACAAAACACTCAGGTAATTAAATAAAATGAGCTTTGTGATAAATCAGATGAGCATACAAACACACAAGCAAGCAGTGGGTAATACTTCGCTAGATGGGAAGATCTTGCTGGGTGTTTTTTTCAGCACCATTCCTCCTCATCCCAGAAGGTGCTTCTGCAGAGTGTTGGCTGTGCAACCTTGGGGTGCTCCAGGCTCACAGAGTCACTGATAACCATGGGGCTTACTCCCAAAGGGCTCTCCCTTGGCAGTGGCACTTGTGTCCCCAGAGGCAATGATGTGTGCGCCGCCATCAGAGGGGGAAAACTGTGCTCAGCAGGATGCTCAGGGAGGGGAGAGAGAGTCTAAGTATATAGGAAAGAGGGTTATGCATAAAAAAGGAGAGACAAGGGAAAAGAAAGAAGGAAAAAAGATGGAAAAATAGGTAAAACAGAAGAGAAGGAAAGATCCACCCATGTGACATTTAAGCTGTTGTCGCTGTGAAGTGCATGACCAGCATATGCTGGATGTTAGGACCACCCATGTGTGACAGTACTGTGCAGTGAATATACCCCCAAAGAATGGGGAGAGCCTATTTGAAACTTGTTCCAGAACAACTTCCATTCTACCTCTTCAGACTTATATATATTCTTAATATAGGTACCATAACCTGCACCACTCAATTATTCAAAGTTATTTCTTATGGCTATCTCTGATCTAATTCAAGACTTGAGCCTTTTTGCACTGAGCTGCTCCTCAGCTTCCTCAGTGCTCTTGCCATGCGATCAGCTCTGTTGGCTGGGGCTATGTGGGTCTTGGATACGCTAGATAAAGGAAAACCTGAATAACGCTGGTACTGCCATTTCCACCTTGCTGTTTCTGCCTTAGCAGGGCATCTGCACTCTCCTGGATACAAGCAGGCATGTTAACCTGAGTACCTGCTGCAAGAGCAGGGAGAGCCAGCTGGGGCTCCAGGGCAGATTATCTGCATTGCCCAAGTTCGTGAACCTTCTCAGAGCCAGCCCATCTTGGAAAAAGCCTCTTAACAGCAGTTTGCTTCCTGATTCTTCCTCAGGAAAATCAACTTCCCTTTCCCTCACTTGAAGAAAACATTAACAACAAAGTGTCATAGGAAAGAGCAGCAAGAGATAATTTGTGTCATGGTGCCAAAGTGGAATAAATTAAATTGAGTGGAGTGTCACTGTGTACTTGGAATAAAGCTTTGGCTTCAGAGGAACCACTTAAGGTTTGTACTAAAATAAATGAGAGCAGAGCTGCCTGGCTCCTTTTTACACAACATATCAACAGCAAAAAGGGCATTTTCTCGTTAGTGCACTGCAGCTGCACTCCAAATGTGGCAGATCTATTAATAGAGTTAAGTGGGCAGTCAGATATGCCCTTCAAAAACCTGCACAAGGCTGTAATTCTTCAGTTTCTAACTCACACATTGCACCAACCAGGGAAATTGTAGGGCTGGAATGGTTTTCATTTCTAGCATGATGAACAGGATTTTTCGCATATTTACATTTCCTCTCTCAGTACCTGTGCTACTATGTGTAACTGGAAAATAATAAAGAGTTTATGCCTAAAAGGATATAAATAAAAGGAGGACCAGAGCTGATGTACAGTAAGTCAATATAATCAGGAGGCATTGATCAGTGGAACACAAAATGCTTTCATTGCCTTCAAAGTCAATATTGCAGGGGGAAAAATAGATGTACACAATTGTATACACTCAGCTTAGCCACTAAACACTTCACAGACAAAACTCAGTTGTTCTAAGTGTTTATGAGCCTGGGTTTTTTTTTTCATTTCTTTAGGATGAGTTTATCACTTCAGAAAAACAGGTAGGAATCAGGTTCTCTGGTGTTAATACAGACTTCTATTGGGCTCTTCTTTTTGGCATTCCTTCTGTACCTAACAGTGAGCAGCATTTAGTTCAAACCTCATCAAAGACTGAATATAGATCCTACTCAGTAATGAGCAAATCTAAAGATATTCTTGAAGCAGTAAGAGAATTGTGTTTAATATAGCTTACCAGTATTTTTATTTTTCTGTAATGGCTAGAAGTGTTAGTCTTTGATTAAGCCCCTGCGCACAAAGTGTTGTACAGACATACATGAAAACACTGAACTTGTCCCAAACAGTTTAAAATCTATGTAATAGAACAAAAGACAACAGACTGCTGTAGGCAAATGGAAAAGCACAAAATACAATATCGGTTCTGCTCATGGTGCACTTGCTTGAAAAACTATTAAGCATTCAGTGGAGAATGTCACTGAGAGGTGTTTGAAATTAAAAGACACAATCAAGTCTAGGTATCAAGTCTAGACACTAAATGATAAGCAATAGATGAAGTATGGTAGGCCTATGGGATAGGCTTTGGAAGGTTAAGAGAAGAAACTTAAAAAGGTCAGTAAAAGAATGTATAGTGCTGGGGACACAGTACAGATGAGAAACTACAGAGGTGAGCATTGTGTATCACCCTGGGTGGTTAAGCCAGGCAAAATCAAGAAAAACAGAATCAAAATCAAGGATGCTGAGCCCAAATGAGAGTGTTAGCTATGTGAGGATGGGAAAGGTGGTACCTTCGAGGTATTATAGGGTAAGACTCTATAAAAACTCCAAGCAACCAGGATATGAGGTTTAGGGGGAGAGTTCATCTTAAGTATCATTACGAAGTTTCCTTATTTGCTTCTTAACTCTCTACATAAGCTGGCAGGTCCCCCCCAGGTGCCCCAGCTGTCAGTGCAAATTGCTGATGGTCTTCAAGGTGTTCACAATTTAATTCTTTAAATGCTTTAAATGCTGTTAGGGCTTGTACCTTCGCCCTGTTTGAAGATTGTCTGAAACTCTGTTCTTTTCCTTGGGGTTGAAGCACCACCACAAAAGACGTGGTGAAATGTTGTTGCCATTGATGTCAGTTGCAGTTTGGGGCATTTGGTTCAGTGGGTTCAGCTCAATTTCCCTCCTTTTTGCCATCTGTATTGTAATGAAGGTCCTTTGCCTGATACCACTCTATGGGCTTTTAAAAGATTTTCACTGTGGTGAGTCAGTGATGAAAATCTTCCCTGCATCCTCTGACGTTGGTGGTATTAAAAACACAACCTGGGGACTGAAGTCCCAGGCTTTGTCCCTGTTCTTTTGCAGCTACCCTGCCACGCTGGTAGTCTTCATGGATGTAATTCATCTGACCACAGATGCCAACATCTAGATCTGAAAGTGTTGAGATTCTTTCTCCATTAATGATTTACGGTAACCCTACAGTAACTCCTAAAATAGATCTTGTGATTTTTTTTTTTTTCCTTAAATGTGTCTGTTTCTCTCACTAGGAATAAATGTAGTCTAGGGTGACATCTACCTCATGGACATCCACAGTCATGTGAAAATGAATTCCACCCTACACAGCCAATCTTTCATAGTGAGATTAAAGAATAAGATGAGAGACAGCAGGGTGGAGAGTGGAATATTTTGCATCTTTGCTTTCACTGACTTGCCCCTTTCATTAATGTTTTCGTGATCAAGTCATCCTTCCGTCTGGATGTTAAGAACAAGACAACAGCAGGTGCCTGCCAGAGGGGGATGTTTTCAGTCAGAGAGGGATCTGAGCATATTCCCAGCATGATTGGGGCCAAGTCTAACCTACCAAGTAACATATGTCTATACGTTTTAGTGTTTGGACATATTTTAACAGTTATTACTATCACACTTTCTACAAAAGAAAGTCCCTTTTTCCTCAGTATGAGTCTTCTCCCAGTTTAATTTTAATGTTTCTTCATACTCTTCATTGTGTTTTTCATTTCTCGGCCCATCCCTTGTGTCTCTTCTACTTTTCTCCTCTCCTCTGCCAAAGCAAATCTTCAGTTTCCTTTCCATATTCCCACTCTCCTCCTTGGAATTGTGTTTTTCTTTCCTTGCTTCCTCCCTTGGTCACACCTCTCGCTTCTCTTCAGCCTTTCTGTCCTTCTCCCTCTTTTTTCCCTGTCTGATTGAGAATTTTATTTCCTTCCCCACTGTCCTCTCTCAGCTCTCCCAGCAGCATGCAGAGCAGAAGATGACTCCACACCCATGGCCAGACTTTGCTGTGCCACCACCTCATGCTTCAACCACATTTTCTGCCATGCACCCATTGTTTGTCTTTGCGCGCTTGCACCCCTGCCATCTCCCGCCTTTCCTCTTCTGCCAAACTGTGCAAGGTTGAAATCATTGCAGCAGTAAAAAGGTCTCCGCTGCTCCAATCTGCGTGTCCCGGGGGGCCAAGGCATTGACCACTGGAACACTGCCTTAAAATAATCAATAACACCGGGTGACACACCAACCTCGCGCTGGCCAACCAGGGATAACTTGGGGTATTTCCTCATTCTCTGGAGAGAAACAGCTATTTGTTTAACAGAGGCCATTGCCCGAAAACATCACTGTGCCTCCCTCAGACTGCCACGCTCCAGGAGAGAGGAGCTGGAAAGCCTGAAGCTGGCTGTGGGGAACTCTGGAGCCTGGAGGCCATCTTAGCCCCATGTAGAAGGTAAGCAAAGGTATTTACATGCTTCCTTCAGCATTAAAAAGCAAAACTTTCTAAAACCCTAGTTAAAAATTAGAAGCTTGCTCTAGCTGCCTTGCTTAACGAGGCTGTAGAAAGTGCTTTTGTTTGCTGAATTAATAAAGTGTTTTGAGTGCTTCTGGCAATCCAGAGTGTTTTTCTAAGCTGTAATAACATGGTCAGATCCTCTGATGTGCACAGGTAGCTAAGCGGCATTGATTTTGGTGGTAGAGGCTCTTGCTAGGTCTGGTGATTGATGTCTAGGTAAGTTCTCCTTGCAGTTTGAAGTGGTATTGAGATAGGTCAGAGAGAATGGGCTGTAAACCCCTGTTCTTCCAGTCAAAGCAGCATCATGTTGCTTCATGAGAACTGGGAGAGAATTGGGCCCTCCAGCTATGTACGAAAGATGCAGAAGAGAATTTATAACTCGCCTACAAGACTTAGCTTTTGTAGAAAAAGCCTAGGTTGTGCCTGTGCTTGTTTGCTTCTCTCTGGGGAGGGAAAGTAGGTGATGTTGGGCAAACACATGGAAAAGCAAAAGCTGGAATGAGACAAGAAAAGACAGGCAAAACTCAGTGTAAAAAAATAGCAAATGCATTGGGTATTTGAGAGAAAGATGGGTGAAATATCCAATATTCTTTCCATTTCCCTCCACTCCCTCCCCAGTTCATCTTTCATTTGCACATTGTCAGCCTGCTTAGATTTTTATCTCTTTGAGCTGGAGCTCTTTCCAGAGGCTTGCAAAATGCCCTGCCCAATTTTAAGCACTATATAAACAATAGGTAATAACTGTAAACCAAGAAGCATCTTTGTTAAAAATGTTCCCTTCTGGAACAGTTTAATGCCAGTTAACTTGTTTTAAAGCTGGATTAAAAAGCATAATGTGATTGTGATGTGCTCAGGAGAAAAGGCATATAAGCGTAGTGCTCTTATTAAACTTGTAGCAGCAGAGAACAATGCAAATTTTTTGCTATAGAAATGCAAACTCAGAAGAAGTCTCCAGCAGTCTCAGCTACCTGACAGAAATATACAGCATCCCATAAAGTCTTTCTGTTATCCCTCTCAGTTACAGAGGTCTGAGGACATTGGTCTGTCTTCATGCCTTACCTCATCTCTTCGCTGTCTTCATTCTGTCAATGAAGCCGGCTTCAGCCTGTCTCTGGCTTTCTCAGGTATCCTCACACTGTCTTTCACCTGGGTTTTTTTGCTTGGCAACCCAACCTTGATTGATTTCTGTACTCCTAGCCTGCTTAATACCTTCTCAACACCAACTTCTGTCACAAAACTTTCAGGATTAGCCAATGCACATGACTAAATTGAGGGACATTTCACTGTTTATTGCCTCGGTTATTACAAAAACTATTTGCACGTAGCAAGCATAGGCATGTGCACGTGCATGGCTGTGTGTGTGCGTGTGTAACACAGGCGTGCATAATGAAATGGCATGTGTTCAGATCATCTGCCTTCTCTTACATTTTCTAACTTGCTCAGAGGAGATCAAAACCATTTTTGTCACAAACTGTCAGCTTTCTGTGAAGACAGAAACCCACAGATTGATATTTTGTATTTTTATGCGTTTGAAAGCCTTAAGCTGGAGTGAAGCTATGATAAAACATCATGAAGTTGTGATCAGTTTGTGCCATAAAGTTAATGGCAGTGTGAAAGTTCAATAATCTCTGACCCAGTAGTCTGAAATTTCCAACCTGACATGGAGAAATATCTGTGGATCCACTTTTGTACTGATCAGCCTTTTCTCTTTCGCTATAGATCACAGCATGGGTGCAGTATGAGCTGAAGTTGTTCATTTTGGTGAAGAGGGATGTAATAGCAGCCTACAACAAGCTTGGAAGGGAGTGACAATGGTGATGGAGTGGTGGGAGAGGAAATAATGAGGAGCAACAGCCATGTTTACAGCTTGGGAGATTCAGGCTAGACATGAGGAAAGACTTTTTCACCAAGAGGTTGGGGCAGCCCTGCAACAGGTCACACAGAGAGGTGGTGGTAGCTCCATTCTTGGGGGTTTTCAAAGCTCAGCTACAAAAAGCCATGGCTGACACAGCAACATAGTGTTGGTGGTAGTCCTGCTTTCAGCAGGAGGTCAGACTGGAGACCTGCAGAGATCCCTTTGAACCAGTGCTTCAATATGTTGATTCTTTGATTTTAGAAGAAGAACCTGACCGCTGTGAAATAGTAAGCTGCTTTTTCACACGTTATGGCAGATCTCTGGAAATGAGGTGGGACAACTTTGTGACCTGCCCTTAGCAAATAGTCACAAGGTTAGACATGCTTCCAGTTTTTTGGATATTTTAGGGTGGGTGCCAAACAGACCCATAACACACAGTCCTATCTACCCTTATCGGCAGAATAAGCATGTCACAGGAAACAGTAACGAACGTTTCTCCCATTCTTGCTGACAGCATATTTTTTGATTGAAATAGCCCCAGCGCCAAGGCAGGGCTGAACATTTCTATGGCAATCCTGGCAGTCATTTCCTGCTCTTGTAGACCTTCAGTGCAGGAGATTTCAAATCAGCTTCCCAAGACAGTGGTCCCAGACAACCTGGTCTCCACCAATCCATCTCCCCTTCCACCCAAGGCCTTAGCCCCACCACGAAATCTGCCAGCCAGGGCATCAGTTTGTGTGTTTTGTTACTGATGTTCCCAATGGACAGACACTTGTCCATTAAGAACTAAAATTAAACTTTCCATTCATTTCATACCAACACATGTTTAGTCCCAGCAATTTTAAATAAATTCAGTTAAACATTTGAGTTTTTATTAATTCCATCTGAAATAAAGTCTCTGAAAGGAACAGGCTCTGTAGAACAGGATTATCTCTGTAAGTCTTAACTGGAACATTTCTTGCTTCAAAACTGATTCTTCTTTCATTAAAGAAGAAAACTGCTGGAACCCTGTGCTCCCTGGACTGCAGTAACCCAAACCTCCCTGTGTCTTTCCTCAGCAGAGAGCTACCATGTGCACAAGGAAGTGTTCAAAGTGCATTGGGATCACCCTGTTCCCATTGGCAGCATGTGCCATAGTCTCCAACATCCTCCTGTACTTCCCCAATGGACAAGTTCTGCAGCTCAGAGAGACAACCGATCTGGTCTGGTTTTTCCATGGCATTCTGGGAGCTGGGATACTGGTAAGAGAGAAGTGTTGCTACTGTTTCTTATGGGTTTTGTTTTGTTTTAATTTTAGGGCTAAGAAAACCTCTGTTAACAAAAAAAAGTCATAGAAATGTGTTTTGCATAAACATTTGAGCAACTTAACTGGGAAGTTGGGTACTGGATTGAGAAAGTGCATTCAAGACTGAAAAATACAAGGTATTCCTGAAATAAATATCAGGTCTCCAAGTTAGGAGTTAGAAGTCCAATAGGACTGACTTCTCACTGTGGAGAAGGGTGACATGGGTGTTCATCCTCCATGAGTCAAAGCAAAGCTGAGGCCCTAAGCTCAGCTGGAGGTGGTAAGTTTTGACTATCGTCTGCACCCCCTTATTACCCCTCTAACTGATTTTATGCACTCACATAATTCATAAAAAAAAACATGAAGGGCAATACTAAAACATGTTTCAATAGGTGTTCATTAGAGACCCAGCCAACACTCAATGAATGTGGAGCTCCAGATGGCTTCAATCCCAAACACCCGCTTTGTTCCCACACACCCACCTACCTCCTTTTGGGTTTGATCTGGTTTGTATGTGTTCTTCTATAACCAGTTCTCCATTCCACCACTCATCGCTTTTATGTGAATATCTATAACTAGAAGGGAACATGTTTGGGAATACTGATCTTTCCAGTTCATTAGAAAGCCTGCTCCCTTTACGCTCTTCCAATTATCCACCCAAATGCAGATAAAAAGCCGAGCAAGTAACATGCATATGACAAGTACTGGCTGTTATGCAGCCTAGGCAGATGGTAAACTGGCACAGAGCTGGCTACCTGCATGTCAGAAAAATGAATGTTTAGGAATAATTAACTTAGAAAAAAGCAAATCTCATTCACAGTCAGGCTATGATGCAGCTACCACGTAAGTCTATGGAAAAGCTACAGTGAATGTGGTTCAGACTCAAGTTTCCCAAAGCAGAAATTCAGTATAAGATCATTCAGTAAATTGTTCTCCACCAGCAGCTTGCCTGCTTCTCCTTCCAGCTACCACTCGGGCCTATTACTCATGCTGAGCTTGAACATAAGCATGAGTTTGTGGAAGGAAGCCTAAAGGAAGAAGTGGAAATACATGAGAGACCTGTGGAAAATTCATATCACTGCAAGCCCAGGAGTCATTGGCGTTCAATGAAAGGAAAGGCAGATGTTAGGCATGAGAGCATCACAGGCTCATTGAAAACGTGCCTTCTTTTAAGGCTTCCACAGAGGCTTGCCTGTGGCCAGCACTACATACATCAAAAATGAGAACAGCAAGTGAGAGGGGAGGAAAAATTTGCATTGACCTTCAAAATACAGCATTAGGAGTAATTATTGATCCACAAACAATGCTATGGAGTGTATGTGTTTTCCAGAAAACAGCGTGACAAATGCCCACAGGTGAAGAGAAGGGGAAAGAAGGCATTATAATCATCTCCATTTTCCAGGTGCTGGAAGCATGGAAAAATGAAGACTGGCTTCTGGGCCTCCTGTGGAGCTAAGCAGGGGGCAGAATACCCCATGACCAGAGCCTAGTCCGTATCCTGACTCCACAGTGAGGACTGACCAGGCTGTAATGCGTTCCCCCATGCACTCAGCTTCTCCCCAAAGGAAACTCAGGACAGTCGTGCCAACAGGTTGCCTGATCTTGGTGGATCTCCCTGTAACCAGGACACAGCCTCCAGAGCCAGGACTTTGGGGAAACTTCATAACAGCCTGGCCTGGCTCTGTGAGCTAGAAAACCTGCCTCCACCTGGGAACTTCATCTGTAGACTGATACCTAGATCATCAGCACACACTTTCACTGAGCAGCCAGCCTCACCCTTTCCTCCTCCTCTGCTGCTTCTCTAATGGAAATTTATATGACGTGAATACCTCTCCATTTCCTTATTTCAAAAATTTAGGGCGTAAAGAGAGGAAGACTGGATCCATGTGTCATAGTAATGTCTTTCCTGATGGAAAACCTATGTGCAACACTGGGAAATGCCTGACTGAACCATGGCTCACACACAGCCCTCATTTTACTGACAACAGCCAAATCTAGCAAATTTTCATTCCCATGTTAAAAGGCAGGTGTTTATAATCAGGCACTGCAAAAAAAGGAAGTTGCCAAGCAAACCCTTCATCCTGAGCCAGGCTAATAAATGACACAAAGGTGTTCACAGCTTAGATGAGAAACCTCCAAAGAAGAAAGACAGCCCTAGAGGAAAGAGAGTGTTGGTTTGATAGGCAGAAGTATTAGCCCTCCTTCTGAGTGCCAGACAATGGCATGCTGGGGCTGAGGCTGCCTTGGGGACCATCTGTGATTATTTAAGAGCTGACTTCTTTCCAGGAAGAGAAATGTCTTTTTAACCTCAATGCTCTACATCTGCAGGTCTCTAGCTGTGGTCCAGTGACCACTGCAGGTGCTGGAGGCTGCCTCTGGGGCGTGCATAAAAGGCAACAGAAAGCAAATTCTTTGAAAAATATTTAGGGGCCTCCAAATCTAATCAGGTTTCATAACACTGTCTTACACAGTCTAACAGAGATATTCACACTGCACACATAAATTCTCCAGGCTTTGTTCACCATGGACATTCTGCTCTTCCTGCCCTACATGGGACAACACCTCTCCAACATCTAGTCAGGCTGTTTTTACAGCTTTTACTTTTTTTGTTTGTTTGGGGGGTTCCCCTTGTTTCATTGCTTTATAGGGACCATTTCCTACTTTCTCAAATACTCCTTTTCTTGTGCTGCTATTTGAGATGCCTACACAAACAGTGGTGGGCAGAGGTAAGGCAGCAGGAGTGCTCTGGCTGCACAGCTAGACCCACAAAAGCTTGAATGCCCTCTAGCTACCAAACCAAATGCAGCTTTTCCTATCTCCAGAGTGCCTCTGTAAAGTGGCATTATATCCTGAGACACAGGCGGTTACTGACTTCATTGTATTAGTCCAGTTCCACCTGATAATAACTGTGGAGAAAGCTGGTGTGAACTGGGATTTCCTTGTGGAGTGAAGTCCATTTTGTAGCTTTTCCAGAAGCTTCACACAAAGAACCAATGTCAGGTGTGTTTCAGGAAGTTTAAAACTGATTTCTGAATTATAATCCAGAGCAGGATGCTCAGAAGATTTGAACGGACATAATTCTTACTCCAGTGATGCATCTTTTCTGAGCAGCAACTCCATTTTCTCAAAACTGACACATTTGTTCCTGAAAACACCCAACAAAACCTTGCTGAAAAGAAGAAGTATGGCTTCAGCAATCAGAATTTCTGTACCAGAAACTTGCCAGCCAGCTCTAGCTGTAATCCCACACTTCTTCCTGAGTTACTCTTCAGCAAGCACCAACACCTAAGCAGATGTAACTCACAGAGAAGAGGCAGAAGGTGGTTTGCATTTGAGGAACATGATGCCCCATCTCCTAGACTTTAAAAACCATTCCAGCAACAGTACTGTACACCAATTCAGCTTGTGCTTTTCTCACAGGTTATTTTGCCGGCATTCATGATGCTGGGAGCAGGCGGAGCAGGATGTTGCGCTAACAGATGTGGGGTAAGTGGATATTTATGTGTTGAAATGGCACTATAGGTTTTGCACAATAGCTCTTAAATGGCTGCTTGGCAGGTGGAAACGTAAAATGACAAACCATCACACCACCATCAACAGCCATGTCAGGGAAATGCAGAACAGGAACTTGATCTACAGCGTCCCTGGGCTGGGGCTGAGGTCTCAGTTAGCCAACAAGAATGTTATGATACTACAGCCACTGACATGAGGGAAATCATGCTCAGCCAGGGCACATGCTGGAGCATTTAAGCACAATGCTGAGGGCAGAGGGGTGCAAAGCTACTTCACTTCACCCCACATAAAGTAAAACATGGCTCCAGCTTCCTCCTGCTCAAGGCATTCTAAAGATTGAGGCAGCTGCCTGTTCCTTCTGCTTTCACCTGGTCCTGTTTCCTCCATACCCTTCCATGGCAATTTGATTTTCCACAGGTTAATCCCTGCTTACCTCTGTAGGGACAGATAGGTCCCCTATTTTTCAGGCCCATGCTAAAACCCTGAGCTGCTATGGCTGGCTCTAAGGAGCCAGCACTGTATCCTGAAGGCTGGTCCCCATGGAAGGCTTTGACCCATAGCACACACTTGCCCAAGTGTTATGCACATGAAAGGTGCAAACGCAATTTGGGCTCTCTGTCATCCAGAGAAAGGCCAGAGAGACTTTTTCCCTTGATAATTAAGAATGTTATAAAGAAACATGTTAAACAGGCATCTCCATTAATCCTCAAGCCCTGGGCACAGACTTCAGTGTGGCTATCATTATTAGCAAGAATAAACTGACTTAGAAATGTTTTTTTAGTCTGCATCCTTCCCAGAAGCAGCCTGGAATGAGATATTCCATACCATAAAAGCATAAAAGCTTTTACATAAACATGTACATAAAGCATGTCTCTTCTGTACTCTTCAATTAATATTTAGTATGATCCATAAGAAGACCTTTACCTCTTCAAGATGTTTTACTTAAGTTAATTCATTATTCATAATACCGAAATAACATTCTTCATTAGGATGTCAGCAAGTACATCTCAAGGGACATGTCATTATATTGATTTTACCAAACATCACATGCACAGAGAGGATGCTAATGATGGCCAAGTAGGCCAGTTGCAGAGCTGGGGTGTGAGCCCAGGCACCCTGAACCCAGTGCCTGAGCCGGCTGGTTCTCCTGACATTGGGTGATGTAGAAAGCAGTGGTGGAAAACAGCCGTACTGTGGGTGTTCCCACACTTTGCTGAACGTTGTACATCATGAGGGGAAATCCAGCTGAACTGGGCTCAGTTCACACAGCATCTCAGGTCTCCCTTCTCTGACCTTCATCCCAGCACTAAATATTACAGAGCCAAGAGTCAAACTTCCCAAGACTGGCTGGGTTCACTCCCCCAGCCCACCAACACAGGTGGTAGCACAGTGCCATCCAGCAGCCCACATCTGCAGAACCCCCACCCTCCTCCATTCCCCTCCACCACCCTTTCACTGCCTGATCCATTCCTAGCAGCATCCATGGATGCCAGGTACCCTGTCTGCAACTTCCCATCACTGATTGGTTAGGGACAAGCTGTTCCTCCTCTTCCTTATTTGCCGTTAGAGAGGAATACAATAGACATTGTTGAGAAAATGGTTTAATTACGTGCTATGATACTTATATAAAGAGAGCTAGCTGATGGCCAGGTGATGAAGCTACTCAAACCAAACTAGACAATAGGCTCAGTGAGGATGGTATATCTTTGAAAATACTGTCTTCTGGGACTGTGGGAATTGCCCACCTCTTTGAGGTGGAAAGGGGTGAAGCTCTACAAGTCACTCCATGGTTTAAACAGAACATGTCTCAATGTAGAGATGAGATGGGGACATGAGCAATGAGCGAGTGGCTGTGAATGGCATTAAAAACAACAGTTTCCCTGCACAGCTCCTGGGGAAGACTGATTTCCAAGCATGTAAAAAGAGGTGGGTATGCAGGGAGATCTGAAGGCTAATGATGTGCTGCTTCAGGAGAAGAAACCTCAGGGAAACTTTGCTTTGGAGATAACGGGAGGAAATGCACAGACACCCACAGCAGGGTTGCTCAGATGCCCTAACCATATGGGCTGTGTACCCAAGGCAGGGTATGGTGTGAATCACCAGGTAATGGAGAGCAGAGGAGCCCTGGGACTGGTTCAAACATGCATGATAGCAGCAACTTCCCAAGGTACCAGAGCTCCTTGCGAGGTGGGTCTGGGTGGACCCAATATGGGGTCCCCAGCTCTTGGTGGCTTCTCCACCAACTTCTACCTACTGGCAGAAAAATAGCCCACACTGGAACTATTGAGGAGACTCTGTAATCCAAAGGTTAGTTTGTCCACCTTTCTGCTCTGGGGACCTTAGGTATAAAATTATAATTTACACTGAGTACTCAGCATTGCTTTTCATAGGAAAAAAAAAAAAGGCTAAAGAAATAATACTGATCAGAATTATTATTCAATCAGAACATAACCATTTTCCTCAGGGTAGGGACTCCATCCTATTATATTTTGTGCAATCCCTGGTTTAATAGTTTCAGACTTCATGGCAGCCTTTACATGCTGTTAAAGTATCAACAACAGTAATAATAACTACTAAATTTCTAATCCTTTTATTCACCTTATTGAGGTCTCCAGTTCACAGTGATTATGTGCTGCATTAAGTAATTTTTTTCATGAATAAATTTTGAATTGTTGCCTGCAAACGTACCTAGATGGCTTCTTGTCCTTGCTTTACAGAGTAATGATTTTGGAAAGTAACAGATTTAGAAAGCTTCCGTGTCTTGCAGCTTAGTGTGTACACATCTGAATGCATCCACTGCACCGGCACAATGAGGAAAAAAGGCCCACCAAAATACAATTTCTGTCATTGCATCAGCAAACATACTCCAGTATTTTTCTCTAAGCCTTCCATAAGAGTTACTAGCAGAGCAAGAATAACCATAGCAGCTTTCCAGACAAACAAACATAGATAAGCAAAGATATCTGGATAACCAGACAGGATAATAATTCCACAAAAAACACCTCCAGAGAAAGAAACAGAGAAGAAAGAAATGTGCGTGAAACAAGAACCAGGGCAATAGAGAGCAGCACAAGCTCGGACAGGAGGAACTTGGTAACTTCACCAAAGCAGCTGATGCAAATGCTCAAAGAATGAATGCTAAAAGTCTTCATCAGCTCACCAGAGACTATCCAACTGTGTGAAGGATAAAGCAGGGAAAACATTAAAAGAAAATCAGCAAAAATTATGAGCTAAACATTTGCAAGAGGTAGAGAACAGGCAAACACCATGGGAAACTGATTTCAACGAACTCAAGCATCCCACCTTAGACCTCATGTTGTGACTGAAGACACAAATGAGGAAATAATTTTTTTTTTTAAAAAGTGATAAATGAAGATGGTACAGCTGGGAAAAATGCTGAAAGGTTGAGATGATGTGATAGTTAATACAATTATTGGATTTCCATAGATTATGAGACAAGCCTCTGGAAAAGACTCCAGAAGAATGGATATAATGGGAAATGCCACTGTGTGTCTAGAAAATTCCCAGGAGAGGCAATTTAACAGCCGCAGCAACTTCAGACACCCTTTTCAGTGACAAGTAGTCTTTGTCTATATAAATGTGCATAGTAAAGGAAATAGGTGAGATGAAGCTAGCTGTACAGCCAACATTTCAAATGAGAAAATCATGTGTCAAAGAACAGTCATCAAGGATAGTACTGATGAGTACTACTAGTACTAACCACTATCATAAAACATAGTAGTAGCAAAAGACCATTTGACTTTTTCTATCATAATTGTCTTTGGGATGCCCATACTGCTATGCTGTGCTAAAACTAATCATTAGCATAATTAAGATACTTCAACCAAGATGCAGAATGCACAGTTGAAGTAAATGAGAAAATAGGTGGGGAGAAGTGGTTCAGCGTAGGTAGGAGTTTCAGACAGAGTATCAGTCACTCACCTTCACCGCAAGGCATAGCTGGTGATCTTATTATGAGAGACAGCGCATCAGCTACAACCCAGCACTGCTTTGGTCTGGGACAATATACTAAATTACTTACATTTTGCTGACAATAAAGCTCTGCTAAGAGGCAACTCAGCCAACATGCAGATAAAGACAAAAAGAGTGTCCAGCTTTGCAAAAAAAGACAGAGTTATTAATCAGTTATGATGAAATAAATCTCATGAGAAATCCCAGCAACTTCTAACTCAAGGATTGCTTTAGATGCAAAAGGACACACAAAATGAGTCAGTTCACACACTGGCAGCATGCAAGGTGTACAGAAAGCAGTAATGTCATTGCTGGCAAGTTGGAAACTGCATTCACCAGCTTGAACATGTTTGGATAGTGAATAGTTTTTAAGACTATGTCACAAATCTGCAACGTGAATGGTGGATATTTCCATTTGACTCTGTGATGCAGCACTGTGTGGAGCAGCTGGCATTAGGAGAAGGTTTCTACCTTCCTTGTGGGCTGTTAGATTTCACTGGTATTTGCTGGCAACTGGGAAATGTTGCCAGAGGTATGTGGCTTTAAACCCAAGTCATAGACAAGTTTCCCATGTGCTTCCTCAGTCGTGCCTCTGCCGTGACTCTGAGGCAGTCCTGCTGCCTTGCCCCTAGTCCAGGTCTTCCCCTGGTTCTGTCAGTCTGCTCCAGAGTTTCCTTTTCTCTTCTCCTTCTTGGCAGAGTTGTGAAAAACCACAGGCAGGGACTTTTAACAAGACTAGTGGGAAGCCTGTCCCAGCTACAACACCAGTAGCACCTGCTTGAGATTCTTGTTTCTATATACAAACAGCAAACAGATGCATTCCATCCACTAACAGAAAAGTACCCCAAAAAAGAGCAAAGGTAACATTTCTGTGGGAGTGGCCAGTGTAAAACGTACAGGTGCATTACATATAATTCGAAGTCACTGCTAGTTCATTGCCACACGCAGCACAATTAGATTTCTCAACACGAGCAATGGTAACCACATGTCACGCTGTTGCAAAGTGAAGGAAAGCAGCAATAAGAAAGGCTCTTTTGCCTTTCTCATCAATTAGCAAAAACAACCAGGTGCATCTTCTGTTGCTTTCATACCTGGTTTGGTAATTGCTTGCTAGTTTCTGTTGGTACAAGGGCTGAGAAAGGTGCTCTTGGTGAAGAGGTGGACTACATCAAGCCAGTACTGGCTTCATATTGGCTTTTTGAAAGAAGACCACCATATTTTTCATAATTGATTGGTCAAGTATAAAACTGACTAATTAAAACTCTGGGGTTACCCACTTTTAAAAGCAAAACAAATACAGTCTGAAATCCTTTCACAGCTAGGATAGCTGCACTAGTCAGAAAAATTCAACTATTTTTTATTCCTACAAATATCACACTACTATTATGAGTTTCAGCATATAGTAAGAAACAGATTAAGATCATTCTCTTCCCATTCAGTGTAAGCTTTCCATGTTATTCAATACTTCTGTGCATGTGATGTTGAAGGCCTTTTCCCTTTCAGATGCTGCTGTCAGTGGTCCTGGCTGTGCTGGGATTCGCGGGAGGAGCGTATTGTGCGGTCATCTCCTCACTGGGGCTGATTGGGGGCCCTCTGTGTGACACAGGTGATGGAGAATACCTCTACCCTTTCAGGAACAATACTCTGGAGTAAGTATGATGTACAGGCTCCTCCAACTTTGCTTTCCCTAATTGCCCCCACACACATCTTTTTATAGTAAATTTGAATTTTCCCAAAGTGAGCTGATGGTCCACCTGGTCTACAAATAAATTCATATTTCCCTGAGCCAGCATGTTCCAGCTGGTCATCTCTTTGACCAAGGATCATCTTTGGGCAAACTGCCTGAGTCTCTTCTATTGTGCTTGTCAGCAGCCCTTTGTGCAAGTTGCAGCACACTTTCAAAAGGCTGCTGAGCTGTGAATCCCACCAGAGTCAAAAAGAAATGTTTGATAAGTATGCCACATTAATATGTTAAATCATCATGAATTGAGTCTACTCTGCCTGCTTCTGAAAAGCAAAGCAAAAGTCTTCTCCAAGTCTTTAAAGTTATCCTTGGCAACTATACTCTTCAAGCCAGAGCTAGAGACGATGGATGGACTGGGCTAAGATACTACAGTAGGAATGGAGAAATATGGAGACACATTTTAAAACCATTAGGGACCTTTCCCTTTAGTTGTTAGCGCTGCCATAAAACAAAAGGGAGATTCTTGTGCATGTACAGATGTGGCTTTCTTCTCTAGTCATCAATAGCACCTCTGCAAAGGCAATTCTGAAGAGAATCACCAGCTTTTAGCAATTATAGTAGAATTTGAGACTCACTTTGTGCGATCAAGTTCAGAAAATGTAATGCCAGAAAACACAAAAAGCATTCTTAATTTTGTATTTTCTAATACATTGCCAATTATTTTTCTCTATCACAGAGAAAATTATTTGTTCAACCAGACAACATGGAGCATTTGCAAAGAACCTGAAAACATTATCCTTTGGAATATTGTCCTTTTCTCTATTCTCCTGGTCACTGGTGTGATTGAAGCTATTCTTTGTTTTATTCAAGTCATCAATGGACTTACCGGCTTTATATGTGGCACATGTATGAGGAAAAGAAAGGTTGGTATGCAGTAAAAGGTATCAGAGTGCTTTATGTTCTTGCCATTTTTATTTTGCAGGATCTGGGAATGGTACTTGATCAGAGAGACCTTCACAGCCCCTGAATGAGCTTCTCTGGGGAGCTGAGGCAGTACAGATGCATTTGCACACTGTCTCTCTCCCTCACATTGTAGTCAGGGATAACCTGGTCCTCAGATATTTCAAAACAGCGGAGCAGTGTGATATATTGACATACTCAGTTGCATGGTTGTTTTCCTATTCAAGAAGCCATTTTGATAAAGTGTAATGACCCCCCAGCATCTCCAAGTGAGAGAGATGAGAAGCGGAGGTGTTTCTAGTTGGTCAACAGTAGTAAAAATGTCATTTTACAAAATGGAAGAAAACTTCTTTCATGTTTTATTTATCATCACTGCTTCCTTTTCACTGTTTATTTTCATTGTCCAAGACGTTTGCAGTAAGTCTGACATCCCTCTGGAATATTAATTATATTAATTAATCATCTTTCTTTCATTGCCTTTCAGACAAATATTTCTGGAATGTGAACGACCTACAGGGAATGCCAGGACAAGCCTCAAGCTGCCAATTCACATACAAAAAGGATAGTGTACTGTGCTGTATTTTGGGGGGGATGACAAAGAAAGCTCAAAATGTTCAGGAGTTTCATGGGGCAAAATGTATTTTTTACAAAGAAGTCAGGGTGGAAAAAGACTAGATCATTTAGATCTGAGACTCCAAATTTTCATCTCTCTAAATATTCTTGCTAAATCTCAGGTATTGGCAAAAACACCAATCTGTCTGGTCCTGACTGCCGTAGTCATGCGTAAAACACAAAGGTCCCCAGACCAAAGCTCACCACTTGCCCTCTTGTGTACATGGGAAAATGAGCTGTTGTTAATGTATGCATCTATCAGCTGCACGAAGCAGGCACTCTCTGGCTGGATGTAAATAACCTCATGTCCCCTCCAGATCCCACCATGAGCTCACCTGTCTGTTCCTGTTAACTTGCTACCCAGGCACTCCTGGATTTAAATTAGGATGTGCAGAGAATATATCAAGCAGCATTTGCAACACTGCAGAGGCAATTGAAGCACGCGGTTTTCAGCCTCCCTCAGCCACTCTGGAGCCAAATCCCCTGGTGCTCATTTGGTAGCTTGCTCTCATGTTTGACAAAGTCCAGTGCACTTCTCCATCAGTTCTTCAGGAGCATCTAAGAGATGTGGTAACCCTGGAGGGGCATTTGGGTCAATATAGACAGTTGGGTTTGGAGCAAGAGTTTAACAATGTCCGGTTTAACTAAAAGGAGGAGAATCTCAGCACCAATTTTTTCCTCACGAGACTCCATAGGCATCTCATTAATTTCCATACAGGTCTGTAGGACTGTTCTAGAATAGATCACATGGGCAAGCAATTAACTGGTAAAGATAAACATTAAATCAATAAAGGTAGTGATTATGTGCAGCGTAGTAACAAATAACAGATATAATCTGAAAGGCAACAAATTGCATCAGTCTTAGTGTTACAGCAACAGTAACCCCAACCAGGAACTGCATAATTGCCCATCATCATTTAAGATCAAGCCCTTGATGCTAAAGTCCATGACTGGCAAATTTCAGAAACCCCATCATTTCACTGACTTCCTCAGAGGTTATTTCTTGCACATGCCACTGATTTCCCGAAGTCAGACAAACTGTAAGATAATCTTTATCCATCCTGAAGGCATGTATGCAGTTAGGAAAATCTGAATATATTTAAAGCACTTGGAGTCTATTTTTCAAAGAAAGACATTTATGTTTTCTCAGTCAAATGTTCATATTTATGCAATGTAGCATGGGATCAAGTTACTTGAACACAGTTATTGCAGACACACATGGTTGGTTGTGCTGTCCTCTAATGCAGCACACAAACCCCTTTATACAGAAAGGGGAAGAAAATACCAGTTGTGCTAAGATGAGGAGCACGTGTACATTTCCTTGGAGCATAGCTTCACCCCTAGAAGCAAGAAATTTGACCATAAAACTTAAGAGTACATTCTGTTAAAAAAAGCATTAAGACTTGCTGAAGTTTGCAATCATGACTAGGTGCATCTAAACCTGCCAGGTGGCTTAAAAAGCTCATGTTCATTGTCAGCAGTGAAGCCTGGACAGTGCTCCCATATAAAGTGGACATCAAAGTAAAGCCAACTGGTTCAACCAGGAAAAAAGTCAAGGAGGCAGCTAGAAGTAAGGATATTCAGCATGTAGCCAGACTGAGAGAGACTCCTTCAGCAGCAGAGGGGCTCTATGAACTCTTCATAGCTCCTAAATATCAGCCCTGCCCTCATCCTTTAGTTTTGTCTCCCTGACTCTCATCTCTATCATAAAGCCAGTCTGGGCTGTGCCAGCCCTGCGAGAGGGAGAGGTGCCCACTGGCACACACAGCTGCCAGCACAGGAAAGGAAATGCACTGTACTGCTGCCATCAGCTTGTTCCAAGCTGTCCTGCCCTGGGGATGTTTAGTGTCACCTCTGTGTGCTAACGGGGACACCCTCTGTCCTGTCAACTGTGCAATCACTGGCCTCACTGGTATATGTAAATATTAAATATTGTTATTCTGAAGTTATTTTCTGGCTTGATTTGGTGACCTAAACGCCTTCTAACTTCAAACTAGCTGTGTTAGGAAGAGATATGGAATAACACAGAAAATAGAGTTAAATTCATCTTGTCTAACTTGAACCACTGAAAAGAGTCAAGCATCAAGCCACATAGTCCATGACGCCTGTAGCCTTCCCCCAAGCCCATACTGAAAGAGACATCTAAAGCAGGCAGGAGGAATTGCCTCTCCAGGCAAGATTCAGTTGTCTACCCTAGACAGGAGCATCTGGTGCCATTTGAAGTTGCAGCAAAGAATCCTGCTCAGCCTCCAGATGCCACTCAAGGTGGCAAGGCTCTTCCACGTGTCCTGTGTCACACCTGAGAGCCACTTGCAGATCTCTAGAGACCCAAGCATCTCAGCTGGAGCTAGCAACACGGAGGTGTGGGTGACCAAAGCAAATGCTCATCTCTTGCAAACACAAGGATGCTAAAAACAAATTTAACCAAGATAGGTGGCTAAAATTCAGTGAAATCATTTCTGCTCATGACTTTTCAGATGCCCCAAATCACCTTTTACATGTGTCAAAGCCTGAGCTCTCAGAAGTGTCACCAATGCCTTCTCTGGGAGCCGGCCGGCACATTGTAACAGGGGCAGCTCCTTACACTGAGCACTGCAGAGACCTGTAAGAAAATGGCTACATAATACTAATAAAAATAATTTTGGTTTGAGCAGAGTTGGCTTCACTAAAGGTAAAATAACGTGTTTCAGAATTGGGATTACTACAGGTTTTAATTTTGGTTTTGTTTTTTTTTAAATGGGAAGGATTATTTCAGTGAAATCTCCTAACAAAGGAAAAGAAGTATTTTGCCTCTGGAATATTTTATGTATTGTACACATGAAGAATTTAGTAAAACTAAGGAACTCATAATATTATTCTATATCTATCTTTTATCTCTGTTCGTATTCCATCTATCTATCTATCTAAATATCTATCTACCTACCTACCTACCTGCCTATCAATTTGTCTTCTCTTATCTATCAATCTTAAATAATTAATGCTCAAAAACCCACATAGGCATAATGACAAAGTATTTGTCTAATTTTTATATTTATTACTCACTGTGCAGCCTCACCACACAGGCTTTCATACAAGGAGTAAAAATATGTTACTTTCTTTTTATAATTTTTAATAAAATTATCCCTCTTTTCTGGATTTGAAACTCATGCAGGATATCAGCCACACACAAATCTGTGTTGGTTGGAAGAGAAAAAAGTGTTCCTGGGATAGGAATAAAATTTTAGACCAAGGACACTATCTGAGAAATTGTAAATGTTTGGAGGCCAATGGCCTAATGTTTCAGCTGCCAGGATCAAGGACACGATTCAATTACCTGGACTGGAAACCACAGAGTAGTTCATACCACCTCATTTCAAGAGGAACTGTCAGATCATTTTGATGCAAATAGCTCAGATGCCTCAGGCCCCAGTGCTCGGTTTTTCTTGGCGAGCAGAGCAAAGCAAACCAGTGGAGAGGTTGGTCCCCCGCAGACCTCCCTGTGCCACAGCCTCTGCTCCACTGGCCGATACCCAGCCCTGTGTCTCTCATCCCAGGGAGCTCCTCACAGACAACCACTTCTTTGCAAACAAACTTAAAAAAAATCCCAAAGGAAATTAAAAAAAAAAGGACCTTTCCAGATTCTCAGAGTACTTTATTTCATTTCCTACAGAGCACCAGCTCATGGGCCTTGTCCCTTTCCAGAGGAGTGACAGGGGACAGCCACCCTTTGGAAATGCCCTTCCCTGCAAGACCTCTCTCACGCCACAGCACCCCTTTCCTCCTGAGCCCGTGGGCCACAGAGGGCCACCTAAAGCTCATCATCAATAACGTAGTACATTTAACCTAGACAGACAGGGCAAGGACTTTATCAAAGGCAAGGAGGCCACTGTTTTGTGCATCTTTATTTCTTCCAGTTGGTTAGCTTCAAAGCTGAGTAGCTGTAAGTGCTCACTACGGTGCAGATCATTTCCACCATAGATATAGAAAACTTGGCACACAGCACTCCTCACTTTCTTCCAGGCACTCCTCTGTTTTTATCAACCACCCATGTCAGAGTTTGTTCCATCAAGGTCAAGCGATAAGGAGAAAATAAGAGCTCAGCTGAGTATCCTCCAAGTAGATACCCAGAACCATTGGAGATACAACAGAATACCCTGGCTGCTGCTCCAGAAGGACATGCATTTCCCCAGGGGCTCTCCAACTTCTGCTTGCACATGTGGACATCTCAGAGGCTTTAGAGCCTCAGATCTCAGGTGGAACCAGCTATCTCTACATAAGCAGCCCGAGATCCAGCAGACTTAGATCTGCCCTTGCCCTGTCCTGCTTCACAGGACCTAAAATAGGTCAGTGAATCACATCCTAAAATTGCATATTTCTCCCCATGGGTTATGCAGGGAGTTTGACGGGAGCAGCGCAGCAGCTGGCACCCAAAGCTGCAGCCCTCCATCATGAGCAGGGAGGTGAAGCCCACCTCAAACACCTCTCCATTAGAGAGATTTCCTTTTTTTTGGCAAAATAGATGCATTAGCTGAGAGTCATCTGGTGGCAAAAGAGCACAACAACTGATTCAGTGAGGAATTGGTCTTCTTGGTATAACCTCATGCTTTTACAATCCTTCCATGCACTGTATATCATCAAAAACACTCCAGCTTCAGATTAACTACCTTACACATACTTTTTCTCTAAGTCTCCTTTATCCCACTGTGTAATGTTTTCACTTACATTTTGTCTTACCACATCTGCCTTCCACCCCTCTGGGTCTTTGAATGAAGTTTCCCTGCAGATTTTTATGCCTGCCACTTTTTTTTTTTTTTTTTCCCTAAGAGGTGGTAAAAAGCAGAGTCAGTCCAGATGCTCTCTCCAGATATCAAAGAACAAATTCAAATCTTGCTTTGGACATGTTGAATTTAGTTGACCCCCACATGAAGGATGCAACACCAGATACTTCCTCCCAGGAGCGCCTGGCTGCAGAACAGGCTGAGACACATCTGCACGCACCTTCAACCCTTTTTTGTTCCTGCCTAGGAAATATACTGCAAAACATTTGTTCATAGAAAAAAGCTTATTGTGTGTCTGTGTGTAAATATCATTTTTAAAGTTTTTGAAACATCCTGTTTTAAGCAAGGAAGACAGCCCAAAGAAACCAGTGTCTCCATTGCCACTGACAGCTGCAATTTCTACAACTTTGTAGCAGGTGCAATTAAGATGAAAAGGAGTGTTTCTAATTACTGCCTAGAAAATGTGCCTTAAAAAATGCATAGTGTCCCTTTTTGTATGCAAATAATTGGCTCAAAGTTAAAACCCCTCACTCAGTCAAAATAGTATTTGAGCATAAATATAAAGGAATATTTCTCTTAAGGCAGGATAATCATCTGGTTCTCGGACTATTTAATCTTTTTTAGTTTTCACTTTTTTAAAAAATACTCCTTATAGTCTTCCCACCAGGTCACTGCATAACTTACCAAAAACCTTATTTTCCTTTGTATGGAGAGGTGTCACAGAAAACATAGGGCTCCTGCACTTATCCCCTCTTCTTCCCACAGCCATCACCTGTGTGTTCCTACCGTGCCCTGCCCATGGGACATACTTAACCTGTGCCACTGTCATTTCCATGCACAGCTACTCCTGGCTGTCTGCAGGAGATGGCACACTGCAGAAAACCTTCCTAAAGATTTGAGCTTTCGAACTCCTGCTCAGAGTTCATCTGTAATGAAGAAATCTGTGATTTCTGCATGGAAAGGCGCTACCCACTCCACAGATAAACACGAGTATCCAGGAAAGTCAAACAAGTGCCTTAAATAGGGCAGTTTTTACATAGAATTGGTTATGAAGAATCATACCTGGGCAGATGAAAGATTCACAGGGCAACTAAATAGATAGCGGTATGACAATTCTATAATAAATGTAACAGCCTTAATTCCTTAATGCATATATGGGTTTTCCTCAGAATTATGTCTGTTTAAAGTTTCACAAAGTAGTTTAAAAAAGTCTGTGTCTTTCCTGTAGTTGTATTGCAGAGTCTAACACCACGTTGCTGTCCTGCCTGTTTCCAGCAGCGAAATGATCATGCGCTTGCTTTGAATATCAGCGTGCAGCTCCTTCACTTGGTCAGTGGTAAATCTTCTTCTACTGTTTCCTAGGTTTATTTTGATGATTATTGTGGGTTTAGTTCAGTCAACTTTGAACAAATTCTTAGCCCTATCTTTTGCATTAACCTTGTGCCTAGAACCTAGAGAAATACAGATTATTTTCATACCATTGCATATCAGACAAAATATAACATTTCCCCTCCTTTAAGCCAAGCTAGTATTACCCCCACATCAGTGCTCCATTGCTCTTATCAAGGCTAATTCCTACCCTCTTATTCTCTCTTCCCCAGAAAAATAAGATTGGATATCTTCTGAAGAAAGGGGAAGACACAAGAATTGCCAGTAGTCCTCCAAAGACAGAGACTCTGCATCCAGTTCTCAAGACTTTTGGGTTTATGGCTCTGTTTCATACTGCACCTTTCCTTGCAAAGTACAGCAAACTAATACTTAGCAGTTTCTTTACAAGGTGGCACTATTTTTTCTAATTTTTTA
Organism: Pandion haliaetus; assembly: GCA_013401275.1. Classification (NCBI taxonomy): domain Eukaryota; kingdom Metazoa; phylum Chordata; class Aves; order Accipitriformes; family Pandionidae; genus Pandion; species Pandion haliaetus. The sequence goes on along the minus strand of VYZV01003260.1, from coordinate 62,871 downwards.
AATTTTTTTCTGATTGTGGACTCAGTCAAAGATTATCAAGGCATTATTCCTCTCTATGATCTGAATTAAGCAACAGAAAATGGCTCTAAATATACCAGGCTTGGTATCTTTGAGTGTGTTTTTTATGTTAACTTTAGCTACTGGAATTTGGGCTTCTTGGAAAAGCAAAAAGGACCAGCAGAACAGAAACCCAACTGAAATGGCCATAGTTGGAGGCAGAAATATAAATGTTTTCATTGGATTGTTTACTGCAACAGGTAAGTTTTCTTAAAGGACTTTTAAAAATTCTTCTTAAAACACATGCATTACATAGATCTGGGGGACTTTTCTTTCAAAGCAAGTGAACTCCTTTAATGTCAGGGCAGTTTTTACCTAAGTGTGGCTTTAAAGGAGTATGGTTTCATGAATCATTTTGGGATGGATTCTTTCAAACCTATTCACACTGAGCAAAACCTAATGTTTATGTAGATTCTTTTAAATTAAAGAGATTAATTTAAGAGTTTAGTTAAGAGTTAAAGAGTTTAATTTAAGTGTGACTGAAGAATATGACACTTTTCATTAAGGAGGACTGTGGTCTTAATCTTGAACCAGTTTCTGTTATCCAGCATAACAGAAGAATTTTACTCCTGGAACAATTCAGTTCTATGTGGAATAAATTGCTACTCATGGTGAGCATTAGTCTCTCTCCTAAAGAGAAAATGGTTCCCCACTGACTGCTACCATTCCACTTCCCTTTTCTCTCCTTGCTGCCCAGCATCACCTGAAATTTGCTTACCTGACCCATTTTTAGTAACGGCTTCCCCAAGTGGTACTTGCCTGGCTAAGACACTTAAACCCGTGTTGTAGGTTTGTATTCTGACTGCAATGTTTGCTTGCATTTTTTTTTTCCTAATGTCTATTTTCTTAGAATGTGTAAGTGATGCTCATGAAGGATAGTCTATCAGTCACAGGAGAATAACAAAGGAAATACTGTTTGCTCTAGCAAAAGTCTTCCACTGAGAAAAATGAAATTAAAAATTAGTATATTAAAATTGTCTCTAAATGTTTAAACATTGAGCTTTTCCATGCACATATAGGTATTCATTCTTTAATTATTTAGGAAATAATTTAGGGTGAGATTCTAATACAGTTAGCTATACTTAGCAGCACGTCTCACTATGGGATAAAGCTTTGTAAAGAAAATAGAAGTGTGATTAAATATTTGTATGAGAAAAAGGTTTTCAAGCTCTCAGTGTGTTCTACAAGACTAGTTGAGAATACGTACCACAATTCTTACCTTTCCATTTTCCATGTTTACAGCCACCTGGGTTGGAGGAGCATATATCAATGGCACAGCTGAAATTGTCTACCTGCCATCCAAAGGACTATTGTGGGTCCAAGCACCTGTGGGATTTGCCTTGTCCCTTGTTATTGGTAAATAATTTGTGTAATCAGGACACATAAGCTTTAAAAAAAAATCATATGAATATATTAAGATGCGTAACAGATGAGCACAGAGTACATTTTAAAGGTGATTTTGTTTCTTCAGTCTCCCATAGATCCAGAATAAGCATTCATAATGTTATCCTCTAAAGTGAAACACAAGAAATGGGGGTAGCTTTGAGCTAGTGTAGAGTTTTGCCTGCTTGGAGCAATTTATAGGACAAAAAAAATCTTATCTGACAACTTCAGAAGCATGTGGCTATCTGCATATTGCTTTTTTATCATGGTCTCTTATTCACTGACTATTGAGAGTATTGGTATCATTTTAATTTTTTCTTCAAAATTTCTGTGGGATGAAATAATACTACCTCAATTTTTCCACTAAAACGCATTCTTCTCAGTAGTCTCATCCCAGAATGAATTTGTAGTGCATCCAGTTGATTCCACTTTACAGCTGGTCACTATTTTGTTGAAAGTAAGCTAAGTTTGCAGTGTCCTATACCTAAGTTGCCATTCTTGTCCCTTGTTATTGGTAAATAATTCATGTAATCAGGGCACATGAACTTTAAAAATTCCAAGAATTATTGGACTCATGCTGAGGTTCAGCTGTCTTGCCAAGACCAAAGTTTCTTCCAGTCCACACTGAGTTACACCATAACTCTCTAGGGACACAGGATGATTAAAGCAAGGAGACCTGTGCAGACCTTGCACAGGATTTCTAAAAGAACAATAACCCTTATTCTGAAGTCAGAGAAAAGAGTCCAACTGACATGAATATGAATCAGGCTTGGAAATATACTGCCAGCATTTCTTACGTGAGTAATTCTTACTAATGAAATTGAGGAGTGCAGGTCTGATCCTGCAATCTTTACTCAGGTCAGTAGTGCCCAGACAAGCAGTCCTGTTAGCTTCAGGGTTAGGCACAATACGTATTCTTTGGTTTTAATGAGATGGCTGTACGTCTGAAGTCTAATATTTACATGAAGGTGGGTGGGACTCAGCTCAATGTACAGATTAAAACAATATAGTTCTGGGAAGAGACAATGAAGCCACCAAAATGAAAATGTAACCAGAAAAGGAACGAATATCAACACGTTGCATTACATGGTCAAGGACAAAAGTTTGTGTCCTTTTTAGCCAAACATGAGTCTTCAGTGCCTCACTCTGCCTACTGACATTTTCCACAGGAAGCATTTCAGAAAACTTTGTGTCTCAGGTCGGTAGGTCATTGGAGATGGAAAGGAGACTATATCTGGGTGTCCTCTGAGCTAAGTTCCTGCTACAGTCACACAGGTATCTTTTGCCATTTGAGGTGCCCTAGGGGGGTCCCACCTGGCCTCCAGCAGCCACTCTGGAAAGATGTAGGTCTGCCAAAAGTGGAGGGTCGTATCTGTCAGCTGTAAGCAGATGTCCTTTATGACCTCGGACCTCTCAGAGGGACGAAACCCCACCTTTAGGCTAGTGAATCGAGGCCTCAGTGTCTGGTTGGTTTCATTGTTCTCTAGGGTCCATTATGTATGAATTCCACACTCACTGTACAGGTCTGATACCCAGATACCATAGTATTCCTACTTTTTTTTCCTGGAATATAATACAATCAAAATCCTACCAAAATGTCATCACTTCTGATAGGTGGTTTCTTCTTTGTAAATCCAATGAGATCCAAGAATTATGTGACAGTGATGGATCCCCTTCAAGAAACTTATGGGAATATGATGGGAAGCTTACTCTTCATTCCACCACTGCTGGGAGAGGTGTTCTGGTTTGCAGCTATCCTGGCATCCCTGGGTAAATACTTTGATGTTATATTTGTTAAAGATCATGTGGCACAACTATCAGAGTATAATACACATTTGAGAATTGTGTTAGACTAAGCTGTGGAAAGTTGTGCTTCATGTCTCCTTTTGTGAGAGGAATACAAGCATTTCTCATTTCTGGAAAATATGTTTTTAGGTTTAAAGCAAATGACAGCAGTATATATTCATGATATTATAATAGAGAGATCTGGCAATAGGAGTTAGTACCTTCCTCTTGCCTGTGGGAGAGCAGATGTAAGAAGGCAAAGTGCCTTGGTAAAGACCATGCAGCAAGAGCAGAAGGCGAACATGGGCTCTCCCACCCTGCCCACTCTCTGTAGACTGTGCGCTTCTCATACAGGGTGGTATGCTGGCATCAAGGGAATAACATATCCTTATTTATTCTGTATTCTACACACATGAAATCTGTCTTAAAATACTTGACTGCTGCCCTTGTCTGCAGGAGCAACAATAAGGGTCATCTTGGATATTGGAGGCTCTTTGGCTATCATCATCTCAGCATGCACTGTCATACTCTACACTCTACTGGGAGGCCTCTACTCTGTTGCATACACAGATGTCATTCAGCTGGTTTTCATCACCCTCAGCCTGGCAAGTCCTGTGCATTTCTTTGTTACCAGTTTCCTAACTAAGGGAGAAAATCCTGTTCTGCTTTTCAGTAGGTCTCACACCAAAAATAACTCTACCAATACCGGCCCTTGCCCTACAGTTCCTCTTCAGGAGAACAGGTCTCCTGAAATGCCTTACAGTCCTTATGCATTTCAGACAGTGCTCACACAAGCTATTGTCCTTGCTGGGTGAATGCAGCTGCTCACAAATAAGGTCTGCAGAACCTGTCCAGAACAATCTTGGCTGAAGAGAGATCTGTCTGCTGAAGGCACCAATTGACCTGATTTACAGACTCATGTTTTTGACGATGCCATGAACCAGAAACACTTAGATCTAGAGTAAAGAAGGGGGAGAAAGGAAGACTCAGTCTGGGTTTAATCTTATGTTACTTTATGTTCTACATTTACCTTAATTTCATTATCTGAATAGATTCTCCAAGAACATGGACTCTGGGGAAATCATTAACTATTTCCATTTCTATCCTAGTGGGTCTGTATCCCCTTTGCCCTGGTGAACTCTGCAACAGAAAGTATTTATTACACTGCAACTCATCAATCTTACCAGGACCCTTGGATTGGGAAGATAGAAAAACAGTATCTTGGAAGGTGGCTGGATGACTTCTTCTACCTGGTACATTTCTTGGACAGGTGGTTGGGACAAGGGATTGTGCAGGGACTTTCTGCTGGAAAACTTGTGGGTTCTTCCAGCCAGAAGCCCTACAATGCACAGTTGGCAGGGGCAGGACAATGTGTAGAACCTTCTCTCAGCCACTCTGCAACATACTGAGTGGACCGGGGAGATTCAGGGCTCAGCTGTGGGAAGGAAAGAAGCAGTAAGGACTCTACATCTTTTACTGACGTGAAGCAATGTACCTCTTGAGTAAGGCCATGCAGGCAACTAGTTCCACTCCTGGCATCTAAATGAGGCTTTTCCTACCTTTTGAGAGGTTGATCTTGCAGCCTCAGTCATGTGCTTTTAACACAATTATGTAAAATCCCCTCTATTTGAAAAAACAAATTAAAATGACACAAGTGCAGGTCATCAGCAAGCACAGTGCCATTGGCTCCACTGCACAACTCAACTTTTGAGCTACCAATATAGCCAAGCCTGCAGGAGGTTGTTTGCTTGATTGGTAACGGGGACACACAGAAGCTTGAGCTTGTTTGGTGAGGACAGAATCTTCAGATTTTATCTGATGAAATGTGTCTGCTGAGAAAGTGGAAATGGTGATTTTATTTTTAATTTTAGATTATACTCTAGCTAAGTTTGGATAGATTTTTTACAAAAGTTGCATTCCTGAAAAGTTTTTCTTCTCTTTTCCTTCCTCTGTGCCTGTTTCACTATGCTAAGCAACCTATTTTTCAGACTTCTCAGTCTGCCAAACCATTAACCTGTTTTGATCAAAATTTCACATCCATCACAATAAAAACAAAGGAAAAGGACACCCTTAAAAATCAGAAATATCACCCTCAATAGTTAAAGCTGGGCAACATTTGTGTATTTTAAATGAGAGTTTTATAACAGTAAAGAGAGTTTTATAACAGTAAAGAGAGTTTTATAACAGTAAAGATTATCATCCACCTGAATGGCTGAATGATGCCCTACAGCAGCCAGCAGCCTGGTGGGTACCACTGGTAACATGTGAATGTTTCAGGTGCTTGGGAGCATCCCATGGCAAACTTACTTCCAAAGAGTGCTCTCTGCTGCCTCACCAGGACAGGCAAGGCTCATCTCCTACCTCTCTGGAATTGGGTGCTTTTCAATGGCCATCCCTTCTGTGCTCATTGGTGCAGTTGCAGCATCAACAGGTAAAACTAACTGTTTGTCTCTGAATAATGAACATGTTTTTTGTCAAATGTGATTAAAACGAGGTCCAAAGAAGTTCTGATTTATACTTCAAATTACCTAGTCCTGTGTACCTGAAAGCGTAGCCCTGACCACCAAGCTAGGTGGTCTGTACCAGAAATGTGGAGCCCTCTGAGGTTCAGTGCACAACTACCTAGAGACACTTAAAAAGCCCCAAGACCTGTTTAAAGCTATTTCATTACGATGAAATGGCTTTTCATGGACCTTGTGTTGAGGAAAGATGAAGGCAGAGCCTGTAAAACTCTGTATAATCCTATTTTCCAAGAAATCTTATGCTTGCTTCTGTTAATGCTTTCCACCTGTAAGACCCAGCAATATTACTACATGGAATCATAGAATCATTTAGGTTGGAAAAGACCTTTAAGATCATCGAGTCCAACCGTCAACCATGCCCATTAAACCATGTCCTGAAGTGCCTGGTCTACATGCTTTTTGAATACCTCCAGGGATGGTGAATCCACCACTTCCCTGGGCAGCCTGTTCCAATATCTGACAACCCTTTCAGTAAAGAAATTTTTCCTAATATCCAACCTAACCTCCCCTGCCACAACTTGAGGCCATTTCCTCTCATCCTATCACCAGCCACCTGACAGAAGAGACCAACACCCACCTCACTACAACCTTCTTTCAGGTAGTTGTAGAGAGCAATAAGGTCTCCCCTCAGCCTCTTTTTCTCCAGGCTAAACAACCCCAGTTCCCTCAGCTGCTCCTCATAAGACTTGTGCTCCAGCCTTTACAGATTGTTCATATGGGTCTGAAGAAAACCTGCTTGAAGGAATCAAGTTCTGTTCTGTAAACTCACAGTCTCCATCCAGGGGATCAGTCCTGTGTTGGCTGTAAGCAAGGGTTAAAGAGCAGCCAGACCACCGAACATTTAAAGTTGAACTCATTAATTCATCTGTCACTAGGGGCATCAGAGCAAAACTCCCTTCTCCTCACAAGCAGGGTCTAGAAAGTTGACTTTTAACTGTGCCAGTTCTGGAACCACACAAAGCACAGCTATTTTTATAGATGCTACTGGGGAAAAGGAAAATCTTTGCTCTAGTGAGAGCTGCAGCATGCTAAGGGGAATCACAAGAGATCATAAGAGAATCCAAGTCCTAAAATATTGAGTGGGTCTCAGTCCTTAGCCCTGCTGTGACTAGTCCCTGTGGAAAGGCAGCTTCAAAGACAGTGGAAATGTCAGTGAAGGATTTGTGATTTTTCCTTGTTCTGTTTTAAAGACTGGAACCAGACAAGCTATGGTCTTCCGAGTCCACTCGAGAGAGGGGAATCAGCGATGATACTGCCACTCGTTTTACACTATCTCTGCCCAGCATACATCTCCATTGCTGGTTTGGCAGCCATCGCTGCTGCCGCAATGTCTTCTGCAGATTCAGCTCTTCTCTCCGCTGGCTCCATGTTCGCTCACAATATCTACAGGAAAATCCTGAGGAAAAAGGTACTTGGTTACAGCATTCAGTAGTTTTGGTGTCAGGTGAGATGCTTTTGTTCCGATTGTTTCGAATCCAGTCTGTGTGCTCTGCCATTAGACGTGTCTGTCCTCCAGCTGCTGAACTGAGTTCTGGAGCCAGAGCTTCAAACACAGGTCAGGGGTGTTCATATTCTTGGTAGGGATACAAATACCCACACTGGTATTTGCTCTTTATAAAGATTTGCTCTATATAAAATGCTTTTTATAAAGATTTGCTCTTTATAAAGATTTGCTCTTCATAAAATGCTTTTTATAAAGATTTGCTCCATAAAATGACTGGTATAAAATTTGGACTAGGATATTAATGGAAACAGCATAAACCCATGACCCTTAAAAATACAGTGGGCAGCCCCATCTCCAGGGGTGCCTGCCTTGGGCGGCTGCTGGTGGCAAGCACCGCCTGAAAGCAGTGAGAGCTGCTTTTTTTGGGGAAAACCAGCCCAGGGCAGGGCAGTGCTGGTCACCCCACCAGTAAACGCCATGTCTCTAATGTTACGATCTCTGTTTTACAGGCTACAGAGACAGAGGTCTTATGGGCCATGAGGACCTCCATGCTGGTGTTTGGGGCCGGGGCTGCCGGTCTCGCTTTTTACTCCAGCTCTGTCTATGACCTCTGGTTCCTCAGCGGGGAGCTGGTGTATGCCCTGCTCTTCCCTCAGCTCTGCTGCGCTCTCTTCTCTCCCAGCACCAACACCTACGGCTCGGCTGCTGGCTTCTTTGTTGGGCTCCTTCTGAGGCTGCTGGCAGGGGAGCCTGCCCTGAGCATCCCCCCCATCATCTGCTACCCAGCCTGCTCCCTGGTGAATGGGACCTACAGTCAGCTCTTCCCCTTTAAAACGTTCACCATGCTCCTCACCTTGGGGACCATCGTTGCTGTTTCATACCTGGCTGTGGTTTTGTTTCAGAGAAACCTCCTTCCCCGTAGGTGGGATGTTTGCAATATCACAGGGGGAACCGTCACCCTCATCCCCCTGCAGCAGGCGGGGAAACAGATGGGTTCACCAAATGTTGAGCTAGAAGAAAATCGTGATTAAATTTGGGGCCTCATTTGAAAGGTCACGATGCATTCAGCAATTAGAGTATGGCACAAACAGCATCACTTTTCCCTTTGCTTTCTCCAGTAATGAATTATTTAAAGTCCTCACAGAGCAATAAAGACGCACTCTGTTCATCCAAGGAGAATGTGTGAGGTTGAAGTCTGCAGTGATTAAAGGCGCATGGTGATGGAGCACGATCTTGTGGTGGTGACCACAGGGCACCTCGGGCCCCAGCAGTGTTTGCTTTGGGGTGCCCCTGGTACCCCACCCGAAAGCAAGGCTACAAATCATGCTCTAACATTTATGGCATTTTCAAGTCACATACTTTTCTTACCACAAAGGAAACAAATTAATGTTTAATAGATTGGGTATTCTTGATTAAAAAAAAAAGGTGAACAAACCTGTTCCAATTACAACAGTTAGAGTTTTAGCATAATCACCCCTGATGGCGATGCGCATCAAACCTGTAAAAATACAGATTACTGAATGCAGTGCAACCACCAGAGCAGTCCAGCAGTAATATCAGTTCTGCACCATTCTTTGCATGCTTTACAAAGCTTTCCTTGATACCACAAAAACTTTTGCATATGCCTCTCCCCAGCCGCAGTCTCAGGCCACACAGCCAGTCTGCTGACATGTGGCTGAGGAGAGGACATCCCCTCTCGTATGACCTAGTAGGGCAGAAGCAGATGAGCAAGATGAAGCAACAGCCATTAATTACTGGATAAGAAAATTTTACATAGCCACTATTTACAAAAAACTCAACCAGCTGGAAAAAAATGGAGGTGCCAGAGAGACTCTTGAATGAGTCTTCTCTAAAACACCTGGTTGAATCACTCGTGTGAAGGTGTTACCCAAGCACAGCAGTGGGATGGCATGGGACACATACACAAAATGGTGTGTGAGAACGCATGGGACTGCGATGACAGGAAGGTGCTGGAAACTGATCCTGAACCTGCCTGCAGGGACATGAAATCCTGAGAGCAAGATCCCAATTGATTCAAGCCACCAGGTCTGTACAGAAAAGCCCCTGATACCTTGTTTGCATAAATTCTCAATGGGTCAGAAGAAAAGCAACCCAGCTAACTAGTGAGTTTGGCCTCTAGCCTGAAGTCTGATGGACCAAGACCATCCCACAGTGGGATGGGTCGTTAAGATGGGAGCTGAAATAAAGATTCAGAAGGATCCCGCAGTGATGGCTCATGGCTGGCTGTCACTTTATACTTCCCTCGGCAGCTGTGCAGTGGCTGACCAGGGGTCAGTCGCAACCCACCCACAACAGCCAGCAGGAAACTGCGCTCTGGGCAGCCCCTCACCACAAAACCTTTGCAAAGTGGTTGTGGGAGCTGCTGTGCATGGAAACACCTGGCACAGTTGGAGGGAAGACATTTACTGACATATCCAAAATACCCCACAGCAGAGAAACCCTGACAGCCGACTGGGCTGCTGAGAGTGAAATCCATACGCTGCTCAGCAAATTGCTTCCAGCACAGGCTGAACACCCCATTGTGCATGCATAAGGTGAGAAACTCTGCTGGTGCCACCATGCACAGCCGCAGCAAGATCAGCGAGGAGCAACGTGTCACTCTGATCTCGGGAGGAGGACAGGCAGCCCTAAGTTCTCAATATGGCTTTGATGACTCTGCTCCCCATGTGGAGCATCCATCTCCTTTAACATACCCATCCTCAGCAAGGTGGAGATTCTGCTCTCATCAGAAAAATATCACACAACTTTATGCTTTGCCCTAGTGTTAGTAAACACCTGGGAACACTTAGCTTCCCATGCACAGCAGTCCTGTTGATATGCTTTGTTAAACCAAGGCCAGAAATTCTTTCCTGTATCTCTAGAGACTGGCATGAAATAGTAATTATAACATGCGTCTAGAAAAGTGAAAAAAAAACCTGGTTTGAAAATTAAAGGCATTACCATTAACTATGGCCCTAGGCTGTCACCCACTGAAGTCTTTCACACCCCAGTGATTTGAGTGGGAGCATGTGAGGTCACACTTAGCTAAGGGAGACAGCAAAGCTGTCATTACCATAGCACCAGAAGAACTGGGCTCTTGTTAATCACAGTTGCTGTATGCTGATTCAAGCATACTCCCCTGAAAGATTTAGGGTGACCTAGTTTGGGGACCTGTCTGGCCCTCTCTGTGGAGCAGACCAAAGCTGACATACTGCACCTGCACAAGGGCACAGACCTGCTGCATGGCCCAGAGGAGAGTGAAACTCCAGTGTCCTCATGTCAAGGTCAGCATCCCACTCACCGACCATCCCACCCAGAGGCTCTGAAAGGCAAATGACTACATCTGGAGATATCTTTTCTCTACGTCACTGTGCCCAAGTTGCCCTGCTGTTCCCCTGCAGAGTCCCAAAGTTTGACATTAAAGACTTTCCGCGTCCATGCCCTTGGCCTGGTGGGCAATAGATCCACAGCTTCCTGAGACAGCATCGAAGGACGGTGCTATGGGGTAGGACCTTGCTGAAGAGCATCACCACCACCATCATGTCACCACCCAGCGTCACCACAGAAAACTCCCAGTGACTTCAAATAGGAAAGTCTTAGCACTGCAAGTAGTATCTGGCATACTCAGCAGACACTTTTCCCTTACAAAGCTTCTCTGAATTTCATACCACTAAAACATGCTCTGCTTCGTGTGGAGAGATGAAAATGGCAAAGACACAATTACTGTAACTCTCCTGAATGTTTACCATTTTCCATCCTTATATGACTCCCTCCTCAGAACATCCCCCAGTAAGCATAAAAAGAAAACATTCATCAAGGTCAGACAAAGTTTTGAAAGCAATTAGCTGCAAGTAAAATAAATATAAAAACAATTCCAGCCTATACTTAATGACAAAATGCCTAGTTGTTTCAGTCCAGCACACCCATAGTCCTTGAGGTGTTGCCAGCATGGGGGATAATGACCCAGCTCCCATGAAATCATTCCTCTCACAGGTTACTGCCTCCAGTTCAGTATTCCTTTCTTTTCCTTGCCCCCTCTTTATAAAAAATTTGCTTGGGTACTGGCGGGCCCCAGTTTACCTCTCCACTTGTGGATTTACCTCCTTTGCCTCTTAGATGCGTCCATGCCAGTGACTCTGTATAGTTCCAGTTTTCACTAACTTGTCTCAGCCTGGACAGCTGCTACCTGTTTCTGGCATTTTTGAGATTAATAATACCCTATCTGTCATGTCTAATTAAAAAAAAAATAATAAAGACCCACAATCTGGGAAGCATTTGGTTTGCAGTGAGTTCTCAGCATCTCATCAGATCCTCACCAAGCATCTTTGGATGTCTGGTTTACATAGATGAGAAAAATAGGAACATAACACTTCTGAAGGGAAATCTGCATCTCCTCCCCGTTTCACTTATGCTCATTTTTAGGATTTCCTAAATGTGTCCTCAATGGAATAACATCTGGCATCCAGCAAAAAAGCAAAGAAACACTTGCAGGTTTGCCAGACATTTCTGGCACTCTCAGGGAGATACTTCCACGTGAGCTATGAGCTGCGTGGGGCCAGGATGATCTTCTCATTGCTTCCATGCAAATGCCATGCTCTCTGGCTTTACCCCACATGCCACACACCAATCTTCCCTTGTTATTCTCAGACTTTACTACAACCTCTGCTGCAGAATACATCAGCTCAGCTAGCAGAGCTTGTTGGTCTTCTAATAACTTTTCCTGCTCTAGACCACTGCTGATTTTTGTGCTCCTATAACAAGGGAAGAATTGGAAGGCATTAATCCGCCGCAGCAGGACATTTGTAAATCCAGAAGAAAAGCCAGCTTGCTGGGCTGATCCTTAAAACTTCAAGGCAATCCATCATCCCCAGGGATGGGAAAGCTGCTGCATGGCTTTCTCTGCCTCCCAGGTAGGGGCCAGGATCATCCTTGTGACTGGAAATTGGGCTGTCTGGAATAATCAAAAGAAGGAGAATAGTGTGAACTGTAGTAAGGTTTCCATTATCAGACATAAAAGCATGAACATCCCAAATGATGTATAGCTAAAGTTTTCCTTAAGTCTGCTGGGAAATGTCTTTCTTCAACATTAAACAACCTCAAGAACAGACAGTATTTTGTTTCAGTTCTTTGGCCAAATGTTTTTTTTTTTTTTAAATCTTTTGACATGTGTCTCAAAGTAATATAGGATATATACTTCAAGGTATAGTGTCTTGAAGTAATGTAGGTGTTTTGAAGTAATATAGTAACATAGGATCTGCCTTGGCAAAGGTGTCCATTTTCCTCCTCCCCTCCTCAGTTTCCCTCCACCAGCTATTGTATCTGACCCTGGAGGTATTAATGCACAAGTTAGACTTTGCAAATCTACCTTAGGCAACTCACTTGTGCTTTACTTTCCCAGTCCCTTGAAGAGGGACAGCATTTTAATTGACTCCAAGAAGGATTTTGAGATCTTTGGAAGAATGCTCTGATATACATGGTGAACACTCATTTTGCATGAGTTGAGAACTTCTGTTCATAGCTGGAGGGCAGTTTTCCTGGTCAGTTTAATTCACAACACTGGACCAGTGGAGGTTATTTATCTTTACTGTAGCAAGGCTTTTGACACTGCCTCTGACAAAATTGTCATGGACAAACTGATGAAGTACAGGTTAGGTAAGTGGACAGTGAGGTGGACTGAAAAGCAGCTGAGCCGCCAGGCTCAGAGGGCTGTGATCCACAGCACAAGGTCCAGCTGGATGCCAATCACTAGTGGTGTACCCCAGGGTTTGATGCTGGGGCCACTGCTGTTTAGCATCTTCATTAATGACCTCAGTGTTGGGGCACAGTGCACACTCAGTGAGTTTGCAGATAATACAGAACAAGGAGGAGTGGCTGACAGCAGATGGGTGTGCTGCCGTCCACAGGAACCTGGACAGGCTGGAGCAATGGACTAGACAGGAACGTGAAGTTCAGCAAAGCGAAGTGCAAAGTCCTGCACCTGGGGAAGAACAACACCAGGCACCAGGACAGGCTGGGGGCCGAGTCAGCAATGTGCCCTTGAGAGAAAAAAGACCACCACCGTCCTGGGCTGCATCAGGAAGAGCATTGCCAGCAGGTCGAGGGAGATGACCCTTCCCCTCTGCTTAGCCCTGGTGAGAGAGTCCAGTGAAGGACTATGAAGGCGATTAAGGGTTTGGAGCATCTGTCACACAGTAAGAGGCTGAGAGATTTGAGACTGTTTAGCCTGGAGAAAAGAAGGCTCAGGCAATCTTATCAATGTATATAAATACCTGAAGGGTGGGGAAAAAAAAGACAGAGCCAGACTCTTCTCTGTGGTGCCCAGTGAGCGGACAAGAGGCAATGGCACAAACTGAAACACAGCATAATCCATAAGAAAAGTCTTTTCCACTGTAAGTGTAGTCAGGCACTGGAATAGGTCACCAGAGAGGTTGTGCAGTCTCCATCCCTGGAGTTATTCAAAGCCAGCCGGACACAGGTCTGAGCAACCTACTTTCACTGACCCTGCTCTGAGCAGGAGCTTGGACTAAACAATTTCCAGAGGTGACTTCCCACCTCAGCCGTTGTGTGAATTTTGTGACCCTGGAAGAATTCAATGACAGTCTCGTGGCATGTTCTAGAGGCTAAACACATCAGCAGCAGCATCCCTTTGGTGGCCTGGACTGGAGCTCCTTTCAGATATGTTCTCACCTTAACCATTGAGAATAACAAGCAGCTGAATCCTAGAAAGTTTTCATTTTAAAGTTGTCATAAAACTATGCCTTTTTTATTGCTATAAAGTGGTCTGGACCCAAAGTTGTCCACAATGACAGAAGTCCATCTTAGCTGGCTGCATGCAGTTGTTTATGAAAACTAACAAAAGCTGGGCCAAAAAGGCCAGAAAGATCTGGATCATTTATGTGAATAAGGCTGTGATAAGAATTCTTCAAGGCTCCTGATGCCATTGTGGTTTATGCATGACAATGAGCAGTGTGGTTTATGCATGACAATGAGCAGAAAGATTCTAAAAATGGGGAAAAGAGCTTTCAGATTAGGAGTGGCTGGACTGGATTTTGGTCAGCTACCTCAAAGATGAAAAGCCTCTTGGACGCTGCTTGTGCTGCGTCACTCCATGGGGCAGGGAGAGGACCCAGTGGACTCAAAGGTTATGTCTACATGACTACATGACTAAATGCTTCTGCAGGATGGAGCAGTCCTGGGCCCCTATGCCAAGTTGTAGAGTGAATGCAACCAGACTGCAGGGGTGCAAAGCCTGCTGGAATAGAAGTGGAAGACTGCAGAAGTTGGAGGAGCCCAGTCTAGTGCAGTCTCAGTCCTCTGGAGTGATCTGGAGTGAACTGTCTCCAGAATAGCACTTGAGTTTTGGTTTCAAAGAAACCAGTTGGTTCACTCCAAAAAAGACCCAAGGAATGCACTAACATTCATGCAAAGTGGACAGTTAGTGGTCTGGGACCTGGGACTGAAATAAGTGGATAAAATATTTGTAGTAGACAGACTTAAAGCAGCAAACACCAGCATCTGGGCAGCACTCTACTGTCGCCTGGGCTGGCAGGATCCACTGAGATACCCTGAGACTTCCATTGTCCCGGTTTTTCTTGACATTTTTAGACTTCATCTCCTCTGGAGTGTCTGAGATGGTATCAGAGAGAAATTTGATTAAGAAACAGGAACAATATAAAATCAATGCCATGTACACTAGGTGGATTAACAACTGGCTGACAGGTCTTGAAATGTAATTACAAGTAGGAAATTATCATCCAGTATCTGAATCTCTAGTGAGGTTGATTCTTGGCATTATGCTATTGAACTGCACTTATCAGTGACTGGGTAGGCAATGAGGAGCAGTCCAGATTGTGTGCTCAGCTGGTCAAATGAGATGCACTTTAGTATGGACTAATAGACAATCTAATGCAGATGTCTATAGACAGATGAGGTGAATTGCAGTCTAAAACCAACTGTTGGCTGTATTGTCCTAAAAGGAAGCCCTGAGTGATGCTACGCACTGTAATGTTGAAATTTAGATGGGAAGAATCACACTGAGAGCATGTTCCTACTAATTTGATAATGTCTCCTTTCTTTCACAGGCAGGGCTTATGACAATATCCAGTGCCTGGAACTTAAAACTAGACAACTTCAGACTACAAATGAGGCTCAGCTTTTTAAATGTAAGGTCCATTAAATGTTAGAATGATTTGCCAATGACTGAGGTGGATTCTTCATCACTGAAAATGCTACAGTGAAACTGGAAGCTTTTCTGAAAGTTATCCTCTGTTTTAAGGAGGAATTCGTTCAGGGGAGCCCTAGGGTATGTGATATCCAGCCCAGAGTTCAGATGGGCAAACCCCAGTGATGTCTTCAGTTCCTTACTCCTCCCAACCCTGCCAGAGATGGGCCACCAGGCACCATTCAGGTAACCAACCACTACCACTTATAGCTTAATGCTGACAAATGCTTAGAGCCCTGCTTGTTACCCTTGAGCTCCAACAACAGAGAAGAAGTCAGGACCATAGTGTGACTTGGATTTCTGAATCTAAACTGGATCCTACATCAGCAGACTCTCTGTATACTGGACCTGAGGTTGTCTGTGCAAAGACAAGGAAAGAAAGTGTGATTTTTAAAGAAGAAAGCAGAATTAAAAAATGAAGCATATTTACAACTCTGGAATCCTTGCTATGCAACTGCAAGCTGTGACACTTGCATTATATTGCAGCAAGGGCATGACAGGGTTTTATTTAATAAAAACATGGGATTTATTTTCCCCCAGAGTTCAGCTATGCTCTTAATTCAAGAATAACAGACCTTGACATAATTACAGGATTGGAGAGAAATTTTACACTATGGGACTAAAGCAAACTGAAAAACTTCCAACTTTTCCACAAGCTTTACAATTTTGGTGAACTGTGCAATGTTGTGTTGCACATCACATAATACAGCTCTGGCCAGGGCTCAGATCACAGTGTGATGAGCACAGTCTGAGGATTGATATGCAACAGAACTGAACAGGGCAGCTTGAAACAATGCCTAGCAGAGATTAATTCCCCTGCACATCCCTTAATCATACTAAGTTTTCAAATCTATCTAGGATAATTAATTGCAAAGATTAACTATGTAATTGGTGATTATCATATTAGATGGAATTAGGAAGGAACAGGTAGGGACCCCTGTCAGTTTGAAAGTGTTTATTGGTATGGGCAAGGAAACAAGAGGGAAGAGCAGAAGAGCCACAGCAATGAAAAGAAACACACAGGAAACAGGATTGAGGAGCACAGCACAGGATAACCATATAGTGCTAGAAGTGAAAGTATTCTCTCCTATGGGGAAATATCCCCGCCTGGAGGATGCTTAAAGTGACAATAAGATACTGAACAATGGCCAGAAGCTCAGCAACTACTAACATCCACGTTCATCCAAACCTGCCCTTGAGATCAGAAAAAGGACTGTGTTGCATAAATTTACCCCATTGTACCATATCATCATTACTTAAAGGAAATGTGTGATGGAGGAGCGGAAAATTTATGGGTGGTAAAGGGGAACTTTCAGGATATACATTCGCAAGTAATATTCTTCGCAGCTAGATATCACACACACTGGACCTTGAATATTAGGAACTATGCAGTTGTCATCATTTCATTGGGTAGTGAAACAGAGATAAAGAAAAAGGAGCCCATTTATGTACTGAAAGGGCTTCTTTTATTTTTTAATTTCTTGGCCTCACAACTTGGTTACTAGTTGTAAGTGTAAGAAGCACTTTATGGACAGGGAGTTATATGCTGGACATAAACCAGAGACATTTGGTTTCCAGAAATTTGTTATTTTATGCACCACTGATGTGTAGCTTTTCATTGGATGGCTGTGGCTGGTTTTCACACCACTGCTCTGGGCTTCAGGAGAAGGGATATGGGAAGCAATTGGGTCTGTAGCAAGAGTGTAGCCAGGGTGTATTAACTGTGCCCTCTCTAAGGTGCTTAAGCAACTGAGAATAACACACTACTCTGAAAATTAATTCTTTAATATCTGTGAGCACTGGTGGCCACCTGAACAGCAAAGCATAAATGAAAAGATGGCCTTTAACTGCACTGTAGTCACTGAGGCCATGCAGATATTGTGTCCTGACATAATTCAGGAAATTAATGCCACTTTAGCAGGAATTAATGATAACTTGCATGCAGTCTATGAAAGATTACTGCTTAATCCCATCAAGGTAGAACTAAGACCCACCTTGCTGAAGCTGCTTTGGCTATATAATCCTCTCATCAGGAGGAAAGTCACCTTTGCACACATCAGTCTGGGAATAAGACTCTGAAAAAAAAGTGGAAATGAGGCTGAAATCAAACCTGCAATCTCTGTCTTGGGGCTCCTTCGGTTCATCCAATTAAAATACAGGTCCTCCACAGGCTTACAGGAGGTTTTCCCAAGAGCAGGAATCAAACATCAAACATTTAATGAGGATCAGAGATGAATACCGACTGAATATCAAACTTCTTTCCCCAGTTGCTGTATCGATGTTTCTACATCAATTAATTAAAACACCACCTTTCCAAAGCCCTTCCAGGTACAGAGAACTGTTTAGACATTTGAAACAGAAATCTAGGATACAGAAATATACAGTTAAACTTAAATTTGCAGAAAGCACTAAATGCACAGAACTAAGAGATAGTTAGAAAAGTAAAACCTACAGAATAAATGCTGTTTGAAGTAGATGAAGGCTGGGCAAACCTTTCAAGAGCATTAGATGAACAGCCCCTGCTTGCTGTCCTTAGGACCAAGCACTTCTTTTAATTCCATGTGCAACTTCATTTAATGGAGTCCTCCCATTCACTTCATGATGACAACCCAAATACAGGAAACACTACACATACTGAGGTCATGGTCTTGCAGTGGTCTCTCTGCATGTGAGGATCAGTATACACACACGAAGCTCCAGCAAATCCTGCGGCTTTGGACAAGGCTCTGTGCTGATCAGTTGAACATGCTGTTGTGTAGCCTCTTCTTGGAAACTCAAAATGAGCCCCACAGAGTGGCAAGACCACAGCTGGGGAAAGGTGTAGAAAAGGCAAGGGGCTACAGCTTGCAATATGGATCACAGGTTTGGCCACGTTAGACCCCGCTTTTAACTTTGCCATGCCAATAATGTCTGTCAGATTGGCACACTACTGTTAAGACCAACAGCAAAACTTAGAACTGGCTAGTTGGATATAAAACATGGAATTTCTAGCTGTACTTCCACTGTGGAGTCCAACAGTGTCATACACTGGCCCTGTTGCTATGAAGGACCAGAATCTAGGTCCTACACATTTTTTTGTAAAGCAAGCACCATGTCCAAGACCCCTTATCCAAATACTGTGTGCAGCAGGGCTATAAAACACCAAAGGTGGAACGGATGCTTACCTTCAACAGATGAATGTGACACTAAAACTCACTCAGGCTCCAAATTCCTGCAGGCAGATTCACTACGGGAGAAGCCCCACCGTGGTCTGCCAAAGATGAACACCACCCTACCCAGTTCTCTCCCCTGCACAGCTTGCAGGGCAATGCAAACCCCTGGTGCCAATCCTGATTTGCATGGCAAGAAAGCAGAAAGAGGTTTCTTGGGAAGCTGGAAGAAATAGGATCAGCAGGGGAGATAGGATAGAGGCTACACTCGCCAGTCCCCCAGCTGTGCTCTTGTAGGCAAGAGAATGCATAAGCCACTGTTTGGTCTGTGAATTTTTATTTGGACTGTATCACTCTAAATATCCTTCTGGTGGGAATGTCAGGTAAGGATTTTTTCACCGGATAAAACTGGAGTGTCTCCTGTTCTTCAAATCAAGTTTTGAGAAAGTACTAAAATGTTAAGACAATTTAAGATTCCTTTTCCTTAAACATTGCAGCCCTGGCATGTCCTGTGACGTGCCTTATTAGGCAGTGTTTAGTCCAACCTATCACCATTCTTCACAAGATGTTCTAGGGACTCCCCATCCAGACACCCAAATTGCAGGGAGCTTTTAAATATTTACTCTTTAGCACCACCTAAGCGCAGCCCCAAGTAACACAAACCAGCGCTTCCCTTTCAGAGTGTTCCTCTCCTGTACCCTGAACGTGGTTCTCCTAGTATCAGCAGAAGCATCCTCACCAGGAGATGCAGACTGTCACCAAGCACCATTGCCTGCAACTTGCCAGTAAGATATACACCTCCCCAAGTGGCCGGTGGCCTTTGAGCCCTGGCAAGGCACCCGCAGCCTGTCCCAGGTCACCATGCACCAAGTACCTCTGTTAAGGTTGTTGGGAGGTCTTCTGCTGTCAGTGACGGTGCTGCATGATCTCCTCCACCAGCCACTTACCCACAGTGCACTCCTGCAAAGTAGAGGCAAAAAATAAATGAAGTTTCCATCTCTGATATGTTTGGGGCAGTTCCTAAGTCCTACACACACACAGGCTGAGGTGGGCAGTCGGGCCAAAGCTATAACTGGTGTTGTGATGTCTGTGGTGCTCCAGGAGGAAACCTTCCGTAGTGCATGTGCAAGGGTCTGGGCTGTGACTGCCCCGAATTACCCATACTTGCTTCCTCAGGAGACACCATAATTACACCACCATTGCTCAATCACAGTCATTATTTGAAAGGCAACATGCTTCAGCAGTCATTCTGCAGGGCCAGATGGGCTTGACTCAGTTTGCTCCGGTGCTGCATATTCCCAGCTGCCCTGCAGGCACCATGTCCAGACATGGGAGCCAACATGGGAGGCTGCCCACAGCGATGAGTATCAAGCCTGGCTCTCTGGAGAGACTCTGTGGGCAACCCCTGCTCAGCCCTTCTGCAAACCCAGAGCAAGCTAAATCAGTGGTAGAAAAAGAGGGTTCTGGTTTCAGCAGCTCAGTTAGACCACATGAGGACACGACTGTGCTGACAGGGCAGGTCAAAGTAAATTCTTTGCACCAAATTCATGCCAAGTGAAGTGGAGAGATGCTCAGGTGATCCACATAAAAAGAGCTGTTGAGACTAAAGTGTAGATATTTAAATGGTCCATTTCAACTAGACTAGCTTAATCATGCTTAATTATTGCTTTGCTTAATTATTACTCATGCTTAATTCTATTTAAGTTCTCACCCAATCTGTACATATCACTACTTCCGCAGTGACAGAATTGGAGATGGGAGACAGGCTTAAGCACCTGGGGCATCCCAAGATTTGAGATGACAAAAGCTTCTGCTGTTCTGGTAATTGGAGAGGATAGAACTGAAACTCACAGGGAAAAAAAGGAAAACATAAGTCCCTTTTACATTTGGCCCTTTTTGAGATTGTTTCATTCTGCACACAGTGGATAGATGTGCCATTTGCTTTGCTGAATTCTGCAACTGAAAAAATTCACACTGCTAATGATCAACAGCAAAAAGTACCATGGGTCAGCAAAGTAGAACTAGAGTACCTTGGAAAATGGTCAGATGATTCTTACATTGATAAAAGCTCCTTTTATATTCTCTTTGTATGGTGTAACACTAACCAAGCCCTTTTCTAGACAAAAGACAATAACTTCAGACATTGATGTGAGGTGAAGGGTTATATGAATGACTGACCTTCTGGTGTCCTGGCCAAACTGGAACATAAATATTTTTATTTAATCAGAAGTGCATTATTACTTTGCTATTATTTTTTCTGCAACACATAGTCCAAGGGCAATCAAAAGAGACTTCAGAGCCGTGGGAGTGTTGGTAAGGGAATCTGGAGCACATGTTATTTTTTCCCTCTCTCTCCTTCCAGTTGCAGGCAGCAACACTGGAAGAAACAGATGGACCTGGTCTATTAATACATAGCTCCATGACTGGTGTCACTGTCAAAATTTTGGGGTTTTCTACATGGCACCAGGCCTGCTGGCGTCACATGGGATTCACCTTTCTCAAAGGGGGAAGAGGGTCTTTGCTCACAAGCTAGCAGGGGTCATTGACAGAGCTTTAGACTAGACTTAAAGAGGGATAATATCAGGCTTGCCCATGACAGGCTGTGAGACAACACGCCAAGGTTAGAGGGACAGGGTGCTAGTGAGGGCCCTCAGCCTGTTGCTCTGAGATGTGCTAGGTGCACTCCAGCACATCTGAAGTCTTACAGGGATGAGCCAGGGGCTTCTAAGGTAATAGGATACAACAGGGTAACACCAGGGAAATACCCCAAAGGAATCAAGGGGTGTTCCTCTAAGAAGGTGACATGGCCCAGCTGAAGTGCCCCTACACCAATGCATGCAGTATGGACAACAAACAGGAGGATGTGGAAGCCACCAAGCTGCTAGAAAGCTACAACCTAGTTGCCATTACTGAAACTTGGTGGGATGAATCTCATGACTGGAATGTGGCTATCGATGGCTACAGTCTGTTCAGAAGGGACAGGGGAAGAAGGAGGGGCAGAGGCATTGCCCTCTACATCAAGAAATGGATAGGGTGTGAAGAGCTCTCTCTGAAGAATAGCCACGAGCAGATTGAAAAATTATGAGTAAGAATGAGAGACCGAGGCAACAAAGGGAACCTTGTGGTTGGTGTCTACTACAGGCTGCCGGATCAAGGGGAGCCTACTGACGAAGCCTTCTTACTCCAGCTACAAGAGGCATCGTGCTTGAAGGCTCTTGTCCTGCTGGGGGACTTCAACTTCCCCGACATCTGCTGGAAAAGTAGCACAGTGAGCTGTAGGCAATTCAGGAGACTCCTGGAGTCTTTGAGGATAACTTCTTAAGCTAGGTAACAGACAGCCCTACCAGAGAGGATGAGATATTGGACCTGATGGTCACCAAGGCAAGTGAGCTAATTGGTGACATCAAGATTGGAGGCAGCCTGGGCTGCAGCGATCATGTACTGGTGGAGTTCGCAGTCCTGAGGGATATGAGTCAGGTGAAGAGTGAAGTCAGGACCCTGAATTTTAGGAAAGCAAAATTCCAGCTGTTCAAGGAGTTAGTCAATAGGACCCCCTGGGAAACTGCCATCAGCTACAAGGGAGCAAACAGCAATGGCAGACATTTAAGGACACTTTCCACAGAGCGCAAGAGCTCTCAGTCCCCAGGTGTAAGAAATCAGGAAAGGAAGGCAAGAGACCAGCATGGATGAGTGGAGGCCTGCTGGTCAAACTAAAGGGCAAGAAGGAAATGCATAGGTGGTGGAAGCAGGGACAGGTATCCTCGGAAGAGTATAGGGACACTGCCTGGTTATGTAGGGATGGGGTCGGGAAGACCAAGGTGTGGCTGGAGCTCAACTTGGCAAGGGACACAAAGAATAATAAGGGTCCCTACAGGTATGTCAGCCAGAAAAGGAAGGTCAAAGAAAGCATACCCTCCTGATGGGCAAGACTGGCAAACTGGTAACAATGGGTGAGAAGAAGGCTGAAGTACTTGACAAACTTTTCATCTCAGTCTTCACTGGCAACCTCTCTTCCTACATATCTCGAATGGATGGACTGCAAGTTGGGGACTGGGGGAGCAAAGTCCCTTCCACTGTAAGAGAAGGTCAGGTTCGTGACCACCTGAGGAACCTGAACATACATAAGTCTACAGGACCTGATGAGATNTATTATTTTTTCTGCAACACATAGTCCAAGGGCAATCAAAAGAGACTTCAGAGCCTTGGGATGGTTGGTAAGGGAATCTGGAGCACATGTTATTTTTTCCCTCTCTCTCCTTCCAGTTGCAGGCAGCAACACTGGAAGAAACAGATGGACCTGGTCTATTAATACATAGCTCCATGACTGGTGTCACTGTCAAAATTTTGGGGTTTTCTACATGGCACCAGGCCTGCTGGCGTCACATGGGATTCACCTTTCTCAAAGGGGGAAGAGGGTCTTTGCTCACAAGCTAGCAGGGGTCATTGACAGAGCTTTAGACTAGACTTAAAGAGGGATAATATCAGGCTTGCCCATGACAGGCTGTGAGACAACACGCCAAGGTTAGAGGGACAGGGTGCTAGTGAGGGCCCTCAGCCTGTTGCTCTGAGATGTGCTAGGTGCACTCCAGCACATCTGAAGTCTTACAGGGATGAGCCAGGGGCTTCTAAGGTAATAGGATACAACAGGGTAACACCAGGGAAATACCCCAAAGGAATCAAGGGGTGTTCCTCTAAGAAGGTGACATGGCCCAGCTGAAGTGCCCCTACACCAATGCATGCAGTATGGACAACAAACAGGAGGATGTGGAAGCCACCAAGCTGCTAGAAAGCTACAACCTAGTTGCCATTACTGAAACTTGGTGGGATGAATCTCATGACTGGAATGTGGCTATCGATGGCTACAGTCTGTTCAGAAGGGACAGGGGAAGAAGGAGGGGCAGAGGCATTGCCCTCTACATCAAGAAATGGATAGGGTGTGAAGAGCTCTCTCTGAAGAATAGCCACGAGCAGATTGAAAAATTATGAGTAAGAATGAGAGACCGAGGCAACAAAGGGAACCTTGTGGTTGGTGTCTACTACAGGCTGCCGGATCAAGGGGAGCCTACTGACGAAGCCTTCTTACTCCAGCTACAAGAGGCATCGTGCTTGAAGGCTCTTGTCCTGCTGGGGGACTTCAACTTCCCCGACATCTGCTGGAAAAGTAGCACAGTGAGCTGTAGGCAATTCAGGAGACTCCTGGAGTCTTTGAGGATAACTTCTTAAGCTAGGTAACAGACAGCCCTACCAGAGAGGATGAGATATTGGACCTGATGGTCACCAAGGCAAGTGAGCTAATTGGTGACATCAAGATTGGAGGCAGCCTGGGCTGCAGCGATCATGTACTGGTGGAGTTCGCAGTCCTGAGGGATATGAGTCAGGTGAAGAGTGAAGTCAGGACCCTGAATTTTAGGAAAGCAAAATTCCAGCTGTTCAAGGAGTTAGTCAATAGGACCCCCTGGGAAACTGCCATCAGCTACAAGGGAGCAAACAGCAATGGCAGACATTTAAGGACACTTTCCACAGAGCGCAAGAGCTCTCAGTCCCCAGGTGTAAGAAATCAGGAAAGGAAGGCAAGAGACCAGCATGGATGAGTGGAGGCCTGCTGGTCAAACTAAAGGGCAAGAAGGAAATGCATAGGTGGTGGAAGCAGGGACAGGTATCCTCGGAAGAGTATAGGGACACTGCCTGGTTATGTAGGGATGGGGTCGGGAAGACCAAGGTGTGGCTGGAGCTCAACTTGGCAAGGGACACAAAGAATAATAAGGGTCCCTACAGGTATGTCAGCCAGAAAAGGAAGGTCAAAGAAAGCATACCCTCCTGATGGGCAAGACTGGCAAACTGGTAACAATGGGTGAGAAGAAGGCTGAAGTACTTGACAAACTTTTCATCTCAGTCTTCACTGGCAACCTCTCTTCCTACATATCTCGAATGGATGGACTGCAAGTTGGGGACTGGGGGAGCAAAGTCCCTTCCACTGTAAGAGAAGGTCAGGTTCGTGACCACCTGAGGAACCTGAACATACATAAGTCTACAGGACCTGATGAGATACATCCCAGACTCCTGAAGAAAATNATCCCAGAGTCATGAGGGAATTGGTTGATGTAGTTGCTAAGCCACTCTCCCTGATATTTGAAAAGTCATGGCAGTCAGGTGAAGTCCCTGGTGACTGGAAAAAGGGAAATATTGCACCCATTTTTAAAAAGGGTAGCTAGAAGGACTGTGGGAACTACCAACCTGTCAGCCTCACTTCTGTGCCTGGGGAGATCAGGGAACAGATCCTCCTAGAAGCTAGGCTAAGGCACATGGAGGACAGGGATGTAATTCAAGAGAGCCAGCATGGCTTCCCCAAGGGCAAGTCCTGCTTGACCAACCTAGTGGCCTTCTGTGATGGAGTGACAACATTAGTGGACAAGGGAAGAGCTACAGTTGTCATCTAATTGGACTTCTGTAAGGTCTTTGACACGGCCCCCCACAACATCCTTCTCTCTAAATTGGAGAGATATGGATTTGATGGATGGACTGTTCAATGGATGAGGAATTGGTTGGATGGT
>VYZV01003260.1:21957-37753 GCA_013401275.1 Pandion haliaetus | reverse complement strand
CCTCAGCAAGTTTGCAGATGACACCAAGCTGATTGGTGCAGTTGACACGCCTGAGGGATGGGATGCCATCCAGAGGGACCTGGACAAGCTCGAGAAGTGGGCCCATGTGAACCTCATGAAAGTTGGGTCAGGTCACATGCACATGGCTCAGGGCAAGCCCTGGTATCAATACAGGCTGGAGGATGAATGGACTGAGAGAAGTGGAAAA
The DNA here is from genome assembly GCA_013401275.1 of Pandion haliaetus. Taxonomy (NCBI): domain Eukaryota; kingdom Metazoa; phylum Chordata; class Aves; order Accipitriformes; family Pandionidae; genus Pandion; species Pandion haliaetus. Next base: position 37,545 of record VYZV01003260.1, on the reverse strand, counting down.
CTTGGGGGTACTGGTTGATGAAAAGCTGGACATGAGCTCACAATGTGGGCTTCCATCCCAGAAAGCCAACCATATCCTGGGCTGCATCAAAAGAAGCATGGCCAGCAGGTCAAGGGAGGTGATTCTGCCCATCTACTCCGCCCCCATGAGACCCCACCTGCAGTACTGCATCCAGCTCTGGGGTCCTCAGCACAGGAAGGACATGGACCTGTTGGAGCAGGTCCAGAGGAGGGCCACAAAAATGATCAGAGGGATGGAACAGCTCCCCTTTGGACACAGGCTGAGAGAGTTAGGTTTGTTCAGCCTGGAGAAGAGAAGGCTCTAGGGAGACCTTATTGCAGCCTTTCAATACTTAAAGGGGGCTTATGAGAAAGATGGGGACAGACTTTTTAGTAGGGCCTGTAGCGATAGGACAAGGGTTAATGGCTTTAAATGAAAAGAGGGTATATTTAGACTAGATGTGAGGAAATTTTTTACGATGAGGGTGGTGAAACACTGGAACAAGTTGCCCAGAGATGTGGTGGATGTCCCATCCCTGGAAACATTCAAGGTCAGGCTGGACGGGTCTCTGAGCAACCTGGTCTAGTGGAAGATGTCCCTGCTCATTGCAGGGGGGTTGGACTAGATGACCTTTAAAGGTCTTTTCCAACCCAAACTATTCTATGATTCTATGATTCTATTACTTTGTTTTCTGACTACTACAGCTACTTTGTGCTGTGGGTTTAACACTTTAGGGTAAAAGAAATGGGCATCCAGTTATTGTCCTCCATCCCACATCCCCAGAAGTGTCCACATTTGACCTGGGTCTCCCATGTCTTGGGTGAGAGCTTCTATACATGAGCTGTTGAATACAGGGCAAGAGGACAAAGACAGTACACCCTGCTTATCGGCTTTTGGACTCTAACCTGGGAAAAGAATCCTGAAAATATTCAGTGAACAGGATTTAAATTCTTGAGCAGCTTTAGATAAACCAAAACAAGTTTTTGATAATAGATTTACGTAGTGGGTGATGCCTGGGATTCTTTAAGCCTCTTTGATTTATAGAGCTGGACTATAAAATCTGAGAAACAAGCCTTTGAGTGACACATACACAGCTTCCTGGGAGAACCAGCCTGCCTATGTCACCAGACACAGCATCTCCATGGTCCCCGGAGACACACACCAACTGTGCCAGGCTGGAAATCCCAACCCAGTAGTTGTAGTAGAAGTGAGGCATGGATGCTGCTGTTGCCTTCCTTTGGCCTCTGGGAAGATCTTGATGACACAGCCATACCAGAAAGCCTTTGTAGCCAACTCCTACAAGACTTACTTCTAATTTTGCAGTATTTGAGTATATTTTCATGGCTGTCACACCTGCCCTGATTGGTGCCACAGCTGCTTCTCTGGGTCAAGCTGCTTTTGTTGGCATTGCTTATGGTGCAAGAATTGCAGCTAGTGTTGATAAACAGTGCCCCAATGTCTTAGACATCATCTGCAGGCAGGTGCATTAAGCATGATGAACTGGATAAAGAAGGAGGAAGGAAGACAGAGAGAGAGAGAAAAACGCTAATGAAGAGCTCAGTGAATTGCAGTGGTCAGATAACTTGTCCTGCTACTGTAGTGCAAGCCTGCAGCCATTGTCCCTGTGTTAGCTGTGCCCTGTGTTCTTGCCACACCATCTGGAAGCAATAAAGGCCACCTCAGAGACTCAAGAAAGCGAGGAATTTTTTTCTCTGTTTTGCCATAAACTTCCTAGGAAAAAAGCATTTGGTTTCCCATTGAAAGAAAATGGGGGTGTTGCACTCTCTGTAAATACAGAAGGAAGCTGTAACATGTTGGAAGAGTTTTAATGCCACATAGCAAAAGCCTGTTTCATGTCTGACACTGAACAGTGCCTTGTGAGCAAATGCAGCCACCTGGCTATCCCCACTCAAAGGTGTGCTTTGAGTACCTTCCATATGATAAAAGCTGTTTCCAAATGTCTCCCTTCTATTAAGCATCTATGCATCCTCAGATATACATTTCTGCATCTTTCAAGGTTGAGTTTCACTTCATTTAATTTTTTCCTCTATTTTCCTAACCCCCAAAACCACAGACCAGAATGACAAGGAGACTCGGGCAGTCTAGATAGCTTAAAAAGTGGAGGAATGCTGACAGACCAGGGCTGCCCATGGTCTCTCCTCTTACAGCTATTGATTGATTGGGGGTAAGAGAAGGGTTTTTTTGTACTGTGTCTGCCAAAAAAATAAAAGGCAAAAAGAAACCACTGACAAAGTGCAGGTTTGGCAGGATCTACTACAGGTGCTGAAAAAGACTTTTTTTTCATCTTATATGGATGGAAGGAATGTTTTTACACACTGAGACCTCCCAGTGAGTGTTCTTTTCATTTCCAGAAGCCCAGAATAAGATAAACCTGGACCAACTTCATGTGAAAGAGGAGGGTCCAGCAGGATGTTACTTATTTTTCTACTATACCTGTGCCTGGTGTACATTTCTGTTGCCATTTCAGAAGCCTGCAGCTCTTTCCTGCTCTCTGCCAGCTGTTTACCAGCTCACTGCATCGACCAAAAGCATCTCAAGGCAGTGGTGAGCAGCCTTCACAGCCCTCTGACCCTGCAGATGCAATGCCCTGCAGTCGCTGTTACGGTTTCTTTGCTGAATTTTCTCTGATGGTTTCTCACAGGATGAAATTACCTCTAAAGTGCTATTGCAGGTCTGGAATCTCCGTGAATTTTTAACTCTGGTGTTTTTTAGCCTTTCTTCAACAAAAGACAAGGTCAAGCATTATGTTGAGTCCAAAAAGACATCAAAGGAAAAGGGCAAGGAAAAAAAAAAGCAAACCCTCTGTATAAAGCATTTCAGAGTACTCAGGCAGCATATTAGAGAGCAAAGGGAGCTTTCTGGCTCCTATCTGGCTGTTGTTGCAGTTGTTAATGTGGTTTTGTTACATTATTAATGACACCAGAAAGAGAAATCAGGCCTTCCAGACAAACTTGAGAGACTTGCAGATGGCAAAGAGAAGGAAGGAAAAAAACCTCCAACAAACCCTTAAAGTAATGGAAATAGGGAAAGGGAAGGGAGGGGAAACTATATACTGAGTATGTAGCAATAAAAAAACTGCAGGTGTCTATAGTACTGTAGGAATGGTGAACTGAATAGTTTACAAAACTTGTAAATCATTCCCAGAGCCTGCTAGTTAAGGGCACTTTGTAATTAAACCAGAAAAAACTGATTGCTTACAGCCTGTACTATATTGCTTGATACATTCATGTTTCCTAGAACTGCTCTTTGACAAGCAGAGAAAAATAAAACCAGAAAAGCAACATTAATGGATGAAACGTCTGTAACCCAGAGCAGCGTATCATTAGCCTCATCTAAATGTGGTTGGACAGGATTTCAATAAAAAGCTTTGTTTACAAAATACATCATGAATATGCCTAGGTAAGTAATCTCAGGATTAACACTCCAGTCTGGCTTTCCTGTAAATGTACTCTGAGTTAGCTACCAAATCAGTGTCCCTGCACAAGAGCCAGGCAGGGTGTCTGCCTTTGCTCCCACTCAGCAGAAATCTCTACTGTCGAAGCCTTGCACTGATGCCCAAGCACCAAAGCCCAGGACCCACCACCGGCTCGTCCGCAGCATTCTCTTCAAACCCCATCCCCAACAAAAGGAGAGGTCTGCTGAAGCTCATCCCTCATTCCATTTGGGGTGCTGGGAGGCAGGCAGATGCCGGGGGGACTTAGAGGGGCCAAGCATCAAGGTTGAATTTGGTTAGACTGGCTGCTAATCAATGATACAGATATCAGCGGTACTCCTTGAAGTCAAGTGATCTGCTCTGCAACCACCTGTTTATGGGGCTGCACCCCGTGGTCCCCAAAACCAGCCCCTACGGTGCTGCTCGCCATGGCCACGCTCCTCCGCAGGCTGCTAGCGGGGGGCCTGCTCCGAAAATCCCCCCTGCCCTCCGCTGCTCCGCTGCCCTGCAAGCAGGCTCCCACCTGTCCAAAGCCCTCACCCATTGCTGCTGTTTCACACCCCGACGCATTTCTGCTTAAGAGAAACCTCCTCCCTTGCAGAGGGGATCTTTGCAGCACAGTGGGAGAAAGTGCTGCTTGCGATGGGCTCTCAGGGAGAGAGGAACCAGCCCACTTTCAGATAAATGGGGTATATAAAAATCTGATTAAATGCTTTCTTAACACTGGACATTTTGTCATATGTGTCACTGTATTTCTTGGGGTGCAGTTTATATTAAAAAAAAACAACCTCTATACATTTTATAATTTTCCCCTTAAAAAGAAGGAATCTGAAAGCTCTTTGCTGTTACTTATTGATGCTCAAAACACTCGTTTCTTATCCCAGGACTGAACATTTGACTTATATTGCAGAGCCAAAACTGCCAATATTTGGGAAGAACTCCAGACCTGGATTTCAATTTCATTACTAAAATCTGTCCAATAGAGCAGATTAAATCAATGCAACCAGTGTGATACTTTTTAAATTACTCAAAGTTCAATTCATTTTATATGAGCATATGCCCCATATGCTGTGCTGCCAAAATAGGTCTCTGAGCCAACAGCTCAAAAATAATTTAAATAAAGGTTTAAAGAAATGAGAAAGGAAAATGACATAAATTTGTATCACCATGAGACCTTCTTTAATGCTTTGAGGAATAAAACTGCCATGAAGCAATGGGGTCAGGAAGAAATTTAGCTGCTGGGGATCTCATTTTTCAGCAGGGGCACCCAGACATGACATTGGCCTGAGGCAGCACAGGGGATTTGGCAAAGCACAGGGGCAGCTCAGATGGCGGGGGTGCGGGGAAGCACTTTGTAGGCTGCCTTTGCAGATGAAGTGCAACCGTGCTTTCAGGCACGCCCAGCACCATGGTAGGCTGCAAAACCTACGTGAGATCAAATATTCGGGCAGTATGTCTTCACTGACTTCTCCTCCCCCTGTCCCTTCTCCTCCCCCTGTCCCTTCTCCTGACTCCCATTGCTGAAGCTTCAAGAGATGCACCAGGAGTCAGGGAAGCTGGAGATTTTATTGCACCCTGAATAAAAGATGGGCCCTGGAGTCCCCACAGATTGCACCCTCTCTTGCCAAGGCCTGACCTAAGTTGTATGAAGTCCCTCCCCTGCGGTGTGCAAGTAGGAAACCCTAACTTCGCACGGAGGCTTTCACCTGGCTGCACCTGACAGCATCACACTCGGTCCCCCGCAACCGAGCTCTGAGCAAGCCCAGCCCCAGTCCTGCTCAGCCCCCTGCCTGGGGCTGTGCTTTGGCCACCCAGCCCCCCTCTGGACCCGCTTGTCAGCCTCGCAGACAAGCAGTATGTAGGGAAACCTCCACTAGTCCATACGGTGGAGTGGGAGATGTGGTTGCCCAGTGCAGAGGGCTCTGGCAGATCCCAGCCGTCCCTCCTCGCACGGGGAATTGCTCTTTCCTCCCACCTACCCTGACAAGCCTGTGCCAACCAGCAGACTGAGGTGTCTCTCTTTGATCCACACTCTACTAAAGAAAACTTGAGGAGAGGGAAACACGAGGAAGGGGGGGATGGAAGATCTGCAAAAGGGTCACCCTGGCGTGTAACCTTTTTGCTGGTCAGAGGGGCGGCTCTCCTCTGGTTGCATATGGCTTCTGGCAGCATCTGCCCCGAGTGAGGATGAATTTTCAGGATTGGGGCACTTGCATGTTTTCTAATCATGTTTCTCCCTAACTCATGCTGTCCCATGCCTTCTGAAAGAAGGACAAGCATTTCTGGGGACCTCCTCTGGAATATGATGGAAGGGAGAGAGGAGCACCCAGTGCTTGTGCTGGGTACAGTGGGATGGGAACCGGGCTCATTTTCCAGCATGGTCACCTGAGATGATCCCTGGGGACACAGAGGTGCTGCGGCCCAGCCCCACCATCTCACCCGCAGACTCACCAGACTGCTTGGGGCAAGAAAGTTCTTTTAAACACTCTGAAGGGAAATTTCCCTTGCAGATGCATGTTTCGTAGAATGATAGAATCATAGAATGGTTTGGGTTGGAAGGGACCTTAAAGATCATCTAGTTCCAACCCGCCTGCCATGGGCAGGGACACCTTCCACTAGACCAGGTTGCTCAAAGCCCCATCCAGCTGGGCCTTGAACACTTCCAGGGATGGGGCATCCACAGCCTCTCTGGGCAACCTGTGCCAGTGCCTCACCACCCTCACAGCGAGGAACTTCTTCCTTACATCTAATTTAAATCTGCCCTCTTTTAGTTTAAAGCCATTGCCCCTCCTCCTATCGCTACACTCCCTGATAAAGACTCCCTCCCCATCTTTCCTGCAGGCCTCCTTTAGGTACTGGAAGGCTGCTATAAGGTCTGCCCGGAGCCTTCTCTTCTCCCGGCTGAACAACCCCAATTTCCTCAGCAGTCACACAAAAAGAAAAGCACCCTCGGCCGAGTGTCCCGATCCCGGGGCTCGGTCCCTCCGCTCCGGCCGGGGGTCCGGCAGGGCACGGCTCGCTCCCCCGCCGGGAAGCGGCACAGCCGGGCAGGGCTGCGCTGCCCCCCCCCGGCCGCCCATTAGCGCTCATTTGCTGGCTGGGGCGATGGCAGGCGGCCGGGCAGCGCTTTCCTTTCCGCAGCCAATTGCGTCTTCAATCCGTATCGGAGGATCGCGGGGTGTGAGGCGTGGGAGAGCCCGGAGGCCGGTGCCGCGGGCGTCGGGGGGGACCCGCGACCAGCCCCGGCGCCGCGGCTGGAACGGGAGGAAGAGGAGGGAGAGGAGCGAGGAAGAGGCCTGGGGCGGGCAGCCCCCGGGGTCGGGCCGCGCTGGCCGGCTCAGCCGCTTAAATGCAACCCNTCTGCCTGGCCGCCGGGTGGGCTCTGCAGAGTAAGTGTCCCTTCCCCCTTCCGCTTCCTCTCCCGGCCCTTTCCTCCTCCTCCTCCTCCTCCTCGCCGCGCTACCCGCGGCTCAGCCCCAGCGCCCGGCATCTGCGCGGGGCGGTGCGGAGAGCCCGGCCGCCCTGCCACGGGCTCCGGCCGCAGCCTCCCGCGCCGGGCTGCCGGCGAGCGGCGATTGCTCGTCCCAGCCTGGCCTTAACCCGGAGGGCTGCCGGGGGTGGGAGACGGGGACGGGAGGCAGGCACCGCTGCTCTCTGCAGGCTGGAAATGGCGTGGGAAGGCTCGTCCCCGCTGCTGCTGCTCGGAGAAAGCGGGGGAGCTGAGCGGTGCCGGCCCGGGGCTGCAGCCCGGCCGCCGGAGGGGAACCGCGGCCCCGGGCAGCCGCCGTTCCCCTCTGCTGTTGGGACCGCAGAGGGGAAGCAAGGAGGAGGAAGCAAGTCTCGGTTAACCAGCCCGAGAGGGCTCGGCTCAGGCTGGGAAACGCCGCGGTCAAGAGGGAAGGTGGATTTCAGCCAGCAGCCCGGGGCGGGGGGGTCGAGTGGGGACGGGGCAGCACGCAGAGAGCCGGCCGGTCCTCTCCGGGCGAGGGCTAGAGGAGGTTGCGGGCAGCCCCCATGGCCAGGAACGGGGGTGGGCAATGCCACCAGCGGGTTTGGTTTGGACACGTCACGCCGTCTCCTTCATCATCAGGGTGACGCACAAGCAGGACACCGAAGGGTGGAGGAACGGTCCCCAGAGTTTGAGAGCTCCATTTTAGAGCTGTCCCCCCATTATAGAGCTCCTGTGTGGAGGCTCCTCGCTGCCAGCCCTTTTCCACCTGCTCCCCAGCACGCTGCAGGCCCAGTGCGTTGCTACAGCCGGGCCTGGTACGCAGAGCTGCGCTTCCAGCTTTGACTCTCGGCCAGGAAAATACTCCGGAGCGCAGCAGCGTGCCAGGGCCAACCGCAAACTCGCTGCCCTTCGAGCAGCACCGGTACCCTCTTCTCCTCGGTGCATGTTTTACTGGGCGCAAAGGGTCTGGTTTTGCAACCAGCAGAGCGCAGTGGCCTTGCGCAGGGCGCTGCAGCTGGGTGTGATGTTTGCTCTCAAGGCTGATGCTGCTCTGTTTGGATTAGACCAGTTCAGGTGATCTAGGTGGACTGCGTATTGAAAATACTTTTGAGTGGTTAGATATTGCATTGCCTTTTTTAGCTTTGTGTGCTGGATAAGGACAGAAAATGTTCGCAAATAATTTAATGGGAAGATTTTTGTTTCTTTTAATTTACCTTGCAATCAGATATTCAAAACAGAGCCATACCCTTATCAAAACATAAAAGGGTCACTGTGGTGAGATACTCAGCTCCCCTATGGTCAGAAACAGTGCAAAAGGCCTTTAAATAAACACACAGAGCAGAAAACAATTAGAACAATTTGCAACGATTAGCAGAGGTTCCCGTCTGTTCTGTTTCTCTAGCTGGCACAAACCCCTTTTTCACAGCTCTGGTTAGTCTCTCCTGCACGCAGGCTGAACGGGAGACCACAGCTTAGCTGAGGATGTGTTGGGCTACTCGGAAAGCGTGATGTCCCTGCCAGGGGACAGGGTGGCACGAGCATGACACAATGCCCACGAAGGGGGAATCTCAGCTGTGTTATCTTGGAAAAAGCCTAGATCCTATCTGGTTAAAAAAAATACAGAGTGGCTGGGGCTTTCTCCTGTGCTGGTCCCATAGGTGAGGACCTGGGAATCAAACTGGCTTCTCGAGCTTCCCTGCCTTACCTTGACCAGCAGAGCTTCTGAATTCTGCTACAGATCCCAAATAGAGCAAAGTCAGCTTGTAATTCATTTACCTATCTCTCCCCATTTGTGGTTGCTCTGGCCATGGGGATTTCTTATTTTTTTTATGACTTTAAAAAATAATTTCTTTCCCTTGGAGACTTTTTTTTCTTTGCCTATTTTCCCTGAAGACTCTGCAGAACCTCCAGGAGCATCTCTGGGGGTCCTGCTTTGCGCTCCTTCAGCGTAGCTCAGGATCTTGTCCTCCCTCCCCACTGGGTTACAGACGTTTGCAGCTCAGCATTATTTTTTCAGTTCTGCTCTTGCAGTCAGGCTGTTCCCACAGTTCGAGAGGAGAGCAGGTGAGCTGCGCCAAGACAAACCAGGAAAAGGCGTTCAGTGGTGAGGCTTACTCTGTGCTTTATCTGCGTTTTGTCTGGTTTGATTTTTGTGGGTAGATAACAGGATTTCAGTCTCTAGCCAAGCGTGTCAAACCTGCCATTAATTATATAAAAAAAAAAGCATGCCACTTTGGTGTTCATCGAAATCTTCATGCAGAAATACCCACATGCAAGCAAAAATCATTGCAGTTATACATTAAACTAAATGGTCAGTTCAACTTCAGAGTGTTATGAACAGCTCCAGAATCACATCAGTAGGAACAAAGTGAAATTAAATATTCTTTCACATACATTTTTGCCTGGAAATCATCAGGAACATGAAGTCACTGACTTCGCATGAAACGGTGTACCTTTGATTACATGTCATTTATCTGCACTGGCATATGACTGGCTGCCTTTATGAAGCTGTTGTCTTAAGTGTTGATTACACAGCCTGAAAACACGATGAAGTTCTTGCCAAGTCTTCACATACTTAAGCCTGCTATGGTTCTTGCTTTTGGGGGATGGTAATTAATTAATATAATAGGTTACCTTGGCCATGGCGATTAAACTTTCCATTTAAATGCAGGATTTTAAAGCAAAGCCAGTTACTGATGCATACAAAAGCATTGCTCAGTTTTCAGAAATTATGCTCCCTTACCTAAAAAGACTTGTCCAAACTCTCTCCTCTTGGGTATCGAAACACTGAAACACATGCAATTACTTGGCCTGTATGGTGGCAACACTTCTCCTGACTTATCACAAATTAAAAATGTGTATTTAGTCTTTAATTTAAGTATGCATATTCCTTTTATGGTCAGCAGAAAGAAAGAGAAACTGCAAAGCATAATCCATCCTCTCCTAAAACAGACCACTGAGGTAGGATGAATCACGCCCCAGAGGTCCCGTCCTGCCCTGGACAGTTAGTGCAGCATCACCTCCGCACTCATCACCCTCCTTTGTCTTTCAGCTCCCGGAGGAGTATCATTAGTTGTCCCACAACCCAACATCAATGCAACAGTGGCACAAAACATCCTCCTCTCAGTTGAATACTCTTGCAGAGGCATCGCCACCGTTGAGTGGAAGCACGTGTCGAGCTGGGGCACCACCAAAATTGTTGAGTGGAAAAGTGGGAATTACATCAACATATCCACGGTCTACAAGGACAGAGTAACAACTTTTGAAAATGGCTCTATACAGCTTCTGAACGTGGGCATGAGAGATGCCGGCTACTATTTTGTCACTGTAACAGAGGAGTATGGAACCAACACCTATGGCACCATCATAGTCAATGTTTATGGTACGAACTAGATGGGAGTTCTTGGCTTTACCCTGTGTTTAAACATTAATCTGCTTGTAATCAATTTCATAATAGTAATTTTTTTCTGTCCTCCCTGCAGAGATTATCTATGAAGATTTACATTTTGTCGCAGTTCTCTTTGCATTTCTTGCTGCAGTATCTGCCATTTTGATCTGCTTCATGTGGCTGTGTAACAAATCTCTGCACCTATTTCAGAAGAAGGCGGCACACAAACTAACAGGTATCTATCTAAGAATACAGTCAAGGTATAGGGTTTTCAAGCCTGAACTTTGAGCCTAAAATTCACTTGTGATTTGATCCATAAAGGTGCTAAGCAGGGACACTGAGAAACAAGACTGGAAGGGCTCAGTTCAGTTACCCTGTTCAACTCTTTACTAGCTGAGGCAACTGACTAATAGGTATTTAGTTGCAGAACGATCCACAGGACGTTTACCTTATACACTTTACACCAGAAACCACAAAATACTTCCCAACATTGCTAACTGCAAAACTTAGGGAGAAAAGGCCAGAGCTGCAGTAACCCCCCATCAGAGGGCAGGAGACAAAGTCAAGAACATCAGCAATGCTCTCGGGGTCTGCACTAGAAGGGTATCTCCTAGGGGAAAGTACTCAAAGGGCCCTTGGTAGTGGCCCCCACCTCACCTCATGGAGGACTGCACCCCTCCCTCTCTTCTCAAACCCTCCTTTCATCTGCCCTCATGTTTGATGCAGTTGCGGACTCCAACAAACACTAATATCAAAAGCAGACTCCTAACATGTGCCAAAGACACCAGTTGTGAAAAGCAGATCAAGGGAACACAAGGGCTGCACTGAAGGGAACATTCACATATTGGAGAAAAAATTTCCAAGCCACAGCCGGGGTTATTTGGCCTAGGCAGCAAGACAAGGTGCCACGCTACAAGCCTGGGCTCAAGCTCTGGGCATATCCTTGGAAGGGGAGGTTTCTTTTACCACTTCAAAACATTTCAGGCATTTACCTCCCTTCTTTGTAAGTGCAGAGCCACTAGTGGTTTCTTGCCCTGTAGGTAAAAGGTCTGTGTTTCTTCTCTAATAAGCGCTGCTTAAGCTGTTACGTTACAACAAGCAGCCTAAGTATCAGTATTTTACTAGACCAACATAGACACCTAAGAATCCTAAGCCTCATGGCCCAGACTATATGTCAACTCTGCAAAACCTGATACAAGAAGAAATGAATTTGGCTCAAGCCATCTCTTCCTTTCTGCCACTCACCTACAGCTCTAAGGGCTGCTGCTGTCTTCATGGTGCACACACCACTCACAAGCTTCTGTAGGTACAGGAAACTTTCCTGTCATGCCAGAATATACAGGCTTTTGTTTGGACGAAGCCTTTTCTTCCTCCAGTTAAAGCCTATCTTCCTACAAAGCTGAATTGAATACAGTTATTTGGCAGAGTTCAGGAAAACCACAGTTCTAGAGACTTGTTCTGTCATCTTCTAAAACATGATCTGAAGCAGGGACCTAACTTCTGCCCCAATTCCACTTTAGAACACCCCTCCTTTCAGAAGTCATGAAGAGAGGTATATGGACGGGCCTTATGGACTTTCTTTCTTGTAACACCTTTAGTCTTGTATTGGAAGAAACCAATGTCACTTTAAAGATTGTGAGGGACTCTTTATGCAGTTAAATATTTTGAAAAGATGCATTTAAAACCTAATTGTAGATGAGTAAGCTTGAGCTAATGTTAAAAATTTCAAAATGTCTCAGCTATTAACACAGCGTTGTTAATTTTGGAATGCTGGCCTTCCAATCCATTTGCCAATCAATAACAGCATCCTTTTATTTGCAGCAAGTACAACTGAAGAGATTGAATTGGAAACCATTGAGTGTTAGCCAAGGACTGTCTAATAACAAAAATAACAATTCTACCTCAGGAGAAAGTATCAGCAAAGAAAGCGAGAAGAAACCTAAAAGGTAAAATGTTTGTGACTACTGTAGAAACATCCTGACTTGCAAACTAATTAGACATTAAATCAGCAATGTCTGATGGAGCTGTTTTGACCTGTTAAGTTTTCTGCTCTGCTAGCCAAGGTCAAAGAAAAAAAGAGTATTCTTCCATGCTGAGCACAAAAACATTTTTGTGGCTAATTAATAAAATCTACAGCCTCTACCACTCTTTAAAACAACCACCCAACCAACCAAGCCTCTAAGATCAACCCATAAAGGAAATGGTCATGGTCTTGAGACACCTGTATTCTGGCTACAGCAAGTCTCCTATTACAGACAGAACAGCCATTAGCATCCTTCAACATAATAAATTTAATGTCTAATTACAGTATTACATTAAAAAATTAATTGCAAGGATTGAATCCTGTTTATTGCACCTATGCTGCTACTTTTGGGCGTAAGGAATTTCCTGAAGCTCTGAAGACAAACTAATTCTTCATGAGACAAAACTGACTTTGAAACAATGCCGAGCTGGTCAAAGTTCCCCCACTTTCGTTTCCAATTGTTTACACTGCCCCAGGATATTAACACACATTTTATGACATTACTAGAGAAGGTTGTTAAACAAGGAACCATGCACAGGCACTGAAGAGGACGCTGTCTGTAATGATTAGAGGGGTCAGATAAAATACAGACACCACACCAGTGGGGTGGCAAAATACTAAGCAGTTTCATCATGAAAGATGTCGAGTCCTTTGCAAACTTAGCCCACTGATGAATAGTCTATCTGGGAAGAAATGTTAAAACAGCATTACTTTGAAATTTAGTATTTATAAATACAGTTCTGAAATTGCTCTTGTTGAGAAGCCACCTTTGCTTCTCTATGTTGTAAGAAAACACAAAGTGATCTAACTAATGTCATCTTGAATCTGCATTTTCCACCTGCAGAGCTGCTGGGTGGAATGACCTTTGCTTTTGTGAGTGAGAAAGCACTAAACTGACAGAGCTTCAAATTATCCTGTTTTGCTTTTGTCACAAGAAGAATTTTGCAGTGAAATAAACTTTGAAAATGTAAGAGGCCATGGAATAGTCTGTGTCTGCAGATTGCCACGTGGCTTTTTGAGCCGCGCTGCTTCTACTGCCTCTCTCACACTTCAGCTCACTTGTTTGCAAAAACCTTTTACAGGACAGGCTGACAGAGCTTCCCCTCTGGTCAGGAACTATGATGCTCAGGTGCAGAAGTACTATGGGTTAGATTTGGAAAAACAGAATTTCTCACCAAGTGCATAACGATGCAGGCAGGTGCCAACAGGCTTTTTCCAAAGCACCCTGTACACAGTACCTTTACAAAGTCATCCCCGGATTAAACTGGCCATTTGTAGCATAAAGGGCCTCTCACTCGCTTATAAATTCACGTACCAGATTCAGCTGGTTGCTCCTTCCTGCATCTAGAACAGGTCAAAAAAGGTGACAAAAATCTAAAAAAAAATAATAATCCCAGCTACAGCACAACTTGGCACAGTAAGTTTGCTCTTAAGTATGTATAACCAGTCTTCTGTATCTTTGAGTGAACTAAGCTTTGACAACACAGAAGGTGTAACTGTGTCTGTTTCAATACAAAGTACTTCAAGCTTGGTGAAAGTAGCCTATAGCATAAGGAAAACATTACCGATTTTTTTTTTCTGTTTATCTATTCCAGATTTTTTTTTTAATCCCAAAGTCTTAGAACCTGAATGTGAAGTTATTTATTAGGCTGAGCTGAGTATATAGCAGGTGTTCCGCCAGACTTATTTAGAGTACAAAAAGTGCAGCTTACATGTAAGACCATTATTACCTGCTAACATTGACTTGAATACTGTAATTGCCAAAGGAAAAGTTGGGAAACATATACAGACATGAATGACCATTTGAATGCATTGCTGTAATTATAGAGATGACTTACACTGTTAAAACTACAATATTTGAAAGCTGGGATGAAAGTAGGAAATCACCACTTAAAATTCTTCAATTTAAGGTGCACTATAACAGCAGTAAGAAGTTTCCAACTAGCACAGCTGTTCTACCTCTCTCAGCTTGGCTAATGATACAACTTCAGGCACCCACCCTTGGCTACTGATGCCGGTGCCAAACTCATTCCTCTAGGATATTACTACCTAAAAGCAACAGGGATCCAAATAATATTCAGTGAGGACATACAGTACAGTTAGCCTGCGTACTGCTTTCCTTATAGACAATTCCTCAGCCACAAATTTTACCCAGAATTTAACATGTTTACCCTACATAGGTAGGATAACTTATAAAATAGTCACATTTTCTGAAACTGGTATTTGTCAATATGCATTATGAATGTCAATAATATTTAATATACAGAACATGAGGCTAAGCTGTGTGTAGCAGTTTCTTTCTACACTGGAGGTCCCTGAAGTGTCTGAAGTCTTATGGCAAGAAGTTAAAGTGGAAGTGTAGAAACTAATAGCTATTCTTACTCCACTTGTAAACTCTGCAAAAATGCAGAACAGAAGCAATTTAATATTTAGAGCATTCTGAGTGATCAAAGGGATTAAGGCATTTTGCTTTTAAACTTTAATTAAAGAGATGTCCAAGTTCATAAGACTTGCTTTGGCAATCAATTGTAAAGGTCTTAATCATCCACTAATGTCTTCATTTCATGTTCAAAGATGCATTACCAAGAATTTCAAGACTGTCCCTCTGTTAGAAGCCTAATCAGTCTGTTTTCCATTAAAATTAGGAACCCCTGTGTATTCAACACTAAAAGACAGACTGTCTAGGTCTCTAATAATTTTTTTTTTTTTTTTTTCAGCTAGGCCTGGAAGTCTTGACAAATGTCTTTGCTGCTAATATGCAGTGCTTGCACTTCTGCAACACAAGAGAAGTCCTCTTGCATCCACTGCAACACAAGAGAAGTCCTCTTGCATCCATCGTTTCTTTTCAGAAAGGGACAAATCCTGCAACTGTGAGTTCCTAATAGCTCCACAGCAATCCTATTACTTGGTGATGAAGAGCTTGTTTGATGAAAAGGCTATCACTACATGCAGACCTGTCAATTTAAGTTAAGAACAGTGAAATGTAACGACACATTTAAGTTTCATACGCTCATCTTCTAGTTATTAGTAAGAGAAGATTTGTTGTGTTGCCAAGAGTCAAAACAGCCTCATATAATGGGATGCACAAATAGATGCATCAGGCTGTTGGCTGAACTGTTGTTCACCAAGGAACAAAATCCCTCTCTGCCTGTAATCACAGAGTGTCTGCTAGCCAAGCAATGTGGGACCTGGCATCGCAGGTGTTGCATAAGATTCACCCATCTTTCAAGATCAAGAGACTAATTTCAACTAGTATTTTTTCTGTTTTCTAA
>VYZV01003260.1:7868-21621 GCA_013401275.1 Pandion haliaetus | reverse complement strand
CTATGTGCAGTAAGTTCTTACATACACACACCTCATAACACACAATATGGACATAAGTCTGAACCAGTTCATACAGACAGGTTTCAAAAAAGACCTTTAGCAATTAATCATCAAACAAAAGAAAAGCTTTGTGCAACACCTTACTAGAAGCTTCAAGCAGGCTACAATTACAACAAAAAGATATAAACATGACTTTTTTATTTTAAAAGAACTCAGAAGAGCTGATCTTCAGGAGGATATTATTGTTTCCCTGGATGATAATGAGTGACAGTGCAGAAAAGAAAACCCCAAACAACAGCACAAGTGTAGAGATCCAAGGGCTACTGCACAGGAGTTACCTGCTTCTATCCAGACATGAATTTACGCAAGTCACCCACAAACTCAAAGTGTCAAAATTCTGCAGAGTAAGACCCCTTCCTCTACATGCTTGCAAAAAACAAGGACAGAAAACACAAGCAAAGTAACTGGCACCACATAGGCTCACGTATAGCCATCAGAGAGGAAGACCTTTGCCACAAGCTGTGACTTTTTAACACTCTCAACTTAAATCACTAAGTAAAGGTATGTCTCAAAAAGAAATGGGTCACCCAGAAGCCACATCAATGTACAAACAAACTCCAACTCCAGAATGTCATGCAGTGAAGACTGTCCCTTGATTCTTAAGTTTTGTTTAGCCTTAATTGTTAACAAGGAGCTCTACTTCTCCTTTGTTGTCCCACTTCCCAAACGAGTCCATTAGCTTCCACAAGGATAGCCATTCCCTGGGGTATAAGCCACTAAAAGGCTTATAAATAGCACAATTCAATTCTAGTAATTTTCATCTTTCAAAAATACTTGCAAAGATCTGCTGAGAAAAAGTAGGGGCACGAGGGGAAAGGGAATGACTTTGAGCAGACACCTTACATGTAGCAAAGGACTACTGAATTTAATTTTGTAAAAGAAAAATAAATTACTCAGCTATGTTGCTCTAGCTAGAGCAATCTGCAAAGATACAGCTGAAGAACTTTTTCAAAGTTTTATTTTATGTATCATTGAAAAAAGTTTTATTGCAAATGCTCCCAATGGACCTATCTGTACAGGAAAAATTTGGTTTTGCTTTCTTGTCTTGTCCATTTCCCTTTGCTGCATGGGCAGTGATCGTTCACAGCACAGCAATGATTCAAAGCCCCCATGGAGAGGCTGACAGATTATTAGCATGGAGTTAGGGCGGCCATGAGGAGCTCCATTTTATACACAAAGTTACGCCCTTCCATTTTATTCCACTGCACTTCCTTGAACGGCCCTCGAAGATGATTCCACTTGTTGTCTTGCAGTACATCACCTTTGGGGAGATCCTTGCACTGACTTCGTGGAAACTGAACCATAACTTTGCTGCCACTTTCCGGACCGTTACGTACTGTGATAAACAGAGATTTTTATGAACATTTTTACATTGTAGGAATTCCTCATATTAAATATCCTTTCTCATGTATGCTATACATTACTCCTACTCAATTCCAAACACACTGAAAGCAAACAAGGGAACTTAAAAGTAAGTTTTTCTCTTTGCATTTTCTCTCTCTCATCTCCCACTTCTCTATGATTTTGTTGCTTTAGCACTGCATGTTCTTGGTTAGAGCAAACCAGAGAAACATTTGACAAAAAAACCCACACGTACATCCCACAAATGCATTTATTTTTCCCTAATGATGCCAGGAAGGGCAAAGCATTTTTGCCGATTCTTACCTTGAATGTATTCCCCACCAATCTGTTGAAAAATGGGATCAAAAAGATACTGTTTCCAGTGGATTTATCTCAAATGGACAGGAATGAAGTCACTCAGGATAGTGTTGCTTTTAATCACAAAATTCTGCAAGATTGGTGGAGGGGTGGTGGCATCCTACTGGCTCAGATGGGGTTTTGTGTTTTGAGGCTGGGGGGTGGTGGTAATGGTTTGTTTGTTTGTTTTTTAAATAAGCACTCAGGAAGATAACACTTAGCTTTCCCCTCACCTACCAAGCTAGCCTTCTACAAAGAGATAACTATCAGGCTGATTGAACATAATTTCTCCTTCATAAATCAATGCTGACTATTCCCCATCACCTTCTTCTCCTTAATGTTTGGAAACTGCTCCTGGCACTGTTTATTTGCCTCATCTTCCCAGTAATTGCAATAAGGCTGACCAGACTGTAGTTCCACAGACTCTCTTTCTTGAATATGTGACAGCTGCCTTCTTCCAGACTTCAGGAACGCTTCCTGATCACCATGACCTTTCAAAGATGATCAAGAGTGGCCTTACAATGACATCGGCCAGCTCCCTCAGCACTCATGGGATACATCCCACCTGGAACTGTGAACTTGTCTATGTCTAGTTTCTTCAAAGGTTCTCTAACTTGATCCTCCTCTACTGAAGGCAAGTCTTCTTTGCTCCAGAACTTCCCATTGGTCTCAGGGACCTGGCATTCCTGAAGGCCAGTCTTAAGACCGAAGCAAAGAAGGCATCGAGTACCTTGGCCTCCTCCATGTCCTGTGCCACCAGGTCCTCTCCCCACTTAACAGCAGGCTCACATTTTCCATATTCTTCCTTTTGCTGCTAACATACCTGTTGAAGCTCTTCTTGTTGCCCTGTACATCCCTCAGCAGATTCAACTCCAGATGGGCTTTAGTTTTCCTATCCCCATCAATGCATGTTTCAACAGCCTATCTTCCTCCCGGGTCAACTGATCCTGCTTACAATCTCTTGTAGCTTCCTTTTTATGTCATGAGTTTAGTCATGAGCAACCTGTTCATCCACACAGATCTCCTGTCACCTTTGCACAGCTTCCTGCACATAGCAATGACCATTCTTGAGCTTGAAAAAAACCAATCAAGCAGCTCTCTTGGACCCCTCTTTTCTCCATCCCATAGGATTGTATCCCATAGGATTCTTCCAAGAAGATCCCGAAAGAGACCAAACTCTGTTCTCATTAAGTCCAGAGTTGTGATCCTGGTGTTTGCAGTCTTCCCTTCTCTCAGGATCTTGATGGTTTCTGTAATCTGTTTTTTTCTATGCTAATTCTAAGAAATATTTTCAAGCCTGTGTAAATTAAATCAGGTTTATCAAAGTATTGATTCTATTTAGGTGTCAATTCCATACACAAGAGAGATTGTTTCTAGAATATTTTGCTATAAATTGACATTATTCTATAAAAGTCTAGATACTATCTCAGAAAGAGACTTACAAAGCCTGTGTAATTCACTTAAGAATGTTAAGAGTTTCCATACGTATGCTATAGAAAACACTACCTGAAATGGCATAATCTCCATTTGGTGATGCTACAGTTATTGCTGATGCATTGCCAATACTCTCCACCGGCCCCAGACCAACATGATTACTGAAACTCAGCACATGCCATCCCATAACTTTCGCAAGCTGCTGAACTGCATGTACTTGGTGCTGTGACATCTGAAAGATAACAAGAGGTTCATCTTCTGTTCAGTATTTGCACACCACAGAAAGAATTGCTTACTGGTTTTACCAAGCATCTTTTCTTTTGCTATCCAGTAGTTATTTATAAAAAGTGACTTTGTCCTGTAAGTTCTTTAGTTTCACAGGAACTTGCCTTTTTTTTTTTTCTTTTAACATATATGCTATATAAGTGCTAGCAGAGCTTTGTGCTACTTGAATTTAGACTAGTTCCTTTGCAGACAGAGAAGACTGCTGTGTTAAGCACACTATACAGTTAGATGAATTTCATAGGTATATGGGTTTATGCATTTTATTTAAGTATTGCTTTCAATTTACAAAAAACTTTACTTAGGTCTCAAGAAATACAAATAGGACTTTGAAATAATCCTTTCTTTGAATGGAAAGAGACCTCTGCTGTAAAATATATAAAATCTGTGAGAGTATTATCAAAGCAAACTCAGGAAAAAAAAAAAAAAAAGTTGAGGTTCTCAGATGCACGATTATCTCCATTAACGCCCAAGTGTAAGCACTGAGCTTTAACAGCTTAAAAGTTTAAATGCTAATGTTTTTCTGTATCAAAACATAACACTTGTTACAAGGAATTATCTAGCACTGTTCAGCAGTTCTCTGTGAACAAGTCTGAAAACACTTGACCAAAAAAAGATATCCTCAGCAGAATCTGTTTCAACACATTTTCTGTGTCATGGAGTTTCATATAACTGCAACAGACCAACCACTATTAAAGACCTGTATTTTGACTATTTATAATGCATAGTAGAGAGGCTGTCACTTCTGAATAAAACCAGCAGCTTGCTCTAGGCAATTAAGAAAAAATAGTTCATTCAAATATCAGCTGATTTAGTAATGGCTGATGCAAAGTGAACACTAACAAGACAATGTTGAAATGACAGTAATTGTGGGCTCATTAAGATCTCTACTTTAGATAGGACTTGGTTACAGCAAGTTTCATATATTGAACACCATATTGTCTGCTCTAAGTCTCACTGACTTGTTCTGAAGTAAGCAAAAATCTTAGCGCTCCCATAATGAGGAGCATAAAGAAACACATTTTAAATGGGAGGGAAAAAATTATTATCACTACTGACCTTAGTAAAAATTGGCATTATATTTTAGTAACAGCTGCTAAAGTCTCTATACAAACATACTGAAAATTTCAGTCATCCACCTTCCTATTTTCACTGTCTTTATTTGAAGTTTTCTAACATTTTCTACATAAAGGTGAGATTCTAAGTTCTTCTGTTTCCCAAACACTACAAGAAAGGGAAGAATAATGTATATGAGTCTACCTGAGATAAAAGGAAATCCTGCAGTTCTTGCTCTTGATGGGACAACGTAATAACTCTTCCATCTCTATGCACAACTCTGATCTGTTCTACTCCAATGTTCAGCTGTAGTTGAATGGATCTTTGAAAACAAGATGCGTATTTTTTCAAAATGCATTATAACACTTAAGAAAACAGGAAGCTAAGAACACAGAACCCCTCCCATTCATTGACAGTAACTCTAAGATGAGGATGGTGCGAAGCCTATGGAATACGACAGCAACTCCAAACGTTTCAGTTTCATCACTCACCACAATAGCTCCCCCTCTACACCGCCCGGGACATACTCTGTGGCATGTTCCCAGACTTGGTCCACTGCTTGTTCAGGTCAAGGAACTTCCTGAAGTGCCTCACAGCTCCCTGCCTGCCACTTTGCCCAAGTTTCCTTCCAGAGGTGCAGGGGAAAATGGTGTGTACACAGGGCCTGTTCTATCCTACCGCCAAGACTTGGGCAGCATATGTATTCTGGAACTGAGACTGCAAATTGCACCAATGAGCACAGTCTACTCCTCACTGTGGACACAGCCAGAGAAGACTGCTCAAAATGGAAAAAACAACTGGGTCATGCACTGTCAACACATTAGTTAATTCGCTGCTGGTCAGCACGCAGACATTCATTTCTGGTACAGGAAATCTCTTATTTTGATGAAAATGTGCATAACTAATAGCATGAATTACATGAGTTCCACATTTCAGTACCTATGCAACCAAGCTAGGACTGAGCACTGACTAGCTCTCCACTAGCTCTCTGTGACCAGACTCGAAGTTTAGAATCCAGCACATACAAAGATACTTTATATCCAGCTATCTCTATTCAAAGTAAAGCCCACCTTAAATGGCCACTTCAATTCCTTCTTTGAAAGGAAACTGTGCTAGTTAACAACTTACTAAGTTCCTTCATTAAAGTGTAAAGTGAGTGAAGGGTGGCTGTTCCGCCAACTCAGAAAAAAACCCACTCGCACACAAATAACAGGCACCTACTTGTCTGTCTGAAGAGAATCTAAACCTGTAAAACAACTTGAATACACTCTACCATTGCTGCCTGCTTCTACAACTAGAAAGATACATGCATTTTCATACTTACTTGCATATCTGTTCATATCCTTGAGAAGTTATTAGAACTTTAACACTGGATTCATAAACATCATTTATATTGGACCAGTGGGCCTGAATCTGAGGATCCTCAATACGGCTAGCCAGACTGTCAATGGTTCGAGCAGTTCTAGAAGATAAAGACATATTCTACACACAATAATCTAGACAGTTTGTGCTGTTATCTTGTTTAGAGGAAATGAGTTGGTTATTAGTTTGGGGGCGTTTTTTGTGGCATACACACAAAAAAAGGCAAATTTAACAGAACCATGTATATCAGAGTTCTATTTCAGCACCATTCTGGTGCTAATGAAGCACACTTCTTTACTCCATACATTGCACATACATTCTGCAGCAGTATTAAAGTGGTATTACTCAGTATCGGCTACTGCACAGCAAAGAATACTAAAAAAGATTTATGCAGTTTAAGAAAAGTAAGGACAATTATCAGCATCCTATGTCCTAACTGTCACAGAGATCTCAAAGAAATCTGTTTTTTTCTTCTTTATTTTAACTAGCTGAGTGTAGTTTGCTCATATTTCATGGTATGTTATTGGTTCTTAGTACCTAAAAATAAAGACTATTTTAACAGTGAAGGAAGAAGTAGCTAGTTTTAAGAACACTGAAAAAAGATCAATTGTATTCTACGTAATGGTACATTCTATTGTAACTTAACAAGAATAGCTTGTGAACTACCTGCGTCTCAAAAAGATGTGTTTTGCCTGCTTTATTATCTTTTCCAGAAGTCCTTCATTCGACTGTAAAGAACTGATATCATTTTTATCAAAAGTCTGGGGTCCTGCAAGTCTCATTCTCTTATGGCCAAAAGGTGCACTAGCTGGATGTGGCATCACTGTTGAGCTCAGGGTTTGCTTGTGACACTGCAACAAACAACTGATGTTATAAAAGGAAGTGACCAAGTAATGTATCTGCAAGAAATATTACGTATACTACAATATGCTGCTTCACATCAGCTTTTTTAAGTGTACATACTTTCAAAAAGTGCAACTTTTTTACTTTATAAACTTGACAGCACTTTAAAGCCAGCTTTACACTCAAACTTTGCCTCCCATTTATGCAGGTCTTTCAAACCTTATGGAAAATGATTTTTAAAAAAAGGTGCTAGCTAACAAAAATTTGGTAGTATGGTAGTAGCTCCTACTAATAAGTGGAAACAGAATGGTCAAACAAAAATAAAGGAAGCATTTAAGAGATAAAAAACTGAGGTACAAAAAGATTAGCAACCTGTTCAACCAAGCCGGGCACTGAGCCAAAGCTTCATGAAACCTAGTTCAGTATTTAAAACACTGGACTATTCCACATGACTGCATGACTTGCAGAGCCATGCTCTAAGGAAATGCGCACTCTCTGGAACATGGTTTCACAACTGCTTAGACGTCTAAAATTGTGCTTTTTTCAGAATAGACGCAACCTCAAACTTCTATCCCAAGTCCTTCTGCTAGATTATGTGAGAATCTAAAACAGTGAAGCAGAGAAGTAGACCTCAAAAGAAGTGAAGTTATTATGGTAAGTGATTGTTCTTTCTTCATGGGAGTATGGTCTGAACAGATGCTAACTTAGAAGTACTTGACAAGCACTAATTAGACGCAAAGAAAAAAAAGGAGACTGGTGAACTGTACTGGTAAAATCTTGCACAGCTTTTCTGAAGTGAGCAGCCAGGCCTGAGGTTAAGTAAAGAACTAGTGTTCCATGAAAGTATTAACTGGAACTCCCTAACCACCTATACAGACTAAAACTGAACAGTAAAAGCCTGAACAGACTAAAAAAAAGCCTTACACAAATGGATAGAAAGTGACTGGCCTCTAGTGGCACTCTGTTGTTACAACAGTGCTGCACACTATGTAGAAGACTGAACAAAAGCCCCAAAACTCTTCAATACTTGACCACAAATGCATTACCTCTCGGATAAGTTGATGCAAATTATGTTCCAGAACATAGAGATGATCCTCTGGGTTCTGTTTTTCAGAAGCAGACTTTTGTGATTTTTTGTCATTGGAAGAGTGACACAGAGAAATAGACAACTGCAAACCTGTACAAAGCAGATTTTAAAAAAAGAAATGACACCAACAATTTTCAAGGAGGCTACTGAAAACTACTTTTCTTCATGTTTTATAGTCAGTAGTTTTACAACCAGTATTCACCGTATCAGAGAAAAATCAAAGAATGATGTTGGAGAGCACAGCACCAAAGGCAAGTAAGACTTGCTACTCACTGAAGTGTTGACAGGCCAACTATTAACTCACTAGGTGCATTTCACTCCAATTTCTATGACTCAATCCCACACAAAAAGAAGAGTCCCCAGGACCCCGTTCCTTCTGCAAAGAAGGAATGATTTACCATTATATAAATTTTAAGCAATCCAGAAACGTATTCTTCACAGAATGTAATCAGTTGTGTACCCCTTGTAAGAACAGAAGATTCACCAGCCGACTCTGAGCTGACTTCGTGCCATTCAATTATCCCCACTGAAGAGTATTAGCCTCTGTTCTTCTAAAGACCCATTAATTGAAGTCTTAAATTTCACCTGCATGCAATCCAGGAGCAATGACTTATGCCCAGCTCCAAAGTGCAACACACACATGGCATTAGAGTTGACAACTTTAAATGCTACTGACAAAAAAAAAACCAATCACAAAGAAAAACAATCCAAAATCCACACAATAAAGTATGAGTAAATTAGAAACTAAAGTGCATTAGTTGAATGTTTCTACAATTAGCAAGCAAAATTCAAATTCTAGGAAATTTTTTTTCTAGAAGATTTTTTTTTTTTTTTGTAAGAACAAAGCGTTAAAAAAGGTCACATTAATAAAAATTTCAGTTCACGTTTAAGCAAATACTCGTAGGTTAGGAAGTCTTAAAAAGTTTCCTACCTGGGAAAGGCTGGGAAATTATCTGATTTTTCACAACAATGTGAGGAATTTGTGATTTAATTTGAACAGCTTCTCGTGACAGCTGGGCAAAAATTTCTTTACATAAAAGAACATTCTGTGCAGTCTCCAACTTTGTCTGCCAGTGTGGAGAGCCTGAAAAATACAAATCAACATTTGCAGAAGGAAAAAGTAAAGAGAAGCTACATTTTTGTTCAGATACCAGGTACTGTACAGTAGCTATGAGTATTCACTAAGATGAGGTAGTCAGTATCTTCTATCCAAACTGAGTATTTTCAGAATTTTACCTCAGTTAAGCAAGCACTTTAAGATAACACTAATGCATTTTACTTCCATTTTACATACACATATACGGTGAACTGCAACTTGCTTCTGGAACTGCCTATTACATTCCCAGGCCTTGTGTGAACTCTGCTTATGAACCTCTGCTTCTTAAGTTGCAATTTCCTTTCAATGATACTTCTAGCTTTATTAAATTCACTCTACAATGAACCACCAAATAACGTTAAGTTCATGTATTTGCTTTCACAGGATTCATAGGCCCAAAATTCTTGGAAGATTCTGGCCTGAGTAAGCACAAAAGCTCTATCCTGTACCCAGAATACCGTATGAAACATCTGCACAGTACAGCATCCTGTCTACATTCAAGACAGCACAAGCATTTGTGACACAGACCACTGTGAAATAAAATCCTGCTAGTTCTTTTTAATCCAAAAGAGAAATGGATGAATTTTTAATCCCAAAGGTTTACAGCTTCACATACTAGCACATATCAAATGAATCAATCTACTACCTGCCAGGTGAGCTGTTGGTAATTAATGCACATACTGCCACCACAGTTTCAGGCCCAGAGAAAACATATGAGCCACAGAAACAAATGATGCATTTTGGGCAAAGTTAAGAGTGAGCAGACAGTTGTTCAGTTCGGTTGAACTAATGGAATGTAACTGGCTGAAACACAATACCTTGGTTTGCTTTTGGTTATGTGCTCAAACGTTTAATGACTAACAAAAGGTGCTCCAGAACACTTAAAATACAATCCTAGTCTTTTTTTTTTTTTTAGAAACTGAGTAAACACACAAAGGCTGAAGGAGTATGCTTTGAAAGCAACATGGTTCCAAAGCCCAAGCAGCACCTAAACAGAAAATTTCGGTTTAAATAAGAATATTCTTGTTCACTCTTCTTTTAAGCTATATGCTAAAATTTTCAAATAAATATCATATGCAAACCCATTTCTTGAGAACATGCTCAAAAAACAACATATAGCTGGATATACCTGGTTTTGACTTTGGCATGGGTCTTTTAAAGAGATTGACTGTCCCAAGGTCACCGATGTCTGGAGCTTGTTTCTGAATAGAAACCTAGGAAAAAAAGAAAACATTATCTGATGTTTGTTCTCTGTTGCAAGCATACAAATGCCAAAACAAAACCCATGCTACATTATTAAAGTTTCTCTGGCAAACCTTGATATAGGCTGATCCCTCTAAATCACTTGGAATTTGAACATCCAAAGGACAGTAATCCTCAGGTATCTTTTTATCCAGGTCAATGTCAGTGTTCTTTATCACCTCAAATGTACCATGATGAAGGAAAAGGGAGCCTAGGAAAGGAAGGACAAAGACATACATAGTATATATAAAACACCATCTGCAAATAATGAAGCTCATACCTCTGTTTTGGAAGAATATGTATTTCTAAGTCTCCAAACCTCCATAGCTGCACAATTTCTTAATGAAGTCTTAAAAACCCAGGTATATTAGAAAGCTTATTTCAGCACATCAGCATGTCAGTCCTCCAGTGTGCGATGTGTAATATTTTACAGTAAGTTAGCAAGTAGTATTTAATAATTATACGAGAAAACCAACAGTGTTTCAAAACGGTGTCAGTAGATGCAGGGAAGGGACAAAAAAAAAATATTATTTGGTTAAAACAAGACAAAAAGTTAACTGCCCAAAGTTTTGCAAGCAAGTAGCTTAAGATGCAACACCCTAACTGATTTAAAGGAATGCTGATGATGTTTGGCTTGCAGTCTTGGAACTATGACAGCGTTCTGTCTGTAAAAAACAACTGTACAGCCAGTCATTCAGGTGGGACTGATAAAAGCAGATGCCCACAGTCGTGGTGTAACCCCAGCCAGCAACTAAGCACCGTGCAGCTGCTCACTCGCTCCCCCACCAGCCAGTGGGATGGGGGAGAGAATTGGGGCGGGGAAGTAAAACTCATGGGTTGAGATAAGAACAGTTTAATAGAACAGAAAGGAAGACAATAATAATGATAATAATAATAAAAATGACAATAATAATAAAAGGAATATACAAAACAAGTGATGCACAATGCAATTCTTACCACTTGCTGACCGATGCCCAGTTACTTCCTGAGCAGTTATTTCCCCCCTCCCTGGGCCAACTCCCCCCAGTTTATATACTGGGCATGATGGGTGTCACATGGTATGGAATGCCCTTTTGGCCACTTTGGGTCAGCTGCCCTGGCTGTGTCCCCTCCCAACTTCTTGTGCCCCTCCAGCCTTCTTGCTGGCTGGGCATCAGAAGCTGAAAAATTCTTGACTTTAGTCTAAACACTACTTAGCAACAACTGAAAACATCAGTGTGTTATCAACATTCTTCTCATACTGAATCCAAGACATAACACTATACCAGCTACTAGAAAGAAAATTAACTCTATCCCAGCCAAAACCAGGACACCCACATCTGTCCTAGCTGCATCCCTTTTACATCCAGGGTGCGGTTCACCTACCTTAGGATAAATCATCTAAAAATAGATATATCCTGGGCTGCATCTACAGCTTCTTCGTGAACATAAGACAAATAACCATAAATTTGTCCTTTGCCTCCTTTACTGATGAGAACAGGGGCCCAACATAACCAGTTCAGATGCCTGCTTTGTATCTACGTCTTAAGTTTCGTGAGATTCTGTACTCACTCTTTCACTCCATAATCGGTTCTAATACTCTGGGCTGGTTACCCTCTCTTGCTGTAATCCATGAAATAACGTATATTCTCCGTATCATTTCTCACAAGTGTAGGAATAATAGATATAATGAATCTATCTTCAGCAACGCTCTTTAGTCATATGGTTTAGTTTTAGGCAGTCTTCCGAGGAGCAGGGAGTTAGATGCAATGATCCTTAGGAGTCCCTTCCAACTTGAGATATTCTATGATTCTACAATCTTCGCTCAGAGGAAAATGCAGCATAGTCCTCAATTTTTTTTTAAATGCTTTACAGACCAAACATAGATAAAAGCCAAAGATTTACAAGGACTAGCTGTCAACTGATCAACTATATTGTTAATGCAGAATTGTTTCCGTAAAGCAATCTTTACTAGAATCCTACACAGTCAGCCTTTAAAATTACTTTCTAGGTTTGAGCATAGCACAGTATTTTTCCTGATAATAAAACAAGTTTCCTCCTTTTATAATCCTGTCTCTTAATTACAATAAACGTTTATTAAATTATATTATTTATTATTAGAGATCTACCATCATCACATATTATTATAGATCATCTGTTTTTCCAGTTACAAAAAAAATTTCATAAAATATAAATATTCCATACTTGAGAAAAACAGAAGACCCTACTGTTTACCTGCACTTCTGTAGCTCAGATCACCAAGAATTTTGTCTCCCACTTTTCTCAGCTTCCAGTGTTGTCTCAGTCTTAGCAGTTCAGAGTTGAAGTCTCTTTGTCGCTTATTTTCCTGGTTTTCTGCAACTGATTTGGACAATCTTTCGGCACCTTTCAACAGGATTTGAGCTGCTCCAGCTAGTGACTTCTTTTTTGAAATCAACTGTAAAAACTGAGGATTCTAATAACAAAAAAAAGAGAAAAAGCTAATTATTAGTGGAAACTAATTGACATTGACTGATAAATTGTTTTTGCTGGACGTTCAGTAACCTATTTAGAATTGCTTTCACACTAGCGTTGTATAGCCACGAGTAGCATTTTGACTTACAGCTTCAGCAAAGAGCCCTTTGAAATCAGGCTCATCTCCCATCCTCAACCTTACCCTGACCCATAAAGCACTGTACCAGCACATCGTAAGGAACATTTTACTAAATCTTGTGTGTATCACACGCGAAAAAATCCAGTGAAATAAAACTTTCAGTATCAAGCCATACAAACTACACAACTAGGTACAATATACCTGTTTTGGAGGAAGGGGATCCTGCACAACTGGATCTAGAGTCATGAACTTTTTATCCTTCACAATGCTAAGAACATCATATAACACACACATCTCAGTCAAGGCGCTTCTTAAGTTGTTTCTCACTGAATCCCAAGGCCAGAGGGACGGCTGAAATTTTACCAACCCTAAAAATAAAACAAAAGAAGGGAAAACAAAGGACTGCAAAAAGATACGGTGTAAGGCTCGTTCTTAAACCACAACGGCATGAAATACAACATAACCTCACGACACCTGGACCCATCCTTTTCCGCTCTACCACTGCAATTTGCTGGGACTCGGTCCCGAATATCCTGACCCGATGATCCACGGCCAGCCATGGGAACCCACGGAGGGAAGGCAGGCCCAGCCCAAGCGCCTGTGGGGCTGCTGGCCGGGCACCGCCAGCTGCAGCCCGGCGAGAAAGCTCAGGCTCTGGGCCCGGCCGCGGGCCGCCCGATAGGAAGCCGCGGGCCCGCCCCCCCTCACCTTCCTCATCCTCCGCCTCGCCCGGCTCGGCCCAGGCGCGGCCCGCCGAACCCGGCTCGTCCTCCTCGGAACCGGAGCCTTGGCTGAAGTCGATGCGCTGCGCCAGGCGCGCCAGGTTCTGGGACATGGAGAGCGGCTGCAGGTAGGTCTCGCTGCCATCCAGGCCCACCTCCTGCACCTGCTTCTCGCACGCCGACTCGATGCTGATGCGCACCGCCGGCACCCCCGCCATCTTGGTGCGACCTCCGACCGTGGCCGCCGGGCGTGCGCGCGCCGCCCGCGCCGACTACGGGTGCCGGGCGGAGGCGGGCCG
>VYZV01003258.1:1962-20684 GCA_013401275.1 Pandion haliaetus | reverse complement strand
AAAATCTAGAGCCTAACTCTTTAAATGCTTTTCTTGATTGAAAGTGGTGTGTTTCTTTAGAGAATTTTCTGTTATTAGGAGAATATTACGATCTTTAGTAGTTCATAGTTCTTGGGTGGAATGTAGTTGACTAAATGAACTGCATCTAGCTGTATACTTCGTCATTTTACGTGTCATTAGTACCGTCATGTTTTTTGTGTAAAGTAGCTGTAAAACCAGTATGTATGACAGTCTATTAAAACTTGTTTCCTTTATGTTTGTTTTGGCATTCCACATACAGTATCATGCATTCACTTTGATATGTAAACAGCAGCTTACAGGTTTCATGTAAAGGAAGCAGGAAACTTTTGAATTCCTAATGTTGATGGCTAAATTGAGGTTGCAACATCTGAGTTGTAATAGATGACAGAACTGGGCTCACTGTGATATTCTAACAGTTTATGTAGTTAATATAAATATTTAGTGTAAAGAAGCCAGATTTTCTTAATAATTTAGTCTGCAGTTACAAATCTTATCACAGTCAATGAAAAAAAAAAAGCTGCCTTTTATTTCAGTTTCTTTGATAGTTTATTAGCTATAAATCTGTTTACCTTTTGTCCATAAACTTTTTTATTTTGAAGTTTATGAAATTTAGTTTTGATGTAAAAGTTTAAAAAAAAAAAAAAATCTTCTGGCCTCAGTCTTCATGTTTGAGTACTTCCTAAACTTAGACAGGTGTTGTCCTCTTATTACACAAAACAACTGCAAGTTGAAATCCAATCCTATGCTGTCTTCTATATTTTCTTATATAGAGTGTGCTTTTTTAGCTTTTTTAAATAAGAGTTTTAATTTCAGTCTTTTTGTGTTCACTTAAAGAACTGGAAAAATAGGTATGAGGATTTTAATTAGTTGACTAGATTAAAGGCAAATAATATAAACTTGTGTATTGTATCTATAGAACTGTGAGATACCTGCATACTTCAAGGTAGCCATATCTAATCTAAATTTTGAAGAAGTAATAAAAAGCCAATACTATTGAAATTTTGTGACCAAGGTTAATATTATATATAATATAGATATACTTCTGTGTGTACGTGCTTACAAGCATGTGTTACAAGCTCTAGTAATTACCATGTATGTGACTATGTAAGTTGATAATTTTTGCTGTTTGTTACTGTGAAGTTTATCAATGCTTTCTGAAAGAATTTTGGTATAAGTTTGCTTCAGTGGGAAGTAAGTTGTTTCCAAATTACTTCTAGGCACTGGAGACTTTAAAAATGTTTGAAAAAAAGGATAGCAGAGTAAAGAGTGCAGCTGCAACAAACCTTTCATTCCTTTATTATTTGGTAAGTGTTTGCTTTAAAAAAAACAGTTAAGAACTGCAGTTTATGTAGCAACTTCTGTATCTTTGTAGCAATTTTTGTGTTCGCCTAATCTCTGTAAACAACAAAAACCTGCATGTTAGAGGAGTTACTTATTCTGGAACACCCGTTCTTGGCTGTAGTTGAAGTTTGGAGCATGTCTTTTGTATCCTGTTGCTGGGAGGAAGAGTGAGATTGAGCCCCAGGCCACA
Source organism: Pandion haliaetus (assembly GCA_013401275.1). Classification (NCBI taxonomy): domain Eukaryota; kingdom Metazoa; phylum Chordata; class Aves; order Accipitriformes; family Pandionidae; genus Pandion; species Pandion haliaetus. The sequence goes on along the minus strand of VYZV01003258.1, from coordinate 19,132 downwards.
CAAGTATGCCTGCAGTGTGATTTGTGCAGAAGTTCAGCAGCTGCATTTAAAACTCAAGTCCTGAAGACTCTGGCTGAACTTCAGGAACATGTGAAGTATGTATCTTAGGCAGGTGTGTTTGTGTCTGAAGTTTGTAGGGTATGAGGATTCCTTGTAACAAAGAAAACTTCCAGGCTCAATGGGACAGAGTGGCAAAACATATCTCAAGTGTTCTCTGAAACTTGAAAGAAATGATCTGCCTCATGCAAATACATAAGAAATATTTTAGGACTGAAGAATGTTTTGTTTGGTTGGTTTTTTTTCATCCTCAGTCTTTTGAAATTCCACTATATTAACTGTAAGAAGCCACAGCTGCAAGAAAATTGATTGACAAATGACTAATACAATGTTTGTTTTGTTCATGTAGGAGAATGAATTGGCACAAGCGACTAACTATGCAGATTTAGCTGTAAATTCTGATAGGTACAATCCAGCAGCTCTAACTAACAAAGGAAATACTGTTTTTGCAAACGGAGACTATGAAAAAGCAGCTGAGTTTTATAAGGAGGCTCTCAGGAACGATTCCTCATGCACTGAAGCACTTTATAATCTTGGTAAGCCAAAGGTGCTTTTGTCTAAAGGTAACACTAGTATTTCTGAGAATCTGGCTTTCAAAGTTTTCTTGTATAGAAATATATACTAATTATAATTACTTTATTTGGTAATTTATGTTATAGCAAGGTATTAATTTGTACTTCCTATCTGTTCTGCAAAAAAAAAAAAAATCACCCCAGTGTTAAAAACATCAACTAGAAACTGCAGATTAAGTCACTTTGAAGATAAAAATTTCTACTAAAAATATACCGGTTTTAGCATTATTAAACCATCAGTCATTCCCCTCTAAAAGCCCTCCTTTTCCCTCATTCATCTTGTTCAAAAAGTGAGATTACATATGTTCTTGGTCTTTGATTAGGTTCATGTTTCTTGTGTTTATCAGTTTGGTAAGTCATACTAGCGGGTAAGAATTATAAGCATGGCTGTCACGAATAGAGACTGTCAATGTCAAGGCCGTTACACTGCCTCTGAGTACCGTGTTCCTGTTTAATTTTTCTTGGTTATTCTGTCAGTTAATATGCTGAAGTCATCTTTTTCTCACTGCATTAATACTGTAACCTTTATTTTTTAGGTTTAACATACAAGAAGTTAAACAGAATAGATGAAGCTTTGGATTGTTTTCTGAAACTCCATGCAATCCTTCGGAATAGTGCCCAAGTCCTTTACCAGATAGCAAACATGTATCTTTTTCTGGATTTTGATAAGGGATGGTGGTTTTAGTAAACTCATTTAATCTGAAATATGTGTTTCAATCATGATGCAATGACTTAGAAATTTACTGTAGTGTCCATTATAATTAGGATGATCATGCATAGATTCATTCACTGATGTTTGTGAAAACAAGAACAGAACTTACAACCTTTTTGGATGTTTCCAGTGAAGCAAGTGAAGAAATACATTAAGACTGTTCACATTGCAGGGAGTACATTTACACTTGGTATTAAATTGTGTCCTGGAATATTTAAAATGCTGCTGATTTTATTATGAAAATAATGTGGCAGATGTAAGCACAACTGAGTAAAACCTTTAAGAAAAAAATATCGTTAATGAAAGTGAAGTTCTGTTCTGAAAACTGTTTTCAGATTAATTAGTGTATGTGTAAGAAAATAATTGTCTCCCAGCACTGCAAATGCACAGCAGATTGAAAAGCTGAGGAGGGGAGGGTTTGGCTTTGCACATCATCAGTGATACTCTATACTATGAATTTCTTTAACGATGCTTCTGAGGATGTGCAAACCCATAATAAAATCCTCCCCAAGGCAGAACAGGTTCCAGTTGCTCTACTACACTTTTAGCTACAATAGCTCCAGCTCACGTTGCTGCAGAGGTCTGGGCCGTTGTGCCCTCAAGGCTTACTGAGGAGGGGAGAGCATGCTGCAGGCCTAATCACAGCTAAAACAATGTGTTTAAAAAAAAAAAAAAAAGCCAATGTATCTTCATACTACAGTGACTGGTGTATCTGTCCAGCATATGGATTACATTATGTAAAGTAGTAGAATTTTGAGTACATCAGAATGTCACTGGCATCAGTCCTTGACTGAAGAAAACTCAGATATGAGATCATGGAAGATCCCAATCAAGCCACAGAGTGGCTCCTGCAGTTGATCAGTGTAGTACCAACTGATCCACATGTACTTTCAAAGCTAGGGAAATTATATGATAATGAAGGTGATAAATCTCAAGCTTTTCATTATTACTATGAGGTACTTGCTCTTTATTGCTTTTCCAATGCTCTTTGTCATAATTAATAAAAATTTTGCTGTAGGTTCCTATATCAAATTAACAGTTGACTCATTTAAACTTCTTAAAATGTCATCCAAAAAAGGAGGAGGGAAAAAAAAAAGATATTTCGGGGGAGAGAGAGTTGGCAAAATCTAATTTTTGTAGTCATATCCTAAGGAAATACATAGCCTGTGTTTCCACATAGTATTTGACCTCAGACTTTTGTATGGTTGTTTATATTGACCCCTAACAATTTTAATTTAAAATATAGTCTGAGATGAAATAAAAAATGGATATGTTAAATGTAATTTTAAAGATGTGTAACATGACTGTTAATTAGAAGCTATATCTGTATAATGGATATGGAGATACATTTATAATGTGTTTGTGTTTATGTATGTGAGTTTATTTTTTAATGGTATAGCTACACAGTTGCTGAAAGATAGGCATCCTCTCTCATTTCAAACCAGCTATAGTACTGCCTGTAGTTTGTAGACATTCTTCTGTTTTAGAAACAGGAATAAGTCAGGAAGTTGCTCTGCTGCAACCTGAGAGTTCTTTTTATCTGTCTAAAGCAAGGATGACCAAAGGCTGTGTTGCAATCTGAATACTACTGGAGTTGTGCTTGATTATAATTTTGCTGCCTATGTCAGTGGGAATTTCTGAAAAGACAAAGTGTTCTTTATGTACATACGTATTTCATAGAAAAGTATGCTTTTAGGTGAATTTTCCAGCAGACTGATTTGCATGTGGAATTGTACACGTGTTAGTTAGCATTGTTTAATGTTTTAGGTAACTTATTCATATGTAGACATGATCTAAGTAAACACTTTTGCTGTTGCAAACTATTTAAAATAATATTTCAAATAAGGCTAGGTGGAAAATGTGACAGACTCATCTCAGGTAACTTCTAAAACGCATTCTGTAATTAGAAAATTTGGCATGCTTTTTTTTTTTTAAGGATTACTTAGTATAGCACACTAGTTCCATTCATATATTACATGTCTTTGGCATCTGGAGAGTTAAACACTTGAGTAAGATATTCCAGAAGTAACATAAAGATGTTGTTTATCACTAAAATTGTGTTTCCTTCACCTTTCCTATTTTGTCAGTCATACCGGTATTTCCCTTCAAACATTGAGGTCATTGAATGGCTTGGAGCCTATTACATTGACACCCAGTTTTGTGAAAAAGCCATTGAGTACTTTGAAAGAGCAGCACTTATCCTGTAAGTAATTATTATTTTATACCTACTCAAATATTTTGTAATAAGACATCCATAAGTATACCTAGAGATAAATTAGTTGGATAAATTTAATACTATAAGGAAATACTAGAGTTAAGAATATTTTGGATATTATTTAATTTTCTCAACTTTCTCTTCATGTATAGTGTGTTTTTGCTCTTACTGTGCAATTTCAAAGTTAAGTAAGATCCTCCTTTGGGCCCAAGATAGTATTAGGTACTATCTCTTTTTTCTATCCTCTGCCATTAAACACAGCTGTGAAGTGGGGAACAGCTCTCCTAAGTCACCAAGACCTCTTTCTCTATGTGAAATATGTCCTTTCTATTATTTATGTGAAATATGTCCTTTCTATTATTTTATCCTGTGGTGAGGATTTGATGGTTTAGATAAATTCATCTTTTAGCAGTTCTTGCTGCATTTCCACTTTTCTCACAACTTCTGCTTCCATAAAAAGAATATTACAAATAAGGTGTCAAAGTAAGCAAAAATGTGCAGTGCAGAATTACCAATGGTCAGTGAAAATAAGTTGACAGATTGAATTGATCCTGATAGAGATATTTGAAATATATTGAGCTCAGTTCAGCAACTTAATTGCTGAAATTGTCCTTTAGCAGAATATGATGCACTTAAGAATGTATATAGGCTATATATTTTATTCTAGATCAGAAAGGGAGCTTATCAGACAAATGGTTAATAAACAAAAATGTGGTCAAATTTAAATCTGTAATGCAGAGTTCAAACAGAATTCTAAAAAGACATGCATACAGTATTTTTATGTGGAAACAAATACTTCTCTTTATGTTCATGAAGAATTTTATGTTAATAGACCAACTAAAATTCATGCAACTAAAATTCACTCCTAAGTGTGAATTTCTCTATTTTTGTTTTGGGAAACCTATCAAAAATCAGGCTAAGCAGAACTCAGTTATTGCTTGTCTTGTGATGATCTAAGATTTATCATTCTTTCTGTTCTGTGAATCTGAATGACATACATGATCAAGACAGCCTGTGAACAAAAATTTGTACAATATTATTCAAGGAAAGATTATACTGCAAATAGGTAGAAGTTCAGTAAAAAGTACTAATTCTGGCTTTGAAAGGGCTTGAGTTAGAGTACACATTAATTACAGAAAAGAAAATCTGACGTGTAAATAAGGATTAAAAATTGAAACAAAAATAAATAGAAAAACATAGACTTCACCCAAATTGTGGTATAATTATAAAGAACTAGAGATGTAGATTAGATGAAAATACATAGGAGACAGTTCACAGAAATCACAGTTCACAGGTTTGGTAGTATTCTTTTTAGTATAAATATTGGCCACCGTAAAAAATTATATTTTAGTCAAGCGATGAGATAGCATACGCTGGCATTCACGGCCTTCTTAGAAACTTTGGAAAGAAACACCTGATACTAAAAATAATTATTCCATAATCTTGTTTTGGCAAATATCTAAATATTTTATGCTTCATGTTGCACTCAGTCCATGCATGAAACACGAAGTATGTGGATTGTAAAGTACTTAGGATTAATTGGCCTATGAAATTCTTCATTGTTATTTGTAATTGTAATCTATCTGTAATACAGAGAAATTATTTCACTGTGGTATGAGACTGTTAACAGTAGATAACAGAACATAGATATTTCCGTGTTTGGTATTAAAAATAGAGTCTAGATATGCTAGCTAATAAGTATGAATGTTGGGTTATAAATTGCTACTAATTGTAAGTAAAGTTACATTTTAAAATCATAACTTTATTTTAATCGTGACCAGCATTTTTTTTTTTAGTTTAATATTGTTTAGTGTGTTCAGTGTTTTAATCACAATAATTACATTTTAAATTGCATACTAAGATAATACATTAGACAATGAATTGAGAAACAGTTTTTCATTATTTTACATTTTACCTGCATGACAAATCTAGCATTAAAAGGAGTTGTGCAGCTACTGCTGGCTGCTGACAATTTATTCTCTCTAGAATTTTCATACTGAACTGTATAATAAACTTTATTATGGTGTCTACTTGGCTGCCTTTATTGTTTGCAGGAGACTTACTCAGCTGAAACTGAAAAAGGTGAAGCAGCTGTCTTTCATAAGCTTGTTTGGCAGCTACCAGGCAAACAGATTATTTAGAGTTAAAAAATGGCCTGTGCTATGACTGGAGGGAAAAACTGAAGAGAATAAGTACAAAACTGTTCTGAAAATATTAGCGTACAGTGCCTTTGGGATTTACTACTGTTGAATTGTAAGCAGCATGTGAAAAGTGCTTTGGCTTATAGAGCATCCTTACACTGTTGACATGAAAATTTCCTAATTTTAACATTATCTTGATAAGAATGAGGTAAGAGTGCAACAGTTTTGTTGTATATGCTCAAACATCTCAAATATTTTCTTTGACCATATCTATCACCATTATGTGCTAAAAAGAGAAGGACAGGTAGCAGCTAGGGCATCGAGGTGATGACAGAGAGAAGCCAGAGTTCTGAAGCTGTAATTGGGTAATGTGCTTCCTGGTAGGGATCCCTTGGGTGTACTTGGGACCCTATGGGTGGAACTTCCTCAGAATACAGTTTAGCATTTTGTTCTCCCCAATTGCATGGTTCTGTACCTCAGACAAAGATTAGTGGTTCACATGTCAGGTCTACTAGTTGTGTCTGGTGCACAGAATCACGAGCAGGAGAAAGACTATAACACAGGACTACAAATGAGTGACATCAAGGCCTGAACACGGAAACATGATGCAGGGGTAAACTGTGTGTGAACTGAGCAGGCTAAATTCTTCCTAGGAAGGCAGTATGCTAGGTGAAAAACTTTAAGAATAGTTTAATAGTAAGTCTTTACCAATGCTATGCAGATTATTTTGCTTATTCATTGTTTGGCAGTGTGCGTATTTATTTTATTTATTTGCAGACCGACACAAGTGAAGTGGCAGCTGATGGTTGCCAGTTGCTACAGGAGAAGTGGTAAGTTCTGTAACTTTCTTGTAATTCGTGGGAGCTTTGTAACATTTTTTGTAGTTAGTTGGGGTTGTTCACCCTGGAGAAGAGAAGCCTGGAGAATACATGAAGGGGGCTTATAAGAAAGATGAAGAGAGACTTTTTACCAGGGCCTGAAGTGACAGGACAAGGGGCAATGATTTTAAACTGAGAGAGGGTAGGCTTAGATTGGACATAAGGAAGAAATTTTTTACAATAAGTGTGGTGAGACACAGAAACAGGTTGCTGTCACAGGGTCGGGGGGACAGTGGATCGGGAGCTTGGATCGCTTAAAGAATCTCATCCAATTGTCTTAGCAATAGAAGAATGATTTAATAGAAATTTATATAAAAGTGCAACTTCACAGAATTCAATGGCAAGGTTCACTCTGTTACTTAGTACATGGATGAAACGCACTCAGGAAAATTCGGTTAGAATCAGACTGAACTTACATATATAGTGACCGAAAACATAATAGGGTAAAAAGAACTATTACAAAGAAAAATCAAGTTAGAATTAATTTCTTGTGATTTGTACAAAGATCAGGAATGTGGAAAAGTAGGGGAGACCCTCCCATTGAGTCACAAGGTTCAGAGAAGACCCCCTTGCTTTCTAAACTCCTATTGGGAGTCTAGGTGTGGCTGGATCGACTCCTAGTCCCAGACTTGGTCAACGGTTTATATCTAAAGGGATTATGAGTATAATAGCAGCCTAAAATTCATTCACAACTGAATAAAATTCATGACAGTAATTTAAGTATAAATTTGAAAGTAACAGCTTATTACTATACTTGCTATAATACACTTACTATAGACTATTCAGGTTAGTACACACACGTGCATAAAGATACTAAGAGATACACATACAAGAGAGGAAAAGAGAGTAAAAGAGGTATACCTGTTAAAAATTCCTCTTGAGGTCAGTGAAAAGATTCACTTCAAATGCTTCGGCATCTTTCTCAATGGGTGAATGGTCAAGCCTCAAGGAGTGGAAAGTGTCAGCCCAGGTAGTGTCAGCTTTTGGCGACAGACCTCCAATTTTCACAAACGGGAAAGTTTGCAAGCTCTGAGAGGTGTCCCACTCAGAGGGAGATGCTGGTCACAGCCCACTGCAGTCCAGGAGAGCTCCAAGGGCCTCACTTAGTACTGCTGTTTATAGGTTTAGGAGATGATTGACTCTAGTCGTCAACAAATTGCTGGAATCCCAGCTGTGCTGGTACCATTCCATGTGCAGAGAAGGAAAGCTCCAAGGCTGGCTGAGAATAACTTAAAACACAGACACAGGATGCTCCAAGATTGTCAGGGGAGGACTGGAATATCTCAAGGTTGTTATGAGAGAGAACTGGCTATCTCTACTCCCGTCCCCCACCTCCGCCGGGCAGCAGGAGTCCTTGAGACGCACAACATAACTCCATCTTAGCTGTGTGAGAGTTCCTGGCACAGTCAAGCATCACTTAACTGCCTGACTCTTACACTTATGCTAAGGCCTAGCAAGCCTTCCTGAGTTCGTAAATCAGCCTGGAGAGGAAATGTACCACCACCTTTGCCCAGAGAAGCTGTGGATGTCCCATCACTGGAAGTGTTCAAGGCCAGGTTGGATGGGGCTTTGAGCAGCCTAATCCAGTAAAAGATGTCCCTGCCCAAGGCAGTGGGGTTGAACTAGATGATCTTCAAAAGTCCCTTCCATCTCAAACCATTCTATGATTCCATGATTTGTTTTGATTTTTTTTTTTTCTTTTGAACTTTTCTGCCCTATGTGAATACTGGTCCTGAAGTTTGTTTGAAGATTGTTACATATTATTTTATTATGAATTTTCTGTGTATATGTAATAAAACATGACTTTTCTTTTAAGTCCAGGAAGTGTGCCTGCACTGATTTATGCATGAAACACTCCTTGTGCTGTTAAATAAGTAAATAAAGAAGATACTACAGCATAAATGTTCTGATAGAAGGTTTTTTTAATGTAATTATATTACCTTCTGATCTAACATAATTTGCTTAATTCCCATTCCTTTTCAACAGCAGGTATAATCTTTCAATATTAAAATAGCATTTGCATTACAGAAACAAAAGACAGTCTTTATGTGCTGTATTTTCTTACTGGGAACATTATACGCCAATAAGTAAAATGGAAAAAGACTAATCTTTCTGGTTTTTTTTCATTACCTAAAATGCATTCAAGATACTTGATGTAAATGATACTCTTCTTTCTTGCTATCCCATTTTGTCAGTCTCCTTTATGCTTCTTTAGAACTTTGCAGAACAGACTTCCATAATAAATAAGTGCATTTTCTCACTCTGCTCAGTTATTTAATACAACCGTGAGAAAAGGAACAGGACCTGGGGAAGTCAGTGAATTAAGAACAGTCAGCACCACGCAAAACTAGGCAGATTAACTGTTTTCCCAGCAAAGAAACACAATGAATGGTTTTGGCTGCTTTTTAGATCACTTATGATTCATTGGCAAAATTCCCCGCTTATCGTGTTAACATACAGCAGGTCAGTTTGATCTCTACCTTGCACTAGGAAAATAAAAATAGTGATACCTCAACAAATCTTTTTGTCAGATATTTTATGGATATGAGGTTTTAGATTCACAGGGTCTATCAGTCCTTTCCATAATAATCAAGCTGAGCCAAAACTGAAGGTAAAAGTCTTAAAGAATAATTGCTCGCTACTAAAGGAGAGAGACACAGTTAATATTGCAATGGAAGAAAGGACAGGCAGAGCTCAGCTGTTACACATTTCTGTTTGACCAATCCATACATTTGCAGCCTTTGATAAGATCTGATATGCTTGATACAGCTTGTCTAACAGATGTGCCATAGAACAATGGGGTCCTAGAGGCAGGTCAAAAAAGGGGCAAAAATCAGGAAACTCCTCTTCATTAATTCTGTTAGTTGCAGAGTAACTTGGACTGTTTTCAGATGCTCTTAATTTTTTACTATCAGTAATTGAAAAATGTTAAGTTTGGTTTTACCAAATTTGGTCTTATAATATTAAATCACGTACTCAAACTAAAAAGATGAAGTGATGTTAAACTATATCAATTTCTCACCAGATATTCTTTTTATGTTTGGATATGTGGATAGGAGATGTTTGGTTTGTTTGCAGGTAACTACCAGAAAGCTCTAGAGAAATACAAAGTCATTCACAGAAAATTCCCGGAGAATGTTGAATGTAAGTTGTTTCGTTGAGCAGTACAACTATCAAAGGAAACTTTAGTACATTGAATATGTGTGTTAGTAATCATATGATGTAAGTATTTTTCGTATGAAAATATTTTCATGAACTAATATTTTTGTTCATGCTAATGCTGCATGTTGTCTGTGACAACACTAAAGCATGATTTAAGAAATGTTAGGGTAATGCTGAAGAAGAGAGATGAAAATTAACTGTAGCAGATTGGTTGAGTTCTTTCTCATACATACTTCCTAAATTTTAGAACTATGTTACTTATTGAGTCTTTCTTATGATAAAATATATGTATTTTTACTTCTAGCCCCTGCTAGTTGAAACTCCTGCTGTAAGTTTCTAGGTATGAGAAAATCTTGCTGTTAAGTTTTACCAAAGCCAGGCCTTCCAGAAGGATGTAGAGGGTGAGATTTTGTTGTTGCGTTTTTAAGTATAGGTGGTCAGCCAGTCTCTGGAAATTCCGTAGAGAATTTCAAACTCAGCTATAGGAAACATAACTTTGAGGAGTAAGACATTTTGTGGAATTGGTCACACCTGTGCTCTAAATGAAAAAGCCCTGCAGAAAATAAGGGTTGTCACTGGCTGTGAAAACATCCTCTTATTCCAAAATACAACGTTGTCACTAACAAGACTAAGCTTTTAAATGTTATGTGGGGAGAACATTCACTGTATTTTAAAATAAAAGTATATTGTTCTGCTTTAACAAACATAATGCTTTTTTAAAGAGGAATCATACAGCTCTGTTGTACAAGAGAAATTAATATTATGACTCCTCAAAGTTTATAAGCAAAATGTCATGTTCGTATTGGTCACACATTTCAGAGGGGTAGAGTATCTAGTAAACCTTTTAGAATGCTGATATTTTTCTGAATGTAGTTTCTACAAATTACAAAATGGAGGCAGGAGTTAGACAAGACACTGACTGATTTTAAAGCTTTCTGCTGCTGAAACAATGGTTCTTCACTCATCCCTCCCTGACCATGTACTCCCATCCACTTTCCTTATGCTCATTCTGATGCTTATCTGATCCCTCAGTGACTGAGTGCAACTCCCTAAACCAGCAGAAAACTGACTTTAACACGAAAAGATGAAAAGAAAGTAACTTATTTGTGGAAGCAGTCAGGAGAGTAATGGGTCATGTCATGCTTGTTTCCGCTTCAGAGGCAGTTCTTTCAGAGGGATCTTGACAAACACAAAGGAATAGCAACTGTTTCTGGAGTTCAGTATAGTGTCTCAGGAAACTGTTTTTAGGGGTTCTTTTTGTTCCATCATACAGTTACAGTTGATCTTCATGTCTGGTTTGTTGGGTTTTTTTAAATTCTGTAAATACTAATCTTTAAAAAAATCAGCCACAGCAACAGAAAAAAGAAACCATTCTGATTCACTTGGCATTTGTAAAATTGTTTTCAACAAAATGCTGTTGATAGTGGCTCCTCAGTAATAACCTAGTATCATTATTATGCTTTCCAGTTCCCAAAATATTTTGTGAATGCGAAGAGTTCTGAGCCAGATGAGTTAGTATGTCTTGCGCCTTCCACAATGGTATTTGTACTGTTCATGGATATAGACGCTGCATCACAGAAAGTGTTGAATTATTTGCAAAATATCACAGCTTGCATAGTGATACTGGACTAGAGTCACCTTGTATTCACAGTTATTTGTATTGTTTGCCATTCAGTATGTCCAGTTCTGTTAGGGTGCACTTGTAGTTTGACCTGCTTGTAAGCCTTTTTTTAACAACATTTTGCTTTTCAATTAGGCCTCCGATTTTTAGTTCGTCTCTGCACAGATATGGGGCTGAAAGAAGTCCAGGAATATATGACAAAGCTCAAGAAAGTGGAAAAATTAAAAGAAATAAGAGAGCAGGTAAGCTTGTTTCTGTCTGTGATTATACAGTATCACTACATACATAGATGAAGCTAAAACAGTGTTTATGATACTTCAAGATAAAATGCGTATTAACTTCCTGGTTTAGAGAGGGTTGTGTTTTGCATTTTGGGGGATTTTAGTTTTAAATTACTGATCAGCCTTGTATCTGAATGGTTGTTGAGCACTGGGTTTTCTGTGATTTTTTTTAAATACTAGTGAAAGATGGGTTATGTGGATGTGATGGGAATGCTGGAGCCACCCACATAATTCAATGTCTCTGGAATGTCGTCTTTCCTACTTATTTGCCAGACTGTACAAATTGTATTTATGAGCCAAGTACTAATGCAACTATAGGGAGAGAAGGGGAGCCTAAGAATTTGTCCATGTAGTAGAACTCCTTTTTGCTATATACAAAGCTGCAACATTGACAGATTACATAGGTAGAAGTAAATTGTTCATGTTAGTGCCAATTTTTAAACTGAAAAAAAATTTCCATGGAAAAGCTACAGGCTGTGAAAGGTATGAGATCATAACTTGTGTTCTATTCAGAGGAGTGAGTGTGTGTGTGCATGTGCATGCATTGTTTTCTTGCTATTCCTGTGATAAAGTAAGATTTTAAAATTAAAATCAGTTTCTTGTTTGGAAAGCATTATCTGTGCTGTTTAGCTGCAAAGTGTAAAAGCTTGCTCTTTTCCAGTGAATTGCTTCAAAGCTACGTAGTTGCATTAGAACATGTTAAGTCTTAGCTAATTTACTCTGCTCCTAGCAACACTTACTGGCTCCCTTTTGATGTCAGATAATGTGTAAATGCATCTGTAGTTACTTCACTCTTACTTCAATTCCAGAGAGTCTGAGTGTGCACATGTACAGTAGGACACTTTAAAAACAAAACTCACAAAGGGAAACACTGATCAAAGGATTCCAAATTTATGCCACAACCTTACTTTGGGGGGCTAGTTGAAGTACATTGGGTTGGATTTTCAGTAAATGTAAAATTTAAAGCACTTGTGGCCTGCTTTTTGCCCATTCTTCCAAATGCAGTGGGGCTAATATTCCTCCATGTCTCCCCCATAATGGTATCAGTAAGCAAAACAGATGACCAGATACAATGTTCTATTCTGCAAAACTCAGTTAAGAGATCTCTCAGAAGTGTGTTAAACAGGCTTTGCTTGGTTTCTAGGGAATATCAATTCAGTGTCAGTGATATACATAGTTCTTTGCGATAACTTCCAATACCTCAGTGCTTTACTCAGGAAAGCTCAGAGATGAAACCAGTTAAAACTGGATTATTTTATAGTTGGTAAAATAGAGAGAGGTCCCTGGAGATGGAAAGGTTATCCATTTCCTTGCATATAATTCCAGCATTTTTTTTACACTGAAGGTGTTAATTATGTACCATAGATCTGCAAATGTTGAGGGTCCTAAGGAAAACACTTTTTTCCTTTAAGAAAGTTAATGTTAAAATATGTAATAAAATAAAATAAATATTGTCACATCTCTTGCTGTTTATTTCATGATGGAAGCAGGAGCTTTCCTGAACACATTTTTGTACTTTCTGGTGGGGGAAAAAAGCTACCAGTAAAATATTGAAAAGATTAAATACTCTAAGTTATTTTAGTAACACAGAAATTATGTTTAAATTATGGGGTTTTTTTCATTCTGACTACGTTGTGTTAAGGTTCTTCATTGAGTAGTACCTGAATGACAAAGATATCAGTGGAATCCAGTACAGATGCATGGTAGCACAAGTTATTGCGTAGTTGTTTTAGACTGTTCAGACTTTAATAGTGATTGTAATTCAGCCATGACGTGGAAAGCTCACTCTGTGTACTACATTTCCATACTCCCGTTTAAGAGTCTGGTGACTCTATCCTGTCACAAAACTAACCTTGCAGAGCAGAATCATAGAATGGTTTGGGTTGGAAGGGACCTTTAAAGATTGTCTAGTCCACCCTGCCACTGTCATGGGCAGGGACATCTTTCACTGGGTCAGGTTGCTCAAAGCCCTATCCAGCCTGACCTTGAATGCTTCCAGGGATGGGGCATCCACAGCTTCGCTGGTCAACCTGTTGCAGTGTCTCACCACCCTCATCATAAAATTTGTTTTCCTTACATCCAGTGTAAGTCTACCCTCTTTGAGCTTAAAACCATTGCCCCTTATCCTGTCACTACAGGCCTTGTTAAAAAGTCTGTCCCCGTCTTTCTTATTGCAGGCTTCCAGTACTTAAAGGGGGCTTATAAAATCTCTGCAGAGCCTTCTCTTCTCCAGGCTGAACAACCCCAACTCTCTCTGCCTTTCTTCATGGGAGAGGTGTTCCAGCCCTCAGATCAGTTTTGTGGCCCTCCTCTGGACTTGCTCCAACAGGTCCCGTGTCTGTCTTGTATTGGGGATGCCAGATCTGGATGCAGAGTAGAGGAGAGAATGAGGTATCTCTGATGGCACTTCCAATTAGTCAAAGCTTTCAGGTAGATCTGCCTAAATATTTTCCTATAGCATGTTGCCCAGAAAAGAAAACAGGCTTTTAAGTTGAAATAAGCCTGATTTTATTGTAATTTAAACTAAACCAGTTTTCTTTTAAACAGAGAAAACTGAAATACACTAGGTTAAAAAAAAAAAACCAAAACAAAAACAACACCTGCACCTCCTGCCCTGCCCCCTCAAAACCACCACCACCAATAGAGATAAAACAGGTTTCTAGTCAGCTCTGTCAACTTCATCCTTGCAGCTAGGCCCATGCTTCCAGCCTGAGTAAGCTCAGGGAGTTTCTTAATGGCAGCGAAATTCTGCCCCTGTGGTTCCTAGTACGTTCTCTTCAGAACCTCTGATGCCTGATCAGTTGCTTTCTGCTCCTTCTTGCAGCTCCTTGTCATGGAGGGACATGCTTCCATGTCCCTTTTCTGGCTCTCATCTGCCACACTTAAAAATCTCCGAAGTTCTGTGTCTCCTCAAAGAAAGGAACAACTCTTTCTTCCCCCCAAGGAACCCACTGACCCAGTTTTCTTAAAAATCAACACCATTGTAGATGTAAAGGAACAAAGACTCTTAAAGATGTTACAGAATGCACTGTGATTTAGTATGCTGCTGTCCTGTATTAAAAGTTTAATGTCCTTCTGTGACAGAATCTCAACATCAATGCTGTCTTGCAAACAATAGCCCTGCAGTTCCTTTTTTGCTCTTGGTATTACATATGGGTTCCCATCCCCTGGGTTTGGATTTGGGGATTTTTTGGGGTTTTTTTTGTTTGCTTGCTTGGTTTGTGTGTGTGTGGTTGTTTCAGTCTTATGTCTACCATCTGGCTTTGGAAATTACTAGGTATTTTTGTCCTAAGCAATTCCTTCTGTCATCCATGGGTATATAGTCATAAACTATACCTTCAAGTTCTAAAATTACCAAACTTTAATATTTCACCACCTAAGTTTCCAATGAGAACACTGGTTTCAGTTAGCAATACCAGATATAGTTCAATTCCTGCTCCCAATTTCAGACTAACCCATGATTTCTCGATTGCACCCAGTAAAGAGAAAATAGATAAATGCTGGTGTAACATACCTGCATTTCAAAGTCTGCACACAGACTTTGTCTTCCTGTAGAAATTTATCAAAATTTGCTATTCTGGCATTGTTTTTCCAGAATAAGTATATCCACATGGAGTTTATACCAAAATAAATATTCTGGAGTACTTCACTCAGCTCTCAAATATGGACAAGTTGTTAAATACTTCCAGCCAAGAATCTAGGAACATCTGTGGGGTTCATTCCCTGTAGAAATTCTTCTCGCTGCCTCTTACAGTGTTGGATTTTTACTGTAACCTTCATATGTTGTTTTTTCTTTCCTTTTTTTTTTAAACTGCGTTAATGTTCCTTTTTCATGTTTTAGTTTAAAAAAGAGAGGTAACAGTGTAAAAGTTCACACAACCTTCTTGGCAATGATGTATACACACATACTATTTATTTCCGTTAAGTGAGCTTAATGACTGAAAATGAGGGACTGATTGGGTGTGGTGTGAAGCACTGGTGATAGGTGCAAACACTGGGGGGGACTTACTGCCTTTACCTTCAGGCATCTACATCTGGACTAATCATCCTAAATGTCTTTTGCAGTCGTGGGAGAGAAGTAGGCATTTTTAGGGTGGAAATCACTGGACCTATTTTAAATGTCTGCTTTTAGTATGGGACGACTTATAAACTACTCACTTGGAACTTTACAGGAATTAGTCATATGCTTAAGCTATAGTACTGGTGTAATATTGTCGAGTGAAGTCCTAGGATGTAAATGCCATGAGGGCACTATCATATAGGGACCACTTCCCTCTGCCAGACAGAAGCTGAGCTTCTGTCTGGCAGACTTGTTGTCAGTCATTCAACATTTGGAGAGTCTGAACATGCTTTCTTGAAAGACTGATATATGCTACTTCACTGGACTGTGAATAGGATATTTAATCCAAAATTCAGAGAACATATTTTAGACTTGAGGATTTCCCAAAATAAATAAAAAGTATGAGAAATTCTGGTCCCAGACCGGATCGCTCCAAGACCATTCCTGGTTTCATGCTAGGCTCACTGCTTTCCTGTCTGACTCCTGTGAGTTTTGATCTAAGGGTTCTTCCTTTTTCTGTTGGCATGAATCTTGAAAGTTCTTTCACTTCTGTGTCATTCCAACTTTACCAGACTCCATGATATTTTTCTGGTGAAAAATGAGTGAAGAAGCGACAGCAAATGACCTGAATACGTGGTTAGGTACTGTGCACATGTGTTTTAATCAGATCCTGAATTCATATTTTGAAATAAGATGCAGAGGTTACTTTATTAACAGCTGAGTGCTTTAAATGCCAAGTTTTTGTACTTGCCTATCAAAAAGTCCCTCACTGAGATGTACTTTCTTGTAATTGACAAGATGTATACATGAGAAATTTGGTGTTTTGCCAGGAGAAGCCAAGTCTGCCATGTGATACAGAGGTCTTGCTTTGATAAACAGTTAAAGTTTTCAAATAACACTAAAAAAAACACAGCTGGAAGATGTTTGTGGTACCTTCCTCAGTGCAAGAGAGCTGACTTTTTAAACGCAGCTTTGAAAGTATTTACCTTCACCTTTATCTTGCATTTAACACTCAACAGCAAATTAAATTTTGCTGTGAAGTACAGTGCTGTGCCAAGTATTCAAAATTTAAGATCTATGGGGTGAACAGTTCTTTTTATAGATTTCCCTACATCCCCCCTTGAATCTTTATAATAATAAAACGCTTGTGGGATTTACAAGACGTTAATAGGCAGAGGCTACTTTGAACTCATGCAAGGAGGGCTATGTTGCCTGTTTTTTCAGCTGTACTTTACAAAGGTACATCTGAACTATTTTTATGCACATTCCTTGTATAAATTTTATCTGAAGAAAAACAATTTATTGAGATACTCTGAGTTTCATAGAACTCTTGTATTATGTAAACATTGGATTTAACACTGACTTTAAGGACAATTTTGTGCATTGAAAAAACATTTATTAGTTACAGTGTAGTAAGCCTAGCTTCATGTTCTTCTACTGTTTTATTAATAAGCTGAGTTTTCAGTAATTA
>VYZV01003257.1:131420-243419 GCA_013401275.1 Pandion haliaetus | reverse complement strand
GGGGGGGGGTGGTGGAGCTGTACTAGCAAGTGGTTGAGGAAACAAATGTCAGTGACATTCAATTTAGCAGTAGTAAAGTAGTGATATATTTGGGTCTTTTTTAAAATAAGCTCCTTTCTAAAGAATGACTGTAAACACAGCCCTTTTGAAATGGATGAATCTGCCATCAATTTGTGGTCAAAATGTTTGTCCTTCTAGCAGAAGTGGAATTTTACTGCCCTGTCCTCTCGTGGAATCCAGGCAGCTTGGGGAAGAGTGAACTGTGTGCTGTTCTCCTGCTAAGTAATTACCGAGCATATTATCTATCAAAGATTGAAAAATCGCCAAAATATTGTCCCATCAAATTAAGTGGATTACTGCCAGGGGGTTCTGCAAAAGGTACCAGGGCTTCCCTGGTGGCAGGACAACTTGGTCGGGCAGCCTCTGCCCACCTCCTGTTCCCCGCCCCAGCCCCTGACCCTTTGCTGCAGTCAGCTGGCACGATTGTTTGTGCAGCTGGAAGGTAAACTGCAAAATTGATCCTCCTGGAAAATAACCTTTCCTAGTACCTCCCCTCTCCCCTGTTTTTCAGCCAGCTGAGTTTCTTTGATTCTGTCCAACTCGCACAAGTATTGGAAGTGGCAAAATGTGGGGGTGCAGTGCAGAGGCAGGAAAAAATAAAGATGGGAAGCTGCTTAAACAATCTCAAGTAGTCTTGACACCCAGTTTGACCGCAGTCTGAGAAAATCTATACTATTTACATTAAATAAAAATCCTATGTAGAGGATATACCTTTACTAGAAGATCATTAATGAGCTGCAGAACTGAAAACACTTAAAACTTCTCTATGAGATCCTAGAAACATTGATGTTACAGCACAGGGCTAGAGAGAAATCATCTGAAGAGAACAGGGCTGTAATGGTGTCAATGAAGGTCTATGTGTGCATGAAAAACCCTAGTTGAAAAGCACTGCTTAACTATCAGAGCCTGTGTTAGCACAGTTGGATTTATAAAAGTACTGATTTCTCTATGCAGTGCTATCTTTAGTTTTCACAATGCACTGCAAATGCCACATTTTAAAACACCGTCATCATTTGAACCATGTTATTACCCTTACAAGAAGGGACATGGTAAATGATACATGTCTCTTGTGCCTTTTCCTTTCTGCTCTTTCCTGGGAGAGATTTGGAAAATGAGGAATTGGAAGGGAAAAAAAGAGTCTACTCCAGTTCCATCAGGATATTTATTTAAGTAGTAAACTTACATTTGGATTGTAGTGGATGAGTCCACAAAAAATAATTTGTTTTCGTGACAGTGTATGTATTTGCAGAAAACTCCTTCAGTAAGCAAGAGAAATACTAATTCATTTCCAAAAACCTGGCTGCTGACGCTAATTCATGTTTCTCTGGCCACCAAGGGTGTGCGTATGTTGTGTGAGGTCCACAAGTGAAGCTTTGGTTTAAAAAATTATTTTTAAAATCAAATCAGCCAAATTATGAGTACACAGTGATATACTTGATTTTTCATCTGGGCAACTCTTTTGAGACTAGTTGCTATATAAACATTGATCTATAATCTTTGTTAAGTGAGGACTAAATGTAAGGAAACCATGTGTGTGCTGGACGCTGGATTTGTTCTTTTTGCTCCATGCTAAATATAGCACAGTTTTGGCAGCCTGTCCAAATACTGCTGTTGTGTTTTTCCCCATAAAAAGTTGAATTTTCTCAAGAGCATGCTTTAATTCCCATAGAAATCAAATTCCCATAGAAAAATAGTAAATTGTCTTTAAACACAAATATTTATCTTAATATCATTGTGCATGAGTTTAGAAGCTCCTTGATATGTTTTTTTAAATAAATCTATATCTCATTTGTTTTTACAAACAAGGCTGTAAGAATTAAAATGAATAATAGAGTATGAATAAATAGCTGGAAGAAAACTACCTAGAAACATAATACAGATATTTACTAACAAAGAAGATTCTGACACTTTAAAGAGAGTTTATCACTATTTATAGTATGATGCCTATCTCTGTTGTTGTTGGATTTTTAAAGGTATGTTTATTTTTAATTTGATAATCTATGCGTAATAATCTTATGTCAAAGAAATAAACTATTTGTCCAGGGATGGGGAGGTCCCCACATAAATAAATCTTAAAAGCTGTTGAGTGCTACAAAGAAAATTGGGCTACTGTTAAAAGTATTAATTCTTACTAAAGTATCACCTGTATTTTCATTGCAAAGCTCATGTGAAGTTGCTGCCAGGCAGAGCAGTCCTTAGCTAATACGTTAAATGGTGTCTCTTGATTTCAGATAGATAGGTGTAATCCTATTCCTTACTTTAGCAAAGTTTTTTTAATGTTCAGACAAACATATTCTCAAATCACGTTAGTATTTCTTTCAAAATATTTCAATTTTTTGTATGTTCATTATTTCAAAATACTTTACTGCTCTTCGGAGATCCATCCATGTGGAACTTACACCAAGAGAGAATCTGAACAAACATTAGAGCAATCTGTCAGTCAACATATGGATACCACTTTGTAATATAGCAACTGCTCAGAGGTTGTGAAGTGAAGGTTCTCTTTTTTTATAATCTTGTGAGAATGAATGGCCAACAAAACATTCATGCAGGGCCACAGCTGTGCCTTCTAGCTATGGCAAATGTATTACTGTAATATAGCACCTTATGCATCAGTCTGGTCAAGTCTAGTTCATTTTATTTTGCCATGTGAGACTAGAAAAAAACTTATGAGATGTGAATTTCAAGGAAATAGAGCAGATAAGCTTTTTGTGAAGTCCTTGGCAAAAATCCTGTGAGCCAGAATTTTCCTGGTTCATTTAACTTCTCACGTGTGCAATTCGTTTCATCGTCATTAGTTTAGGATATGTTTGTTTAGTTGTAGTAAATATTTAGAAGTCATTTGAATATTTGAAGAAGGCCTGGATACATATAATAGTATCATACACAGAAAGATAATTAGACAAATTTTCTCATTGAGACACTGATTTATATCATAAGGGACAAATATTTCAGGGGTGTTTTCTTTAAAATAAACCTGAATGCCAGTTTTAAGTCAAGAATGGAATTCTCTTTCTTTGGAACATGAAGAAAGTAGAAAGGTTGTAAATAATTACATTACTCTCTTATTTAATTCCTTGCCAATAAGAGCAAAGATTGGCATTATGTTAACAAATTCTGTTACATGGGGATGGATATGCATGTAGCCTATCTGGATCCAGAAAAGTTCACTGAAATAATGTCTGTGCTGTCACTTTTAAACTAAGGGATTCACTGTTACGCTGCTGTAGTTCATCCTGACAGTGAGGAAGACCTCTTGATGTGTCCCAATCCATGTTCTAGTACAGTCTTTAACTTCAGCTGTCATTGTACCATTGACATATCTGTCATTATCCCATTGATACTAATTTTCCTCCCATCTTGCTTAATATTTAAATATTGAAGTTAAGATTCAGTTTAAATAGTGAAGTTACTTAGCACTGTAGCAGCCCCTATGTGACTACTGTAAAACAATTTGAAATAAGGGAGAATACTCAGTGGTGATACCTATCAGATGAAAGGTCAGAAATAATTTTACTCTAAAGGAACACACTCGGGAAAAGCATGGTTTCAGAAAAAAAAATATTTGTTTTGTTTATGACTGAAGGGTAACATGGTTTCTTTGCCACTACTATGTCATGATCTAAATCTTGAACAAGTATACTGCAAGGCAAGGATCATATGTTAGACTTATGAGACAATTTGGAGCGTTGCTCAATACATATAGCAGATGTTTTAGCATGCCATTTTTTTGCAGCAACAGCTTGATCCTTCTTCTGTTTTCACTGTGTGAGGGTGAAAAGATTTCAAGAGTCTTAATAGAGGTAGCCATCGATAATAGGTCTGTGGCAATTGAATTAATTGCATTGCAGAACTGTGCTCTAAGATTCATCTTAAAAAAGAAAAAAAATATTTAGTTCTCAGATCTGATCAGTTTAGAGAGATGAACCCAACTGTTAACTAGCATGGAAATGTCTTTCTCAGCTGATAATTACTGAAGAGGGGGAATCTTTCATGATCATTGTAGTAAGTGGTTAACTCTGAAACCTAAAGATGCGAGACTAAACACCAACTGTTTCATTGTTGATGACATTACCATAAGGACCCAATTAACTCATTTTCTCTCAAACCAAAGATCTCCACTTCCTCCTGTTGCCTAAAAAGATTTAGTTATTATTTAAAATATTTTGTCAAATCCTTCAGTTTTTCTTTCTCCCAGCAGCACTCCTGCATTAGGTATTGACAGTATAGAGCTCTGCAACCTGTTGCAACCTTATAATGTAAGCATGGCAGAAGTAACTCGGCGCTAACTGCACTCCCTGACTTCAATATGAAAAAGAATAAAGTAGTAAATGTGCCAATGAATCTGGAACTTGCCAGTAGTTCCCGTAAGCCTGGTGCAGGTGCTGAGATCCTTGCTGTACAGTTCTGCTGTGCTGCTTGTGCCTTCCACCTGACTGCTCTTACTGGTGCAGCACTATCTTCTTCTAGCATCTTAACTCATTGGCACAGGATTTTCTCCAACAGATAAGGACATTTTGTGCAGCCTGATATCCATTCATTTATTTGGGTTTAGTTATCTCATTTTTTAAATTCTGTATAATGGGAGTTTGTTTGGGTTTGTTTTATCTGGTTTGAAATAAGAGATAACAGCCGTTTATTTTAAAATAGAGTCTGCTCTTAGAAAGAGAAAGAAGGAGTACATGAACTTTAAATAAATCCAGCTTAAACGGAAGTTATTTTACTCAGGAATGATTTGTGATTGGAATGATTCATTGGGGTCCCACTGATACTATTCTGCTGGCACAAAGGAAAATGCAGAGGCTTCTGGTTTTCCTGCCAGGATATATCCCTAAGAACCTGAGACTGCAGAGGTCCAGTGGGAACTAGAGACATCCCTTCCTTCCATTTCTGTGGCTCAAATGGAAAAGAGATTCAGGGTCAGCATCTTTTTCATTGGAATGCCTATGAGCTTCATTTATTCTATAAAATATATATTGACCTAAGCTGATTTTGTAACTGGAGAGCTATAAATATGTTTCACACTAAAGGCAGCATCAAAAAACTGACATTTTTGGAGGCAAAACCTCCTTACTTGTCCTCTGTAAAACTAAAGCCAGCACAGCCTGAAATAACTGGCAGTTTGCTGAAGGTGTTAACAGCTCTTTGAGGTGTCTGTAATGTGCAACTGGGTACACTTTATTCGGTTAAAATAGTCTCTCATATATTTTATTTAGAGGTATTTAGAATATGTCCCAGGTGGAAAATACTAATGAATTCCAAACTGTTAGCTTGTAATGATACAGACCTACTTGGATTTTTGAATCTTCTGTTGTTTATATTTGCACTTGCAAGTGCACCTGAGGTGTTCCTGAACTTCAGTCTGATCATACATTGTTATCCAACCTGCTAAAACCGCCTACCATTCCAATTAGCACAACTGTACCTGGAAGACTGCTGCCATTCTCACTTACAGCTTTTTACTTTTAGCCTTTTCACTTATACCATGGTAGAAAATCATCTTAATCTACGAGTTCCTAGGCCTTGAGGTATGCAATTGCTTACGAAACAGGAGAACTGACAGTTTTCACAGCCTTTCAAAAACAGCCAAACTCTAACAACCAGGTTTGTGGGTTTTTTTGCTGTGGTAAATAACCCATGGATTAGAGCTTTGCAAATATACTACAGTTGCCAAAGTCTACCAGTAGTGGCAGGACCCAAACACGTGTGCACTGGAATAATCATTTGGCTGTTCAGATTGGGAACTCTACAAAAATTTGGGCATGTGCAAAACATCACTAGAACTGATTTTATACCTTTAGGACTTACCAGTTATTTTATTGTGATTTTTTTCCGCTGAATGTTCTTTGTCTTCTTCCCTGTTCTATTTTCCTTCCCCAGCTGCCTAGAGGCTTTGGGGTTAATACAGCAAGAATGACTGGAACATGTGTTTAAGGATGCTGAGCATCATCCGATGTCTGTGAAGCTGCAGGTGCTTAGAAAATATGATGCCTTAGAAAATATGCAAAATATAGACTTCAGGAGGCATTCAAGTTCAACATTGTGGTCATTACATGGATAGCTGTCCAAATTCATGTCTTATCATCCCTGTTTATCCCCCTATCATCATTAGCTGCCTTTTGTTTCTCTTTGTAATCTGTAATGGGGTGTCAAGTTTTGTACCTCTTTGCATTGTGTTTTGACCTGGTCCTGACTACTGTAGCCACTCAGGTTGCATTTCTCTCCAGAGCAGCCAGTACATGTATTGCATATTGTTTTTATGGAGTATCAACAAAATACAGGAAAGATTATAGATTTAGAAAATGTGTTTCTTGCCTAAAGCTTTACCATTCAGCTGATGATAATCCAGGCAGACAGCCCCAGCGATCTATAATTTGGTCTGATTCTTCAGAAAGACTGCTGCCTCTCTCCTGGGAGGGGAAAAGCTGTCAGACTTCTCCCTTTCTGCATTTGTGATCTTTCCAGTTTGGTTGAAACTAGTTTCCTCAGTTTCTTTACAGAAGGAGGTAACATCCTGACATACAGGCCAGTGGTAGAGCTTTTATCACCTGTGGATGTTTTCACATCAAAGAGCTTGTGTAGCTGCCTGTTTTTCAGACAGTGCCCTTTGAACCTAAAGTGGTCAGAATCAGACAGAACAGTCAGAAACTGAATTTTTGTTCATTAATCTGAATATTCAAACCAAGAACAATTCATACATTATACAGAGGGATTCCAAATCTGGCATAATTCTTCTCAAAGAGAATAATCTCATTTTAGGCAGCTTTCTCTTTTGGGTCCGTCTCTCCCATGCCACCCCTCTGTGTGCTGCTGGGATTAGCCTGCATTTCTCAGAAGCCTTTGGAGGTTTTTTTGCTTCTTGTTCTGTTTGTTCCCTGCTGTATAATAGGCCCCATCCATGTCCCCTTTTTCTTTGCCTTTTCAGTTTTTTAAACGTCAGGATTACGGCAACTGGGTCGTTACAGCAGAGCTGCTGAAACTGATGTAATGACCTCTGTGTGTTTTGAAGTCAAGAGTTAGAATCAATTCTTTATCTGCTTAATGGTAATGCTGAAACACTTTAAACAATCTTTGTTTCATAATTCCTCTGCCCTTTTTGTGTCCTCAAATTCTCAATTTACTTTTCTAAAAAAGTAAGTGGGTTTTTTCTGACTCATCTTTTCCACGTAAAGTCGTTATGCCTGACCCATAAATATAAACTTCCAAAGAGCAAATACTTTGCATCTGAAAAGGTTGGAATGGCATGTATTTTCCTGAGGGGACAGAAGCCCTTTCAATATATCCAGGAAGACTTTATTAACCATCCATTTAAAACTACATAAAGTTAAATACCACTTTGCAAAAGGGATTGTTTTGGAGAATGGTAGGGATGTAACTAAAAGTATGTTTATTATATATTGCTAACAAATTTAGACCACAGAATTACAGCATAAAACCACAGCTGTTTTCTAATCCTCCAGATTAAATTGTTATTCCTGGAATTATTTGTTTTATCAGTGTAAACACATTATGCCAAACTGGTGTAGCACAATGGATCCCAAGGCAGCCCAGTTTTTGCTAATTTCAGTGGATCTACATCAGACCTGAACATGAGCCAAACTTTCCATTTTCCTGCTTCCAGTGCAAAAATTAGCTGTGGATATTAAGAAGAATTGGTGGTCTATTTAAACAGGAGTCTGATTAAACAATTCAGTTATTGATCTCTTTCACGTAACTGTGAAGTTATATTCTCATCATTTGTGATGCAGTGTATGAAACTAATTAATTTCTGGAAAATGTTCATCTGTGATTCAGCTACACCCGTTATACTTCTTGGAATATCACACGGGAAATGAAGCTACCAAAAGGAAACATCTGTTTGTATCTAAAAACTCAAACATTTCTGAAGTTTAGCAACATGCATTCTTCTTGGGGCTGCCACCTATTATACTCGGCTCTAGAGCAAATAGCAAAAGGATACTTGAGGTGACCTTTTGTATCAGATTAAACAAAATGAGAAAACACTTGGCAATCGGACTTCCTCTGCTAGGCCATGGGAAACAGCAGAGCAGAGGAACAGATACAGTAAAAACATATTAATTCAATCTCATTTGCTTTAGAAGAGTCCAGCAGTGAAAAGAACAACTAACTGTGAAAAACCTGAGGTCTCTGTAATTTGGCACCTCTTGAAGTCTGTCTAGATTCTTCTGACAAGGGCTATATCAAGCAGCAATAAAACGGGAGGGGATGAATTAAAACAAAGGACTACAAAACATTATGTGGGAAATAGTTTTCTTTCAAAAGCTATTTCATAGGAAGAAAATATCCCCAGTGGACTGCAGTTTTGGTATCAGTGTTCTTGTTGCAAGTTAACACACACTTGTTTTCAATATTTTTTTCAAAAATGTCTTTAAAATACTGTGTGGATTTCAAGGTTCCCTGTGCTTGTGTAGATCTGCAACTCCCTCCTTTGTTGGTGCGCTGACCAAAGCTGGGGGAGGAAAACAAACTGTAATTTCCCAGTGAGGTTAAGGTAGCACAAGCCAGAATGCTGTTAAAATAATAGTCCTGTTTGCTGGTGGATGCTCATCCCTTCTATCTGTCCATCCAGCACATGCCAGGTAATAGCACTACTGGTAGTATATATTGCCACTCCTTGCTGCTCCTTGGCAAGATAGCTGGGGTGTTTATTTGCCTCTGTGAATGACAATGCACAAGTAATAGGAATAGCCAGCTCTACTAAGCAAACGATAGATCTGTAATCAAATGCCATCCCGCTCTAAAAGGTGAACAGATAAAGCAGTCATCAGGGAAGGGAGCATAAAGGGAAATGTTTAACTGTTACAATGATTGGGATACTTATGTGGTAGGTCTATACACCAAGGACCTACCTAAGCAGGTTCAATTTAGACCTTCAGTGCATTAGGAGTAGTTTGGTTTGGTTTGCTCAAACTGGTTGTTCAATACCACAGGTGATTCTCTAACTTGCAGCCTGCCTCCAGGGTGCCTTGCTCCTTACTGTTGCTGCTGCTTTCCGTCCACAGCAGCTCCTCATGCTCAGATCTTAGAGTCCTTCCCTGTGTGCAAGCACTTCTCCTAACTGGATGGGACACAAAGGACAACCTTCCTCTGCCTTCGAGAGGGGAGCAGCTGCAAGAAATGGGAAGGCATGAGGACATCGAGGTTTCCACCACAGCCGTGTGTGGGCAAGAAGCCCAGAGAACAAACTGTAGCTTCAAGACCAGTTGTGTAGTGAGTTGGCAGGGATGGGGAAAAAAAGAGAGGGAGACTTTGCCTGGAGACAAAGCTGCAGTGACGACAGGATGACGGCCAAACAAGGGCTTGGTGAGGAAAAAAGGTTGCAGCATGCAGAACCTTTGACCGGGTTATGAAAATTCAAGGCCAGAAGTGGTCATAGGGTTGTTTTGGCCTGCTGAATTTTTCCACTCTTACATCCCTGTCTAACAGCCAGGAGATAGAGCTCTCTGTTTGCTTGGGGTTTTTTAGAAGAAAGGAATAGAGTGTTTCAACACTCTCCCCACACCACAACCCCCCCGCCTGCCTGCACGCTGAGTAGTCAGAGATCACTGGTGACAGGAATTTTCTTGAAAAAAAAAAGGGCCCATCCACACTGTAGGCTGCTACCTCCAGCAGTAAAGTCTCATTGTTTAGCAGTAAGCAGGTCTAAAAGCAGTTTAAATAGGATCACAGGCTCTTCCTGGCTCTGGGGCAGCTGGAAGGAGAGGCACCACAGCCCAGTTCCACCTTTGCCAAACAGCATTGCTGCTTCTCTTGTTTCTCCCTGCATGTGTTGCAGTACATTGTACTCACTCTGCCAGGCACCTGGCATGAGGCTTACGGCTGTGGGTTGATGCTGTTAAATCACAAGTAATGGCAAATATCACGTTTCTTGGAAATAAAAGTAATTTCTTTAAAAGCTGCTGAAAGTCATGGGAAACTTGCGCTCCTGAATGAGGTGTATGTGTAAGCTCTCACCAGGGTAATATGGGTGTTGGCTGGATGTTGCAGGATAATTTTTAGCAAATGTAGGTGGACTTTGCATGGAGTTGCTCTTCTACTTATAAGAGAGATGGTGATATGTGGGCTTGTACATAGGATTAAACTCAGTTCTTATTTCAGCCACAAAGCAGGAAGGTAGTTGAGTCCTGTAGGTGCTTTTCCAGAATGAACGGGATCTTCTTCCTCTGCTCTCACTGGAGGTCCCTTGCGGAGTGTGCAGAGGTGTGGAGAAATTCCCTGCTGCAGCTGACCTGCCCAGATTGGTAGAAAAGCTCTTGGGGGAAGATTTGGCCTCTGGAGAAGGAGTTTCCTAGACTAAGAGTTCAACTGGTGGGGGTGTGTACCCCTGGAGAACCTGGCGGGCTCAGCTCTGAGAAGAGCTCAAGGCACACAGTTATTTAAGCATCCATTTAAACAGTCAGGCTACTCACTGCAGGCACTATGCAGACTTTCTGCCATGTACCCGTCCTCCTCAAACCTCCCATCTTTTCTACTCAGTCAGAGATTCACAAGAACCAAAACCCCTACAGACTCTGTAAGGCCACAGAAGCAGACTGAAAGAGAAAGCCATACTGGATGTCCAAAATAGTAGCTGAATTTTTGGAACTAGGGATAGAAAGAAGGGAGCACAAATATACATACCTTTCTTAAAATGCAACCCTTATGCTATTTTTGTCTTTCTATCATTTTTCGGTTTTCCTTCTCTCTCTTTCCTTCACTTTTTATGTTCACCCATTTTTCTGTATTTTCTTTCTACTTTTTCTCTTAACTCCCTGCTACTGACATTGTTCCCACACATCTGTTAGAGCCCTCACAGTGCTCTTTCTGGCTGAGTGTTCATTAAACTTTTATATTGTATTGCAGAAAAAACCCAAATTAATTATATTTTGAAGACTCCCAGGATCTCTGCTGACAGATTTTCTCATGTTAACTTTGACCCATTTCCTAAGCACAGCTTCTCTCTTCTTCCTTCTTAAAAAATGTGAGGCTTACAAATCATTTAAGCCCCTTGAAAAGTCTTGGTTCAAGCACGTTTCCTCACAAATTCATCCTTGGCGATGCACAATTTACCTCCTCAGAATTTTGATGTTGTCGCACATAATTACAGACTTCATATATTAGGATTATAAACAAGCTAGTCATTAATTTGTTAACGTATGTATAAAACTGGATGACACAAAAACCTCGGCACATGTATTCTCTGCCTGAGTTTCCGTAGAAGTCTGCAACATCCATGGCTCCCAGGCCTTTTCTCACTGTAAATGGTTCTTCCGAAAACTGTGGAGCATTTCTAGGGCAGCTAGTTTTCTTTGACCCTTTTCTCCCTGTTTTACTTGGATCACCTTTTCCAATACGAAAGCACACTTTTTTCTTTCTCTCCTTTGTCCAAACATCCTTATTTGACTTGGTGAATGAGTTTATATGTCTCCTTCATAAAATTTGGAAGTATATTTGTTCTGAAATTAGTAATTTTCAGTTTCCAACCACTTTCATAGACATAGAAAAAAAGTTGCTTTATTAGGTTTCAACCTCCCTGTTGCTCAAGGCTTGTCTAGTTCAAGAGATGATACTTGGTTTGAAGCCTGACTGTAGACTCCTGTGTGGCAAAGTCGTGAAATAATCCCACTCAGATATTGAATGCTATTCCATAATTATGTCATAACATCAACCAGAATAGATTTCCACAAAATATTTCAACAGGAAAACATTTTAACATGCTAACATGCTGTTGTTGTTTTGGTTTCAGCCCAGCCGGTAACAAAGCACCACGCAGCCGCTCACTCCCCCCCACCCCCTCCCCTGGCCACATTGGGATGAGAAGAAAATCCAAAGGCAGGCTCGTGGGTCGAGACAAGGACTGGGAGGGATCACCCCCCACTTATGGTCACAGGCAAAAGACAGGCTCAACTTGGGGAAGAAACAAAATGAATTTAATTTACTACAAATCAAAACAAAAACAAAACACAAGGGTATTAGGAAGGGAAACCAAACATCAGAACACCTCCCCCCAACCCTCCCGCCTTCCCGGCTCAGCTCCATTCCCGGTGCTTTCTACCTCCTCCCCCCGGCGGCGCAGGGGAACAGGGGATGGGGGTTGGGTCAGCTCACCACACCTTGTCTCTGCCGCTCCTTTCCTCAGGGGGAAGATCCTCACTCGTCCCCTGCTCCACCGTGGGGTCCCTCCCACGGGAGACAGTCCTTCACCAACTTCTCCAATGTGGTTCCTTTCCGCGGGCTGCAGTTCCTCACAANTTTACCATGGAGTCACGGCCATCTTGGGGTGCCTCCACTCCACCATGTTCACCTCAATGGGCTGCAGGGGGACAGCCTGCCGTCTCACCACAGGCTGCAGGGCCATCAGCCTCCTCAGGCGCCCCTCCTCCCCCTCCTTCTTCACTGACCTCAGTATCTGCACAGGGGTTCCTCTCATGTTCCAACCCCAACACTGCCGGTCCCCCTTCTTAAATAGAGGTGCTCCCACAGTCACTGATGGGGTTGGCCTGGGCCAGAGACAGGTCCGACATGGAGCAGGGGGAGCTTCTAGCAGCTTCTTACAGGAGCCACCTCTGCAGCCCCCTCCCCTGCCACCAAAGAAAACCGCGCCACACAAACCCATAACACATGCCTCAGGTCCTTAGGGCCTGCCTAGCCTCATGGGTTATGTTGAAAGGAAGCTGCTTGAGGAAGCTGGGGCTTACTTCAGCACAGGTTTCAATAAATAGTAACACATCTCAGCTGAAAACTAGTTTACGGTTGTTGGCTTTTCTGGTTGTTTACTGTTAACATTAACCAGGCAGATAAATTTTGGGGAAAAAGTGGAAGGAACTTAATTAATACTGTTTTTAAAACTGGCTTAGGTAATTGAATAGGTATTTGGGAATATATCTACTTGTTAGGTTATGCAGGTGCAAACAGTACTGACTGCATGTCTGTTTGAGTACCCACATACTAGTCAACACATCTGGTCCCAGAACACTTCTTCAGCTCTCAGCTCAGGCTGAAAGCCCTGTGCCCTTTTGATGAGAAGGGGCACTACCTCCAGGACTTACCTCCCCACTTAATATTTTCCTTGCAATTGTGTTGTTTCTGTGGCAATAATTTTCATGTTACTTCCTGATCCAGTTTTCCTCTAGAACCTAAATAACAGCATCACCTCTTAAAGAAGCCACATAGCTTTCACCATGTTTTCTCTCAGCAAAGTTTTGCTAATAAGTAACATAAACTGAAATTACTTTGTCAAATTACAGAAGTTAAAGAATAGAATTAGTGAGAGGTTGACTTCAAAACCATCTGGACACAGTCAGAAACTGTCTAGACACGGTTCTGGGCAACTGGCTCTATGTGGCCCTGCTTCAGCAGGGGGTTGGACCAGATGACCTCAGAGGTCTCTTCCAACCTCACGTCTTCACCTTCTGTCATTCTGTGACTTAACTTTCAGCCATATCCATTTGCATTATTTAAGTAGTAACTGAAGCTGTTCTAACCCAAGCTACAAGCAGAACTGCTAGTTGAAGACATGTAAGTTTTTTCCCCTAACCACATACACTGGAGTATATGTGCTGCTGAAGTTCATTAAGTGAAAATCAAATATATCCATTGTCTATACACTCTGAATGTCTAGCAATGGTGGGGTTGGTTAGTTAGGGTTTTTTCCCCCCCCAGAATGAAAATGTCCTCTTTGTAGTCTTTGATGGATTTCAGCTTTGTGACTCTTAACACTTGTTCAGATCACTTTCAGAAAACATGGTAAATTAAGTAATTCATCCTATCTATCTACTGACCATAGTCACTGTTTTTCCCATGCAGTACTTGAAACAATTCAGTAGATTTTTATTATGATCAAGCTTTCATCTTGTTTCTCAGTGAATTTGAAGTTCATCTGTGTTTTAGCATTCAAATATTATAGCTAAAACACAGTATTCTAAATAGCCATCTAAATAACATGGAAACTTCTGATCAGGTGGCCCAGCCTTTGTAACTACTACTTCCTCCTTGGAGTAATCTTATCATCACAACAATTACAATCACCTTTGGTGAAAACATAAGCATGGACAACAACTGACACTGGGTCACGTCCAATTTAGAAGTCACCACAGTAATTGCCAGCAATTTGCCCAGCTACAGTCATCTGTGCTTTTCATTTAATTTTTTTTTGCGTCAATTTTCCTTGTAGTTTCACTTTGATCAGTGCCTGGGAAGAAGAAGTAAACAATTGTAGTATTGGTCTGTACTTGCAGTTACTCTGTTTTGTTTTGGAGGACGGTTTTGCAGAAATACTGAAGGGATTACAAAAATGGTTTTCATTTACACTTCCCCTGTGCCCTTTTAGAATCCTCTCACAATGAATAAAATATTCACTTTTTTTTTTCCTCCCTGGAGCAGCATAAAGAAGCCTCAGCAACACTGTCAATTCCAGTCAAACAGAAACTGCAAGCATTAGCAAAACAGTGGATTTGGTGTTCATTTTAATTTGCTTTCAGTAGTTCAAATTGTACTGTTTTCTATCTTTAAAAATTCCCTGTGACTGAGAGGGCTGAAAACATACATAAAAATAAAGGAAGACAAAAGAAAAATCTCTCTTGTAAAATGTGGTGGATCAAGAGCTGGATAGTTTAAGGAAAATAGCAACATTCATGTAAAGTTGTAAATCTGAAACACTGCCATGCAAATCAGACTGTAAGACTCATCACCAGAAAATAGTACTAAATAAAGAAAGAGGGTTGGTTTTTCAGATGAGGGAAGTCTTAGATAGGAATTTTAATGTTTAGCTTCCTGGTCAAAATGCAGACTGTAATCTTGGTCCATGTGATTTTCTGGCTTGATTTAATGGGTTCTGGACAGCCTTGACAATCCCTCTATATGTTGTAGAGTTCAGAATCAAGTCCCTGAGTTCTAGATAGGGCTTTTCTTCCTCTTATCATCTGATGAGGCATATTTGGTTATATAAAAACCTTTGTGAATAACAATTTCTGTAAATAGAAAGCAAAAAAAGTGACCAAGCTACACATGATTTAAAAAAAGTGTGTTCAAGGGAATTAACCTTCTAAAGTAATTTTACATGTACATTTGCACTACAGTTAAAAAATTTAGCTGTCTTGAAAAATCATGTTCAAACATAAAGCATTTGAGGTAATTTAATAGTTGGCACATAAAGTAACTACAATTTGATGTTCAATTCAAACCAGATGTTTATTTTTTGCAAGAAGTCTATTCTGTTGTCAGGGGAGAGAAAAAGCATTCAAGGTTACGGAGCAGACATTTCTTACTGCAGTTGATTAAAACAAATTACCAAGAGCTGCACTTCACATTTGAAAGACTGAGGCGTTTATGATCTCAGGCCCAAAAATTAAAGAAAACAAAAATAAAGGGATTGAAAGTATACATACTGTGAGCAGTTAAACTGCAAGAATGTTGTGGATCCCAAACAGCTGGATTCCATTTGAACTGAAAAAGTTTAATAGCATAAGCCTGCACATCTTCTTTTCCACTNCCCCCCCCCCCCCATTTCCATGCACTGTACAATTGTGTTACAGAATAAAAGGACTTGATGTGCTGGAGCAGAACCAGTACTTTTAAACCAGGGAAAGATATATAGCTTTTAGAGAAGATCAGTTTGATGTAAAGGAAACAAAGGTAATAAAACATCCAGCTTCAGTAGTTAAATGCTTGCAGGAGAGTTATTTTATTTGGGTACCAAGCAAGGCAGTAACATTGATGCAGTACTGAGATCTGCATTCCTGGAAAGTGGGATATGTTAGTGAGATCAAGTTTTAAGATCAGAGACCCTTAAAATGTGCCTAAAAGTTATTTCCTACTCATCATTTTGAATTATAAGTCTCCCGTTGTCATGCTAATTGGACACTCGACAATGACTCCTCTGTACATTGTCCAAACTTACGATTTGGAAATAAATTCAGTGAGGAAAGAAATAGGGCAAAAAGTAATCCTCGTTCAAGACAGTAGTGATCCAGCAACACGGCTGAAAGAAATCAACAATGTGCTAGACCTTGCTCTAAGAGGCACTGCAATTTAATGCTCTTCAGACTCTTGCTTCTGCCTCCAGTCACACACAGGGTCTGTAGAGACTGTCTGTGGTGCGTTAAGGAATGTACAATTCCTGTCTGATGTCATAAAAGTTTTCTTCCCAGGAAGATACTGGTTCTGCTGTCTGTGGGACCCTTCATGCACATGAAAGGAGAGGAGAAATTGCTTTTTTGTCATGTAATTTAACAATGCTAATTAAAGAAAGATATCCACAGTGCACTGAGTAGCATTAATTACAGCCCTTTTTGCAGAGAGTGCATGTGTAGGGGGGGAATTGCACAGAAGCCAAATCACATAAATGCATTTTAAGTACATGTGCTGGAACTTCACCAACTCCAGCTCTAATAGCAGCTCAAGAGGGAAAGTCCTGCTGCTGACCCTGGGTGCTTCAGGGGAAAGAACTGAAAAAAAGTCTTTGGACCAAGCTTGAATTGCAGGCAGGGGCTGTAGGAGACAACTTGGCTTTCAGAGAGTCAGCTTCCCTTAAGTGCAGCGCACAGTCTCGACGTCAAGAGACAAAGGGGGAACCAAACTCGGTGAGATGGTCACAGGGTTCCTGTGCTGCTTCTGGCTTGGTTTACAGTTAAACAAATGCATTCTGCAGAAGAACAAAAGCACGTAGACTTCCAAAACCTGAATGGGTTATCTTCAGCTGTAATGCTGAATTTCAGCCCTGAAGCATAAGCCCGCACAGCATGATTAGATGGTGCTTTAAGCATCAGCTGACTGACCTGTGCTAGAGAGGATGCTGAAACTTTGGTGCAGTTAATGGATCAAGATGGTGAGGCCACAGAGCTGCTGCGACAGATTATTACAGCAGTTCACTGGCTGCTAATCCAGCATGTCCCTGTTGCTAAACAAACCACTTCTTATAGTGTTCGCTTTTTTTCACGGTGTGTTGCTTCTGGCAGAAAAAAACCACCCCTTTGAGCCACAGTGCGGTCAAGCTTATAGAAATAGCTCACCGCCCCAGTGGTGTGCAAGAATTATATGTGATTTTTGAGACAAATGTCCTCAGTCTGTTAAGATTTTAAAGTCACTTACTTTGGTAAGAACTAACAACACTCAGCACAGCTTTATAAGCTGTAATAAGACTCATTGGCCTGTTTTAGGGGGCTTGAAAGGATGTGTTATTACTTTTATGTTTAGCCTTCTCCTGTAACTCAGTTTTTCTTCAGTTTAGAAGTAGAGATGCCTTTTTAACTTCAAGTCCTCTGAAACTCTAGCTGACTTTGAGATGGAAGCTGTGTTTTTCCAGCTCATCTATCACTAGTAATAAGATTTCTGCAAGCTGAAAGATACCTGTGGAGCCCTATTGACCCTGCTGGGGCCAAGCACAGCTTACTCAGTATTTCTGCTTGTGACCATAACACTGACACTGTTTGCTTACAAGTGCTGGTGAGCTGTCTGTCCAGACTTCAGGATAGAGTAACTGAAGGTAGTGCTATTTGGCTTGGTAAGATATGTATTTCCTAGAAAAGAGTTTCTTTGGGATTAAAGAGGAATGCCAATTATGTATGTGGAGATACTGAGGTGGCAAAAACGTGAATAAAAGCATACGTGTCTACACCGCTGCATATTTCAGTGGGACTACCATGTAAGAATGTCTTTGTTCATGGGATTCCAGGTGGTATTTGTGTCTAGAAAAACTTTCTTG
This sequence comes from Pandion haliaetus, assembly GCA_013401275.1. NCBI lineage: Eukaryota > Metazoa > Chordata > Aves > Accipitriformes > Pandionidae > Pandion > Pandion haliaetus. Next base: position 225,658 of record VYZV01003257.1, on the reverse strand, counting down.
TTTAACCTGGAAGAGGATTGGCTCAGCTGTGCTGGAACCCCCAAGCATGCGTGAAAGCAGCGGTACCCAGGCACTGCCAGCTCTGCCCTCTCTAGAGGAACGAGAGCTCAGGCGGGCGGCAAGGGAGCATCTGTAGGATATCCACGGCCCTCTGAAACGAGCTGCCGTTGCAGTAAATTGTGGATTCCGTAAAACCCCTGTGGTTTGTATGGGCTGCGAAACGCTGCCGGCCGCAGCCGGCTCCGCTCGGCTTCCCACCCGAAGACACCTAGTACCACCCAGTGGTGCTGGGGATTATTACAGGTTTTTCATACGACTTGGCTTATGTTCCGTAAAAATGCTGGTTTTCTTGGTAGTGGAAGAAGCAGAGAGAAACGAGGCCAAGAATAGCTGTAAAGAAGTGCTCTAAGTTCGCTGATGCTAAATGTCTTTCCCAGGGCTGGAAGCAAGAAAGAAGTAGAGGGTCACAAAAATATGTGGCGTTACCTCCTTTGGATGCAAACGGATTGCTTGTGTTTGAGGTGTTCCAAGCTGGTTTACTCTGGTTCTGCCAATACTTCTGCAAAACAACGTGTGTATACAAACTTGCAAACTACAGGTGTTTGGATACCCACAAATGTTATGCAGCTTCAAAAGAGTTGTAATGCTGTCAGTGATCACAGCTTCTTTGTAGATGGGAAATGAGAACATTATTTAATGTATGGAAGGCTATAACAAGGTTTCAAAGATTGTTCAAGTGCTGTAAGACCCTCTTAATCTTTTTTTTTTTTTCCCCATGGAATTATAAAGAATGGAGAAAAAGGTTGTTATTTATTGCAAGAATGAAAAAGGATGTAACTGATCATAAATTGTAGTTGCCATGTTATCTTTAACTGCATTATTCTGTTGATATTAGATTCACAGAGCTTAATTCTGTATTATGTTTACAGGAAGCCTTCAAGTCTGAATCTGGTTTGGCCTTTTTTTAAATGTGCCAGAACAAAAAGCATGTTTTAAAAGTACAATCATTTCATTCCTATATAGATTATGAAAATAAAATCTTCTGGAACCCAACAGGTGGTTTTCATGAAACTCTAAAAAAACTGGCAGCAAAAATTACCAAAAAATCCCCTTCAGCCTAGTGTATTCATTGTATGATTAGTTAGTGTCTGTGAACTGTGAAAATGAAACCAGAAACAAAGCTGAAGTAAAAAGGAAATGTACCATAGACATTGAAAAATACTTAAATAGTGGCTTTTTTCCCCTTTTGTATCTTCATTTTGCAGAGTATAAAATCTTCCTAGTCACATACAAAAAGATTAAATTAAAATTATTTTATTTCAGCAAGGCCTTCATTAAATCTAAACCATTTCAGACTTGAATTAAAGATGGAGAGTCTGGAGGGTGCCGGAGAACACACTTGAGATCTTTGTGTGGCAGCAGGGTGGTGGTTTAGATGACCTAGTAAGGTTTTTCCATCTTTAATTTTCAGCAGCTTTATGATATATTTTTTTAAATATGAGAGCTTATTCATGCCCCCAACCTGTCACTAGGGATGTGTGCAGACATGTAGGGTTCTTGAAGATACTTTGCTTTTCATTAGGCTTTTAGTTCAAATTACAATACCAGGCTTGGTCCTGAAATATTTTAACATGATCTGTGGTGGTATACTTTAACTTCCTAGTTTGGCAAACTAAAAACAAGCAAAAAACAAACAAACAAACAAAACCAAGCTAAGGAGAAGGAAAGATTCATCAACTACACCAGAACAGATGATACCTGTAAACAACTTCTTTTTTTAATATAGAACTGTTGACCTGAAATTATTGTATGCTGGAGATAATAATTTATGTTTCAAATTAACATGAATTAACATTAAGTATGCAATTAACATTAGCCTGTTCAATGTACCAAAATCTATTGACTCCCCTAAGAATGGCAATAATCTGCTTTGGTTTTGCCGGTGCATTCCTGCTTTTGTTCTATAGTTAAGAGAAGCTCATTTCAGCGGCTGACCACAGGGGAGCCTGAAGCTTTACAGGGGACTTACACCAGTGCTGAACAAAGTGGTTCACAAAGGCTTCATGCAGCATATTCCCACCAGAACCAGGTTAAACAGACAGTTAGTAAGAGACTTGTTTAAAAACCTACTTTCTTGTTACTCTTGTAGGTTTTTTGGTCCTACTACTGTAGTATAAATCCAGGTGGAGTTATCCTGTTCAGCCTTTAAACAGGTGGGAACTAGGAATGTGGGAACATGCAAGTCTCTACATGTTTTGTACGCTGCTCTTTTTGGAGCAATATTAACAGCTGTGTAACAAATTGCTATTTTTTTTTTTTTTTTGAGTGGGAAGGACTCTCTCTTGCAATTCCTAGTAAATCAGTTCACCTGTTACTGTAGGTCAGTCCTTCCCCCTTTCTGTCCCTTCATTGTTTATCTGTGGTTTAGCTCCTTCCTCACCTGCATCATCTTGTGCCACCAATATCTGTGGAGGAAGACAGGTCTGGGAACTGAGCTGGTTGATGAGTAAACCAAGAAAAAATGGGGGGCTTTCAGCTGGATCAATTCCATAGAGCCACCTTGGTCCGAGAGAGGTGGTGAGGCAAGCGGCACTAGAGGGGTGAGGAATAGAAACACCTCTGTCTGCAGCAGGATGGACTAAGGCAAATAGTGAATCGCAACCTTGCCTTAAAACATACACAGGACAAGTTTTCATTCAAAAAAAGAAGTCCTTTGGGTCTCCCTTTCATGTTAATTTCCATGCCAAAAAACTTCTTAAAACTCCATCCTTACAACTCTTTAACTCTTTCATGTCTCTCCCCACCCCTTTGTCCATCCACTTTAACTGTTACTGGGGTCATAAAGTCCAGTACCCTCTCAAGTCCTCTTTGTGTTGCTTTCAAATAAGTCTTTTGTATATTCATTTAGAAGTGCTTATTTTGGTAACTATGTGCACAGAAGATTACCCAGTTCCTCATTTCAGTGATGGAAATAAGATTGATTGCACTAAATGTTAACAACGATGGCCAGGCTAGGGAGGCTGCCGTGGGAGGCCCCTGTGAAATTTCCTTTAACTTTGATGAGAACAGAGCTTGGGACTTAAAATGGCTGATAGAAATGGCAAGGACCACTATCCCTGGAAAGGGTATAATCCCTTGGGGGTAAGCAAGTGAGGGCAGCTTTCTGCAATAGTTGTCATAAAATGAATAAAATACGCATTTTTCCTGCTTCTTACAATAAATTCCCTGGGGTTTGATCTGTGTTATTCCTTAAGAGAATTTTTTCCTGCTCACCCAGATATTATTATTCCCATTAGCTTTAGCTGAGCCATTTGGGCAAGCCAGAGCTGCAGGATTTGAGTCCTTTTGGCGTGTAAAATGCACATTTAATAACATTACATAATTTTAAGGCACTTCACAGATGTTAGTGAAGCCTCCTGCCACCTTCATTAAGTTAATGAGTGTGATAACTTGGGAAAGGGTGGGGAACAAGGACCAGGACTGAAGTTGTTTACTCCAGAATTGTCTTTCCATAGTCCTTCCTAGGAAGCCACGTCCCCACTTTTGCTATGTCCTCTCTGGGATACCCACGTCCTTCTCCTGTCACCACCCACATCTGCTTGCTGACTCTCCCAGCCCTGCCCTTGGTGGTGGCTGGATGGTGGTGGTGTGGGTGATGCAGGTGTCTCCTGCCACAAAGTCGAACTGTGTTCAGTTTGTGGATAATGAAATATGATAGTTTTGGGTCAACAGGTCATGCCACTGACTAAATTAGTAGTTGTAAGTGTTTCGTGTGGGGGGATAAAAAAAGATGTGAATTAACGCCTCTTGTTACCAATAACAGTGGTTATTGAAACACCTTAAAATATGAAAACATTTTTCATTGCTTAGGTTTACTGTATTCTGTTTTTCCATTGTTTATACATGCAAATATATTAATCAGCTTTATTTTAACTCCTTTTTCAGTTCATCTGACAGAATGATACAGTGTTGCTGGGACAAAAAAGCCTTTACATGCACTGCTTTCTGGAGAGATCGATTTTATTTTAATTTCTAACTTGAAAACGTTTCTGTGGGATATGGATTTAGACTGGCTTCAATTTTATGAAAATAAACGGTTTGTGGGTAAATTTAACCTGTTAGTTTTGCTTTAAAATAATTCTCACCAGTGCCAGCCTGGTAAATGGAGGGTTTATTGATTGCCCGGGAATCGAAATCCAGGCTTGTGCTTATACGTGACAGACTCAATAGGCTAATTATGTTATCTTCTTTAGTTTTTGTTTTAGTGTGATCTTTGTTAATTGGATGGATTAATTTGGTGCAGTTTTCTGTTACCATTACAGACCTTGCTACGAGTACCATAACTGTACTTGCTTTGTAGGCTCCAGGTAATAGCTCCATGCTTTATCGCTTTGACCTGGTTTTCCTGTGTTTTCCTTTTTGATATGGCTGGGCATTTCTATCCCTTTCTCACAGATTGGTTATTATGATTATTACCAAGGATGTGGCCAATAAATCAAGTTCCTGGCCAAGGCAAATGGTCACAGACAATACATTTGGAGCCTCCATGCCTCTCCCATTCTTAGTTTCCCGAGAGGACAGAAAGAACATAAAGACATCATAAATATCCTTACTAATTCATATTAAAAAGAGGAAGAATCACATAATAAATCAGTTTTGAAACTGCAACTGGTGCAAAAATAGAAAAAGATACAAACCTGTTCCCATTGTAGAGCTTGTGATTTGATCCGAGGGGCTATGTACGCCTGTGTCGTGCCTGATGAGAAGAGAAGGTGTGAGAATCCTGCATCAGCAGGCATTGGATGACTTGCCTCCCTCATTAGAGTTAGCCTCTAAGGATAGGCTTAACCTCAGAAGTGTGACTTTTAATGTCCTGTCCAAAGTTATCATCATTAACGATGATTTATCCACATGAATATTTGGTTCATTTTTGACTCTTGCTAAGTTCATGGCCTTGACAGCTTCCTGTTGCGGTGAATGCTGAAGCTTGTTTGCACATCATGCGGAAAGGTGTTTTCTTCAGCCAGCTTGGAGTTTTGTCAACACTTAACTTTGACTGAGTGCCTCCTTGACTTCATGTTATGAAAGAGATTAGGAACTTCTCCTTGGCCTTTGTTCTGTGAATAATGCATTATTTTATATACTGTTCCAATGTCTCTTTTTTCACTTGTCTTCTAAGATGCTCCTCACAGCATTAAGTCCTGACTCTTCGGCAACTCTAGTACATGAGGCTTTTTTGTTTTAATTCACATATAGATGTCTATTAATCTCTGGCACTGGTCAACAGTAGATGCCTGGGGAAGAGTTTTAGGAGTGGAAAACACGTAGTGATGCTTCCCTGACAGACTGTCCCAGCCGGCATCTGTTCATGCTCAGGGATTGCCTGGACCCAAGATGGTGCCTGTAGATTTTTCTCCATAAATTTGAACTCCAAAATGACATAGGTAATTTTGGATGTAGCACAGTCCCATGCCTTAAGAACACATTGAATGAAAAATATTTCCTCTTGCTTATCTGAACCTGCTGCTTGTTTGTAACTTCAAATGGCTTTTAGTTCTTGGATTAGAAGACAATGAACAATCTTTCTTTCCCTATTTACATTATTCTTGTCACTAATTATTTCATTAGCCTGTAGCATACCACCCTGCAGTCAGGTCTGGAGAATCTGCCTCCCTAAGCATCCCTGACATGACATCTGTACCTTAGCATCAATCACCATTGTTGCCTTTTCCACACCTTTTTTAGGTCTCATATAACTTCTCAGGTGGGGCAGAATCAGAACTGCACAGCAATATCCATTTTGTAGGTGCAGCACTGGAGTGTTCTTAATTTTATTCTTTCCCCCTTTCCTACTTTTTTATGTAATATGATCTGCCTTTCTTAACTGATCCATTTTCATACAGCTATTTTAACTTCAAAATCTCTTTACTGCATAGTCGTGAATTGTTCAGCAGCCTCCACCATGTATATAACACACAAGCAATGGCTGTTTTTCCTGACTGTATTCCCCATGAATTTCATCTTGCAATTTTCTTCATTCAGTTAGTATCTTCTGATGTTTCTGCAGTTCTTCCTAGTTGTCCTTTATTCTTACAATCCTCAACAATTTTGTTGCCTCACTACCACCCCCCTTTCTACATTTTTAGGAATTTGTTGAACAGCATGGCTCCCAGCACCAGACTCTTACCAGAGTATTTGACATTCTCCTTCTATTAAGAAAGCTGAGTATTTTTTCCTACTCTCTGGAGAGACCTTTCCCCTTGCTGTGTGGCAGTTTAGCTTCTTCTCCAGTCTTTAATGAGAGACCTTGTCTAATGCCTTTCAGAAATTCAGGCAAACAATCAACTGTAGCTTCCTTGACCATGGGCTGGCTGGTTTGTTTAGTGAACTCTTAATACGTTCATGAGGTATCAGAGACTTTTCTTCCCTATTCCCTGTGGAATTTTTCAGCTGATCATAGTACTCCTTACACATAACTTTATTGCATCTACCACTGAAGCCTTCTGCATACTTCTTCAAGACACAAAATTGACACTTTATGGAATATTTTGTGGATGCACTCTAAGGCTGTTGGCTGGGAGGGTCAGATTTCTCCTTCTTCTTTAGGAGAAGTGATGAGTTCCCTTGGTCTCTTGGCCAGGGCATTATTCTGTACTTCAGAGTCTAACTCAGGTCTTCTTCATAGTGTCTGCAGGGAAACTGCCTTTGGATTCAACTCGTAAGTGTCCCATTACTAGAATTCCTTATTACTATAGCATTTGGGATGTTGCTGTATGAAGCAGATATATATGCCCAAAGAGGCATATTAGTTTGAAAGTATAAGGCAGTACCAAGCAGATCAGTCTATAGTTGAGTTTAAACCAAAGAGAGCTTTTTCTGCTAATTGTATTTTTTTAAATGAAAAGTGAAAGGCCCGTTGGTGAAATACTGGATGTCTGTCCCAGAATAATGAGGCAAAATGAACTAGGAGTGAAATTTGGCCATGGTCAACAAGGTTAGGAGAGCAGCTATTTTCATTCTGCGTGAGACTTGTACAACAAAGAGGCAGTGACATCCTTTAAGCTATTTTTATTGAAAAATTGTCCTGGTTTGGTTCCATAACATACCTGCTCCTTTTCCCTATGCAATTTTTTTTTTTGCTATCTGTGCAGTCCCAACACTTGAGCCCAGTAAAATGGCCATGTTTCACATGCCTGTGGGAGGGGTATGAGAGCTAAGGGACATCTAAAAGAATTACAGCAGGTTAGTGTAAAACCGAGGAATTCCTCAGACAACATTTTGGCACTGGGGAGGATTATGTCATTTACCCAGGGGTCGGATTTAGCTTTAGCACTTCTCATTGTTTCCATTTGCTGCAATCTTCGGAGGAGAGACTACAGTTATATATTGCCAGACTAATTCTCACACTTTTCCGAGAAAACGGATCTAAATGGGTAGAACAAACCTAGGCACTTAATGTCTTTCCCTCCTCAAGTCTGCAGCTAACTCTTGTGAGTTCATGTTTGCGCGCATAATGTTCAACAAAAATATGTGAGCTGTCTCCAGACTTTCTGGGCCATTTAGGATGAATAACCGTAGCTATTCTTGGAAAAAACCTTGTGGCATGGCCAGTGTAGACCTCTAAACGTCCGTCAGCAGGCGAGATTGTTTGAGCGCTGTCAATGGGATTCTGTGCGGGCAAGGGGGGCTGCCACACTGAGCCCATTGTGGGACCCAGGCCTTCCCCCTCTTGCAGGATCAGATCTATTTGAGGACCAGGCACTTAACGCAGTCTGATTTGCAGGAGGTAATGAATAACCTCTCATCCTGCTCTTTAAGGCTCCCTTTAGAATACGCTTTTTCCGAAGTTTCAATGTAATGTCGGGAGGGGGGGAGGAAATATCCATAATCGGTTGCCTGAGTTTTATTTTTATCAAGTGTTAGGAGTGGGGGAAGGAATGCTATGAACCTAAATCTGGTCCCTTCATCAGGATGATCCACACAAGTGTGAGGGGGAAGGTACAAATATGGGCTGTCTCTTCATTGTTCAGATGAACCCCATGCTCTGAATATGCCTCAGAGGGAAAAGAAAAAGGCTTCCTATTTTAACCTCCGTCCCATCACACTCACTAGTTGATGTATTTCAAACTCTCATGCAAGAACAGCTAGAGTTGTCTGAAGATACACAGATAAACTGCATGCACAAATAATAACAATAATTTATTTTAAAAAACAAATCTCTCTGTGAGTGATGGAGAGACACTGAATCTTTAATTTCCTCCCTGAAAGGCTATAAATCCCTTGAATGAGGGTTTCTTTACACAAAGAAACACAGCACAAAGAAATTACAAGGAAAAAGAAGGGAGTAAAATGCAGGCCAATTATGCTCTAGCTCTGGAGTGTTGCTGCCAAGGCTATTTATTTTCACAGACAGTGTTAATTTTGTATGCACACACACAGCTTTGCTTGCTGATACCACAGTGAATTTTAATTTTGGAGGAGGCTCTGGTTCTTGTCACCCTTAAATTCACCTCCCCATTTGCTGGATATGAGGATGTTTTCGACCAGAGATCTCCAGGTTATTTTCTTACATCTGTTTCTTGCGTTTACGTGTCACCATCTAAAAAAGTTTGCAGGTGATCCTAACAAAATCCTTCCTGAACAGCCAAATAGGACAAATGGAGTTTAAGCCTTTCCTCTGGGTAAGACATAGGCAAAACAACCTCTCTGATTTAAGGTGTCAGGTGAAAATGAAGTCTCAGAGGCAGGCCACTGAGGTGATAATGGCACAGTGTGATGGTCTGATGTCTTCTTACCAGCTGACTCCGTATCCCTACTTTTCAGATAACTACAGAAAGAACCTAGCTAAATAATGCCACACATGACTTCTAAATAAACGATTCTATACAGCATGTCCTGAATGTCTCTCCCCTCACTGGAAAATTGGTTTTTGCATTTGTGGTGCAACAATTTAAAAGGACCTTAGCAGTTCGCATCTGGCATTGGGCTCCTTAGCTACAGCAGATGTTAATTATGAATTGGCAAGGCATAATGCTGACAATCCAAGAGTGAAGGTACAGTATGTGAAGCTTTACTGCAAGGATTTGCTCAGTTTTCAGTCTCTTTTGGAAGGCACTCTTACACATGCAGGATTGTTCATAATTCTTTTCTCCTTTGTTACAAGGCATTCTTTCTTCTTATGATGATGTCCAGTCTTCTGTGATTTAATGACCTTTGTGAAGCAAGAATGGCAAAAGCAGAGACGTGTACTTATTTAACTTAGTTTCTGTTTGGGCTTGATTGCTTAAGCGAAAAATTAAAACACTGTTAAATTTGGAGGGAGGACAGCAAAACACCTGTTAAAGCTCAACTTTGTAAATAAGGTTAATCTGCATAAATCACTGCATTGGATTTTATGTTAATTAAAGCTTTTGTGCCTTCAGTACACTAATTGAGGTGTGGAATGTCTCATTCTCCAGCCTCCTTTACAGGGGGGAACTGCAGGTGCTGAGCATTTTTGAAAAGTACACCAGCATGGTGCACCCAGCATTAGAAGCCTCTTTGAAATGCCTGCTTCTATTTACTAAACAAAGCTCTTATTTTATTCATGGTGTCTCAATAAATTTATCCTTGGGCTTTCCTTAAAAACCGAGTGAGGCCAATAGAAGGTTCTTATGAGCTGGACCCCTACTGGGGGACAGTGAGGTGAGGAATAGTATAGGTATTTACTAAAGCATCATAAAAATGTAATTTCACCATGTCTGATAAATAAATTTACATTCTTTAGCAGAGTCTCCAAAATGTCAGTTGACCATGACATGTGTGTGTTTGGGAAGCTATTGCTTCTTGTCACAGGAACCACACCAAAGCTTGGGCCACCAAATAAAGTTTTTGGTTTTAACTTTCTTCAAGTGTGACAGTGTTTCTGTTTGGGAAATCTTATTTCACAACATGTGAATTTCACAAATGGAGTTCACCAGGATTCACAGCAGTCATAGACAGGAACTGTGAGATGGTTTGGCTGGACCCTGGAGGTGTGTGTGTTACATTTGCTGTTATTTTTGTGTTGAATCCCATTGTTACTCTTCGAAGAAATAGTAAATAATTGCTACAATTAGAATATGGCTGAACATTAGGACTAATTGGTTTATGCACTTGCAAAAAGCTTAGTGGAATACTTCATATCCACACATCCTGTATACATTGGTATACATCCCTTCAGATACACAGCGCCCTTATGGCACTAAATTGTTACAATGGTTCTATGTTGTTTTATAACTGTACCACTGGGATAATAGGTGTCTTGTCTTGAGATTTCTTGGGCATTTCTTACAGTGAAATTGCAGCCAGTCTCTTAATCCTGAACCACAGGTGAGTTCTGGTGAGCGTCTGGTTAAGGTTTGGTGTGATCTGAATTATTAGAGCATATTCAATGGTTCCTTAAATGTGAAAGATGTTTCTGAATTTCTGTTCCCTGTGTTGCCTTTGAAGCTTCGTGATCAAACACTTCTTCAGACATCAAGCCTCTGTGCTGAAGCACATTGGCTTATAAGAGTGCATTGCTGTCAAGGCAGTGTAAATAAAAGCTCAAAAAGTCAGGTTGTATTTCAGTAATATTTATCTAACTTTTGCTTGATGGAAAGCAATTAAATCATTTGTGTTATTTATACAAATGAGGTTAAATAAAGTGTGGTTCAGTAAAACTGAAGACATTTATAGACCAATCTCTGTGATGCCATATGGACCATTATCTTATCTAGACACCTTATCTAACTTCTCTAAACACTGAGTTAACTGTAAATAAAATTGTGGAAACCCATTAGATCTTACTCTTCTTACTCTCCTAATAGAAGTCTGTTGCAGCTTTTTCTTTCCTTTTTCGACTTTCGTTATTTAATTGCAATGGGGAATTTCTTTTGAAAATCCCACCTCCTTCACTTGCCAAATTAAAGAAAATCAAGTCCTTTTTCAACAGTTTGAAACATACACAACAAATTGTCCATAGGGAGCAGAAGTATCATGCAATGTACTTAGCTCATGTAAAAGGTATGAGGTGACCTCACAGCCACTCTGAAGTCAATGACAGTGCTGCAGTGGACACCATGAGACCCAAGCTGTCTCTCTTTTGTGGTTTTATCTACTGATTTCCATGTGGGTAGATGAACTATATCCCAGCCAGCAGCAGCAATCAACTGCTGCCTCCTTAACTCTACAGCAGATGAACAAATACTGCCTTTTGAATCCACGTTGTCCATCTTCAAGGTGATGGCTGGTGTAAGCCATGTCAAGATAACAACCCTGGAATGGTTGGGTGCCCAGCTGAGCTGCAACTACATGATCTTCTGGGGAGTAAACTGGGGATATGGTGCTGCGAACAGAGGGGAGCTATGGTGGCGCGTGTGTGAAAGGAAAGGAGGCATTAGTGACATGATGGTAAATATACACCAAAACAAACAAGTGGTTTTTTGGTAAATTAATAATGACTCTCCACTCAAGTGAGAAATAAACTCTTCACCACCCAAATTTGAAATGGGAGAACCCTGTATTTATGCCTCTCTGTACCACACGGAGAGTATGTGGATAAGAGGAGAGTCTTTGAGGTTGATAGCCCATGGCTCCCTGGCATTGTGCATTTAATTTTCTTGGCTTTTGAGTCAGTTAAAGGTGACAAGAACAGTGAAAATCTCCTCCTCAAAGCTATATCTGCCAGCCTGGAAATCCAGAAGCTGCAAGACAGTCACAGAATGGCTGAGGAAGGTATATGTTTTTCCCACAAATAGGACTCAAGACTAAATCTCAGTTAAGCAGTGATTGAAAATTGTCACCTCTTTCAACTGGTTTAAACAACTCAGTGATCTTTCTTCTGTTTTGAATGAGGTGATATTTACATCTCAGAAGACCACCATGTCAACATGTATCTTTCCATGGACTTGTAGAGAGGCTTGTGTGGTGGGCAGGAAGACTGAAAAAGTCTTTTTGCTTCCTGGACTGAGACATTTACATTCACCCTGCATCGCACTTAGTCTTCTACATCCACATGAAATGAATACAGACGAGATGTGTTGCACTCCTCTTTTTGCTTGCAGCCTGTTATAGTGTGAACTCTTACCTGGTGCTGGTAGGAATGGCTCCGAGCAGAAGTGGACAGAGCCATCAGCATCACTCAAGGCACTTTGGTGGGACAGCCTCTTCTTCTTATTTTCTAGACAGAAACTCTCATAGGGATAACAGACTTCATATTTCGGGGTGGTCATCCAAATCTGTTAATTTTCTGGTTTTTTCTGAGTTTGCGCCATTTTTAATATAGTGATGTGTGCAGTCTTCCTGCATTTGGTAAAGGGCTGAGTCCATGTCTGAGGAGCTTCTGACTCAGGGAGTCCCATCCTGAAAACTGTGTGAATGTCTACTTAATCCTATTTGCAATTGCACTGGCATTCAGAAGTGTTTTAGTCTTTTGAGGGAAAATGTGGGTTTAGAAGTAACCACTTCCTATATGTTTCCACTTACTGGGCTGTGAGTGCTGTATATTTCTGCTGTAGCAGAAGTTTTCATCAAGTGCTTCTATGCTTTTAAACTTATTTTGCATATCTATCTTGCCCCATTTTAGTGCTCCATCAACCCTATAGTAGTTTTTGACCTTTCAAGAAGTTAATACTTGCTTTTCAAAAGCTTATGATAGAATCCAGCTTTTAAAGAATTGTAAAATAACTGAGCAAAAAGTCTAGTGGTTATTGCAAAAAGAAAAGAAACAGCTCTGTTGTTTCTGACAAAGTTATGGAAAGTGGGTTTATTTCCTCTCCACCTGGAATGAAGAGCTGGAGCTTTCTTCTATTTCTTGTTTTTTAAATTGCTTCTCAGTCTTCATCGGTGTTAGAATTTTTCCAGGGGAGAGAGAGGCTGGCTGTTCAAGAAAAAAAAAAATAGCAGAGATTCTCAACATGAGATGGGGCAAATGAATTTATTGAGCACTCCCCAGCATCCAAATTCCAGCACTGCCCTGAAAAGTTTCTGAAGTACTCATCACTCAAGGCTGCAATTGTTTCTAGCATGTAGCTGGTGGTAGTGCTGGAGTCTGAAAAGCAAAGTGGGTGCAGTTTGGATCCTCAGTTTCCTTGAGGTGCTCCTCTTTCCTCCCTCCCCTAAAGTCTGTGGTTGTTAGGGTCTTGTCTGTGGGTCCTTCTTCCCTTGGTATTCATGGCAGCACTCCCAAGCTTAAGCAGTTCCTGGCCCTGTTTGGCTTTTGTGTAGCTGGCACAACAGATGGCTCAGGAATATATGTGCTTTGGGGCCCCTCACATTCCAGCTCCCCCTTTCGAAATCCAAACCCTCAACTAATATCCATAATCCTTCATGTCAACTGTTTCACATTAAAAAGAGATATATTTTTGGTTTGCTAAACAAAATTTCCTAAGGGCAGACCTGCTAATGATTAGCTGATGTAACAATGCCCAATAAAAGGAACTTGTAGTGGTGAAGTAAATATTACCGCACCCAATAACCAATGGAGTAATTTCATTGTTTGCTGATTTGTAGAATTCAATTGTGAAAAGTTTTAAGAAGAATAATGATGTAACTCTTGCGTTCACCTCATGAATACTTCAATAAATTACTCGGATTTTACTAGCAATAACCCAACCTCCACCATCTTTCATCTGAATATTTGAAAGTGCTTTGCAAACAAGTCTCAAAACACCATGATTGCACTAGTTTTTCTATGCTGTCTCCTTAGTGTACTGTTTATTTCTTCTCAGATCATTCAAATGAATAGGCAAGGTTAATGGCTTAAGACATAAAAAAAGTTGAGTGGAGCCATTGTTTCCTTCCCTCTTTGCACCAGCCCTGACATTTGAGTGTACATGAACCAGTCTACAGCGGGATGCTGAAATGGCCATACAGCTCAGAAAGTAGAACTGAACCCTAACAGGAAAACCCACTGGGACATGAGGTGTGGCATCAGCATCAGGTACAGCAACACACATGGTAGTGTCAGTGAAAAGAGTGACACTGAAAGGGAGGCATTACCAACATGGTCTGCTGGGAGGGTTATGACCACAATGGCCAGAGAGCCCTCGCTTCGGTTTCAGTTTTGAACCNGTTTTTTTTTTTTTTTTATGATGTTTGCAAAGGAGAACACACTTTTACAAAGGTCTGCCTCAAAACATGATATTTCATTTGATGTTGCTCTGATGGGATTTCTCTAAACATTTGGGCAACAATAAGTAGTTTTTAAAATAGTGGGGTTTGCCAAAGCTCTGTTGGTCTTCAGATTTCAAGGTCAATTTGTAGCCAGTTTTACCTGAAATAGGAGAATTACTCAACTTTTTACCAACCTTTATCCTAAAAAAAAAATCTTGGTGCAGCTGCTTTTTTTCAACCATTGCAAGCAGCCCTGTCAGAATAACAATAACTGTCACAAACTCATTTATCTCTTAAGTTTAGGCAGGATGTAACTTACCTCATCTTTAAAGAATAACATTGGCACTCTTGCTCCCACTATCGCTGTCTCTTTGGAGACCAATATTCAAATGCAAAGAGTCAGCTCTTACTGCCATACAACTTTTTTAATGAAAGATCTCAGTTCCAAGGGTGAAACGCATACCAAATTTTATTGAACCTGGAAAGAAAGTTTTTCTCATTGAGAATGCCCAGAATCAGTTTCACTTGGGCAAAATAATTACCTGCAGTTGTCACAGGTGAAAAGTGTTAGCCAGGGAAGCACATATGCCAGTCTATTAATTTGCTGAGAGACTAGGTAGAATACTTTGAACTGGATTTCTCTGCCTATTGGAGAAAAAAACTGAGTATGTCCCTTGACTGATTCTCAAAACCGTATAATTAATGACTCCAGAGAGAGTGAGAAAGTTATAAAATTCTTTGAAAGGGTATTCTGAGTTCTGAAATGACATATTTTAACATAAAGTAATCAGCAGATGAGATTCCCCAGCCCATTTAAATATTCAATGCTTTATGCATGATGATATCAATCACTCTCACAAAGCACAAGCTCCTGAAAAATCTCCTATGTTTCTCCTTACCACCAATTTTTACAGTAAGTATGCAGCACAATTTACTACCTAGGTCTGTGTATGGAATTTCTATTGACATGAGTGAGAAGTGTGTGTGCTCCCAGTCACGGGTACAGTTTGGCCTTTGGGCAGTTCTCCTCCAAATGAGACCATAGGGAACAGTACCACACTGGGCTGCCAAAGGAGCTCTAATTTCCATGATTTTGTACAATTGAGTACTCTTATTTGCAACCTTCCAAAAGCAGTAAAGCTCTAGTCAAAATGTAATTCCTAGGCTAAAAACAAAGAAGCTGAGGGAAACCTTTGAAGCACTACCCCAATAGATTTTGTTTAAAGATACTTTTATTTTCTTTGCAAGGCCATAGGTTTGATTAATCTCGAGTTTCTCCAGCATAAATATTCCAGAATGGTTATTTTGCTATAAGTCCATGCATAGACAGTCTTATTCTATACAATTCTGATTTCAACTCAGTTCACTTTGGGTAACTGCTGCTAAGGACTATTTCCCTAAATGCTCAACTGTAGAAAGGTCCGGAGACTTTTTTTTCCTCAGATCACAGTGAGGGTGAATGACTTTGTCAGTTGGAACATGCTGGTTTCATAAGGTAACTTAGATGAAGCCAATGCTCCTGAATTTATGCCTTCGGGCATACTTTATTTCCTGGGCTTTGCTCTGGATTTCCCACCTGCAGTTAACTCCTGATGGATCTTCATCTTGTCAGTAAGAGAAGGAGAAGTCCAATAAACACTATGGCATAATTTCTATGCATTTCTTGCTCACGTATGTCTACTCTAGAGTCACTGCAATGTAAACATACTCTGTCCAGTCTACTTGCTATGTACTTCTTCACAGAGATGCTATTTCCTCTCCTAGATTACATTGACTTGTATTCTCTCCAACCACCATCACTTTAATGCCTGCCCTGCCAGCAGCTTCTGTTACCTCTGTCTTTCCATGTCTCAATATTCTTTCATAAGCTCTTTAGTACATTCATCTTCTCAGTGTGCATGTTAATGTCATCAAATACATCCCAGCTCAATTTCAGCCTTTGCTTTGGTCTATCTGCTGTTCATCCATACTTTCAAGGGCTTATGCTCCTGCAGCCTTTAAATAAGCACCTGTTGGTCACTTAATCATCAGAGTTATGTACCATGCAGTAATGGGGAAAACCCATCAGCGTAGGTGAATATTATCTGATGTTGTGTAAGATTAGCCACTTGCATTAAAAGATGTAATCTTTGGATTTGTGATGAATTACTGAGAATAACATTGCTATAATAGTTACTTTTTAGTACGGTATTACAGAAAAGTCCCCAGTCTATACCGGAACTTACTTTATGGTGAAAGACAGAGTAGGATATTATAATAAGTAAGACAGAAATGCATGCTCTCTTGTGTTTCCCATCGAATCCAGAATCAGAATTTCAAACCTATGCAGGAACAAATTACAATAGTGCGTAGAAAGTCCAGTGCCTAAGCAATGACAACCGGTGCCATTTTAGACACCCTGCTTGCCCTTCACCAGCCTTTCCAGAGGTTGCGGATGTGCTGTAGAGTCGTTTGCCAGCCTCAAGCAGGTGTCTTGGAACTGTAGGGCATCAAAGGCGTCTTTGCATCTATTGCATTAAGTGCCTGTGCTTTGGCACTTGAATTGTTCTTTATGTGCCCCGAGTCCCAGTTAAATGCCTTGGCCATGAACATGTTTTTTCTTATGAGGATGAAAATTCCCCTATCATTACAACTAGCATGGAATTTAATTCTTCATTTCAGAAGGTATTGCAATGGAAGCAGATTCTGCTGAGTGCTTCTCAATGACATAATTAAAGACATAACACGAACATGAAAATTACACATCTGCAAGACAAATTGAAAACTTTCTCTCCTCCCATCCCTTTGAAAGAAAATGTGGAGTGAAACATGAAAATTCTCAACAATCCCTGTTTTGTAAGATTGCAAACATCTTAAGTGATTTATTATCATGCTAGGTATTTTCTTTACCACACTTGGCTTTGAAACGCTCTTTTAAATACAAACATGCCCTCTATTACTTGCATGGCGTAATACCATAAGCACCAGGGTGCAGCAATGGTGGGTGGGCTCTTTTCTTTTTCTTGCTAAACACAGGAATTCTCTAATGTTGTAAGTACCGGCACACATGAACGATCCTTGTGGGATGGTCCCATTCTCCCACTCCTCTGCTGCCTCTCTTTCCTTTCAGTTAATTCAGTAAAGCCTCATGAGTGTTGGAAGGTGAAAGATGAAGTCATGCAAATCAACACACCTTAAATCACTGGGCAACAAAGGAACCCTGTTGATCTACCCAGACTTTTCCGCCCAGGAATGAAATCCCACGTGAGGCGTACCAAATGCTTCTCCTTATAACAGAAGTGCCGATTCCTCTTTTTGGGCCAAATACTACTCTTAGATGCATACATGAGGCCCATCTGAGGTAAATGGAAGCCAAATGGAGCATCCACTAGCAGAATTTGACTCAGGGATACCAAGGAAATTCCTAGTGTTGTTAATTGACTGCAATGGTGACACTGAGGTTGTTAGTTACGTCAACAAATTATGTCCCCCACCTTGGTAATTTTGCTGTGAAGATCTCCCCTATGGCACAGGCAGAGACGTCTCCTGTGTTTCCCACTATTCCCTTCTCAAGCAACCTAAGTTGATGTGTCCGATATGCAACAATTCCCCACCCCCCCCAAATCTGTTTGAACGGCTATGTGATTATGCACTCTCAATAAAATGGGACAAGCAACATATTTTCTTGCTGAAACCTATTAGAAGTTGGGAGAGACGCGAAAAGCCAGATTCTCTGCTGCACTGAGACATTTTGTACTGTTAGAACAATGGGACCAGAATGAGATGGATCTTCCCACCGTGCAATTTATTCCGTCGTTGGGAAATCTTTAGCCCCAGTGGCTTCTGCAGCTGGTGGCAGGCAGAACGCTGAAGACAGAAGATGACAGGAATACTGTTGCTGTTCCCTGCCCTTGTGAGCTCTTGATAAACAGCTGGTTTAGCTTAGAGCAACCCCAAGGCTTTTTTTTTAACTTCTCATGATCTGGTTTAGATAAAATTAGAACTGGGAAGCAGCAGCAAGCTCCATTGTCATCCTTCTACCTTATAGCTGCAACTGGCAGCTGCAGGGTACTGCTAAAAATGCTGAGGGACTTGCTGCTTATCCCCATCACAGATGCAGGAAGCTGCACTTTGCCTGCTGCCATCTCTGCAGGCAGCTTCCTATAAGGAAGCGCTCACTCCCTCTCTGATGTAAAAATGAACTCTGCTCCTAAAAAATCCTGATTGCACATGTCCCGTCAGCGTCTCAGGAGCAAAGAAACACCCTGCGTGCTCGTCTGCAATGGTCTGTGTGTGGGGAAGCAGAGTGGATGTCTCCAAACCCACCAGACTACATGCTCAGTCCATGCTGCTCAGGAGCGGTGGAACCGTGGCTTTGTGCCTCACCTGTGGATGGGGAGGACTGTGCTCACTTCTCCCTTGATGATGGGGCAAGTGTTGTCGCTCTTCTTTATCCAGCCCTTTCCTTTCACGAAATTGGTTGGAGCTTTCTGACTGCTGCCCATCTGACTTTTTGACATTGTCTGACGGTTTCAAAATCTATTAGGAGGGAGATAAAGATGTACACTCTCTCCCTTGCATACAGCACATATGCATTGTTTCCTTAGGAAACTAGACCTAACACAAAATCAAGAAATGTAGCTATTTTCGGTCCTGTTCTTAATGCTGGATTGACATTAGTGTGACACCAGTAATGCCATTCGTTCATAGACATATGACAACTCCAAAGGTTTACTGCTTTTTGGCACCCTTGTAACCAATTACACCACAGGAAGGCGAGTTTAAACTGCTATCAGTTGAAAATAGTAGCATTTTAAAATCACTTTGTGGGGTATGTATCACTTCAGAAGGTTCTGAGTAACCATGAATCAAGCCTTGAAGCTCTTACCACATGTTAGGAGACCATCTAAATCTTCCCATCCTCTCAGTGAAGAACAATAGCTTTCACTTGAAGAGACACTATTAATGGTAAAATGGATTTTTTAAAAAAAAAAAAAGAGGGGAAAAGGATAATAATAAAAAAACCTTCAATCACTCGACTTACAGATGCAACTAATTGATTTGAGGGTTGGCAGGGGAGTGCCATGGCAGCTAGTTTGATGTAGTAATTAATGCAATCATCCTTCTTTGTTATTACTTTAATAAGGTAAACACCCTGTTAAAATAAACTGAAACAGTTGTCTCTGGCCAAGAGCTTGCAGTTGTGGTGAGCAGCGTAATAACCCCACAATGTAAAACTTGGACAGGAAAGAATGAATTACATTAATCCCCGAAGGTTCTTACTGCAGGCTTTTGAAGTTTTAACTTTAAAGTCAGAGTGGAAAAGGAGATCTGAAACTTGGAGGCTATTCACCCTGTGGCTCCTGAGAGAAAGCAGTGTGTCCGCTTGAGTACCCTGAATCCTGCTAATACGGGCTGGAGATAAGCTCGGTTTCTGCAAACACTCATGCTTGTGCTTATCTGCACTACCACAAATAGTCCCACAGTACTAAAAGTTAGGCACAGGCATAAAAATCAGCACTTGCACAGGTAGCTTTTTTACTGAATTGGTGTATCAGCATGAAGAAGGAGGGTTTCAGCTTTGATTTTAACCTAATGAATGTTTTTTAGAAGTAGTTTCCAGCAAAACCCGCTGTTGGTAGCATGATTCAAAGGGCTGCTTTATTTGTTTAGGTTGTCTGCTTCAGCCATTCATTCTAATCAATGGCATTAAGAAGGGTAGCTGCGCTGTGTCGTTAAGGATCCCTTCAAAAAAAGGGAGTTGCTGGATAACACAGAAAAATGGAGAAAACCAATTTACCAGTGAATAATAACAATATTTTTGTCTCCTATTTACTTACACCATTTTAACTGTAACATGTGTGCAACTCAGAATTTTATTCAGGTATTTGAGATTTCTCTTACTTTCTAAACCCCTTGTTTTTAGTGGTTTTACCTAAAATTCATGAGCACTCCTTTGGATTGAAATCTTTGCACATGGCCTGAAAACTTTCAAATATTTTTATACAAAACCTATCTGGCTTCTTTGAGAAGTCCTATGTGACCAAAAGATTTGGATATCTTCTCAGTTCCTGCTCTTCCCATTGATGCCTCAAGCGTCAATAACCTAAATGATAATTTGCCAGATTCCCATAAGATATAGGTCCAAAGATGAATTATATAATTGGAAATGCATGAGTAACTTTTGTGATGGATAATGTAGTTTTCAAGATGGTGAGTGCAGAGTATTTTGTATTGGGGTACATTTATGGTGTGAATGGGTAATAAGGGGTTATGGCCTTTTTATTCATGTCAGCCAGCATAACATGCTTAGGGTGTCATGGGCAAAATAGTCTCAATTTGTGGAATTTTTACTTTATTATTTATTGCCAATTAACATAAATTTCTGACTACTGAGTAGGGTACTGAGAAAAACAAAGCACCAACAATTAAACACTGAAGTAAACAGCTTTCTTCCCTCTTCCCGATGCTCAGCTTAGGTCAAACACCTCTCTAGCCCTGCCTCATGACAGCTTCTCTGATTTCCCGCACAGGTTACACTTGGTCTGTCCCAATCCCTTTGGTGAGGCAACTGGTTTGTCTGCCATGCCTGGTGTATTGGTTTCTTTTGGCTTCTGCATGGCTTTTGCTGGTTTCCCTCTGCTGCTCTTGGCCTCTTACTCGGGTCACCCTTGGCCATAGTTGTTCAGGTTGTCCCTGCCCCAGTGTGGGTCCCTCAGAGGTGTCCCTCTCTATGCCAGAGAGCACCTCCAGCCAAGAGCCCCTCTCCCTCCAGCCACCTCCTCCACAGCCATCTACAGCCCCACATCTCCAAGAGCGTCACTTCTCCCTGAAGGAGGCTACTCGCTTTCTTAAGTAAGTCTGAGCCAGGGCATCATGTGCTCCTCAGATGGGCAGAAGTTTTGGCAGGTAATGGGGTGTTTTCACGTGTTTCAGAGATGGCTGTGCTTGGCACTTGACTCTTCAGGGCCTCCTTCCACACTGGTCATCCCCTGCTACCAAACCCCTGCCACTTATGCCCAATGCACAGGGTCCCTCTGCAGGCTGTGCTGTCCCCTCTATAAAGACCTCCATGCTGCTCATTTAATTTCTTTCAGGATTAGCATTTTAACAGGAAAAGCTTCAGAAAGCTGAAGGCTGCCCTTACTGTACAGAAGAAAGAGATGCATTATTCACAGCACATGGCTGTGTATGCTCTTTATAAGCTCCGGAGCTTTACTCCAGCTGAGCATTTTCTTGTCAAATTTTCAGTTTGTCCTTTCTACAATGGTTGAAGTTGATAACAGAAATAGCACAGTCCACAGAGAAAGCAGCTGAGATAGATATAGATATATTCACATATATATATATCAAAAGAGTAAGAATGCTACTTATGATGACAACTCTTTTAACTCCCTTGTTGTTTTCATTCTTTGGCTGGAATTCTTCGTTCACATTCCTACAGCTGCATCTTCATAGTTGGTTTCTTGCTGAAAAATAGAAGTAGATGGCAATTTCAGGTGTGTGGTAAGGTACATGAGAGGAGAGTGAAAATTGCCAGCTCTGAAATAGGAAAGGGAAGAAACCGCAAGTGCAATCCCCTTCCCTTCTCGTTGGGTAGCATTGCAGGAAGAGTGAGATGACAGCCCGTTGAAGCCATGGTGTTTTTCAGGCGAAAGAGTGACCCCGAGAAAGGACAGCCATTACGTGAATCAGGGCTTCTTTTCCCCATTGCTGCTAACCTGTGGGGTTGCCATCAAACTGATGAGCCCTGTTACTGAAAAAAAGTATTGCACTGCCTCTTCCTTGTGTGGGACCTAGTGGCCGTGCACCCACGGCGTTGGCAGACTGGGGCAGGAAACAATTCCAGCCCTTTTGGTGGTAATTTTGACTTTGCTGGGGTTCGATGAGTTAATTTGCAATCAGATCAGCTCACGGGGACTGCTTGCCCTGTACCCACCGGTGTCAGGAAGGAAAAACAGCAACACCGCTTTTCGTAGCGACCCGCACCGAGGGCTGACACCGNACGGCCGGACCGGGAACGCACCGCGCCGGGCCGGGCCGGGCCGGGCCGAGCCGTGGCGAAGAGAGCCGCGCCACCGCCGCGTCCCGTTGTGCCCAGCGACACTCGCCCCGCCGTGCCGTAGCTGGCCGGACCCGGTTAGAGCGGGTTTGGCCCCGTCGCCGCCGGCGAGTACCGGTGAGGCCGCCCCCGGCCCGCGGAGATGCCCCGGCTGTCGGGGCCGCACCCCGAGCCGCGGCGCCGTCGCTGCCTGGCCGAGCAAACGCGCCTGCCAGAGATCTGGCAAAACTCTGGGGTCTCTGCGGGTTTGTCCTCGGCCACCTGCCCGTTTGGTCTGGGTGGGAGCGGGGCTTGTGCCCACCGGGGCTGGGGACGGCGGCAGGTGAGGGAGCAAGCGAGCGGAGCCTTGTAATGCTCACTCACGCTCGCCATCGGCCTGAAGGTTTGGGAGCGGGTGGCAAAGGCCTTGGCAGTGACCGTGGGGAAGCTGGAAGAAGTGTGGAAGGCAGAGAAACCTCTCCTCTCCGCTCTGCTGCCCGAAAGATGTGTGAACACGGGGGACACTTGCTGTCTGCAAAGCAGACCTTTCTCAGGTGGCCAAGGCAAGCAGAGAGGTGTTTTTTTCCCCTCAGAAATCTCTTGCACTTACTCTACTTGTAGGCCGCAGTTCTGCGTGTACGTACGTGCACACGGGGGTAGGCCGCTGCGGACTGCGGTGGGACGGTCCCTCCGCCTGTGTGTGCCCATATTTGCGGGGCGAGGGTCTTGCACGTTCTCCTCCCGTTATTACAGGTGAAGCTGAGGCAGAAAGGGGCCCTTTTAAAACCAGGGGATTTTATAGTGGAGTGAATGGGAATCGGAGAGCAAACATACCTCTGAGGAATGAACGTGGAGAGGACCCTGTGCCAACTATAATAATCAGTGTGACTAATAGGGAACACCGAGAACTGTTCCATTATATCATGAGACGTTACATCGTGCTTGAAAAAACAGGTTTTGCTGACATGTGAAGGACTGGCAAGTGCATTTCAGGGAATCCTCCTTTATTTCTTCAAGGATTTCAACCCATGTTCATCACGTTATGCATGATTCAACTTTCTCGGGGGTCACATCGAACTTGTTGGTATGGGTTTTACATATTCGTCATTTAAATTTGGGGGAACAGAAGGCGTATGAACTTATTTTAAAAGTTACTCATTTATAGTTCCTTGGAGGAATTAGGAACTGGGACTTTACGATAATTTCACCATGTATTTCTAGACCTCGCCCAGCGTGCTATGGTTTTGCAAAATGCCAGATACTAGCAAAACTCTGTTTGCATTTAGTCTCACAGAGCATACAGAGTAATATTTCTATATAAAGTATTGTGATATTGACTCACATTTTTTGTGATTTTAATATCACAAGTGTCAATCAGGAAGGAGATTGTTACCTTTATTACAACTAATATAGTAGAGCAAAACAAAGAACTTTTTAGAAAATGAATACGCTCTGGGGAAATTCAATAAATCTTTGTTAGAAGAAAAAAGGTCTTATATATAAATATATAAAAGCTTGCTGTGTATTGTGCAAAAGTTGCTTACTGCTAAAGGACTAATGCATTGTAAATCAACGGTGGGTCCCGTAGCACATTATGGCATATTTTATTGGGTTTTTACCTTAAGGTAAGGTCTTTTATTAAGAGTATATAAGAACACACTCTGCTGAATACCTTGTTTTTCACAGTGCTCTATACATGGGGTTTTTTTTTTTTTTATTTGCTTCATTAAACATTCCTGTAATTAATGCATTTAATGGAAATCCAGCAGTAACAAATATAAAATTTATTGTGCTTTTAAAAAAAACCCCACTTTGGTCACTAGATTTTCCATTAGCAAACGGCGATGACCAAATTCCTTAAAATATTTCTGCATTCACCCTAGAAATCTCCTGCTAAAACAGGTGATGTTTTCAACTGTGTAATGGGAAAGAAATGCCACATAAATAATCCCTGTGAAGGACTCCGTATAAACGTAGAGGGAGAGAGCACCAGAAAGTGTCTTTAAAATAATCCCCCAAACTCCCTGTTTCAAGCTTGATAAGAAGATGTCTGTATTAGCACTGGAGCTTGCTGGGTGAGTTATTAGGTGTTGAAAGACACTGTCTAGGAAGTCTGACCCATCAGAATTTGAATGTAAAAGGCAAGTGACAACTGAATACATGAAAAGCCTTAGAGCCCAGTCCCAAAGCCCTCTTTCCCTGCCTGAAAAGCCCGTTTATCTTCGGATGAATAAGAGTTACAGAATTGGAACCTAAGGAAAAAATCGGTGGTATCCGTGGCCAAGGGAATGTCTCCCTCCCACCCGTTTGATTAGAACCATGTGCAAGTTTGGCTAATGAGACTGCAGGGCTTTCCCCTCGCCTCTGTGGATGATTGTGGCATTTTATTTGAATGCCGATATGGTTTCCCATTCCTGTTCCTCGCAAGCTTTCGGTCTGGGCAAATAAAGAAAGAGATGTCAGAACCAGAGAATCTTTTTACAGCGTATAAAAATCTTCCCATCTAATCCAAGAGGAAATCGTAATGTGAAGAACATCGGTGTTTTAATGGCCTCCTAATGAGGATGAGCTTGGCCAGAGCTTTGAAGAAGACAAAGGGAAAGCAAAACAGCTCATTTCTCCTTGAGGGCAAGGATCACGATTTCTAGAGAGGGCTGCAAGGATTTGCCTTCAGCACATAAAGCTTCACCTGCCTGAAGTCTCCTGGCAGAGTCCTGATGTATGGGGGCTGTTGGCAAGAGCAGGAAAGGGGCATAGGAAAGTAGGGGATGTGCTCACATTTTCTGGTTTCTCTCTCAGTATATTCCTCTCTGTGTGCTGCTGGGAAAAATGAAGACAATTATATTTACCTAAATGCATGGGTAATTAAGACACTAAATTAAAGCCTGAGAAGCACTTGAAACTCTCGAATGAAAGGGCCCATACACGGACAGCACGCTGGTAACTTTACGTTTCTGTGGTTCTCCCTAAGGTACTGGGGATACACAGCAAATAGTCTGTACAGCCACAGATAGGTGATCACATCTAATTTAAAAGCTCTCATTACTCCCTCCTGACAGGCTTGGATGTTTGCCTGCCTAGTTCCAAGGCCAGCGTCGATCCATTTAAAATTAATATTTTTCATTCCTTTCTCCGCCGCGTGCATTTAAAAGCTGTCCTTGGCTTCCCCTCCCAGCTGCTGGCTCCGATTAGCCCAGCAGTGGCTGACGGAACTCCACTTTGCGGCACCGATGGGATCCTACTGCTCTCATACCATGTTAGAAGCAGAGCTTTCCTTGAAAAGGGACTGCCTGGCTCCTGACGTCTTCCGTGGCTTCAGCAAGCCAAGGGGGCTTAATTTCCAATTGGGAAAAATGGGCTTTTCTCATCCCAACCCAGAAATGAGCTGTGAGTGACAGGGCCCTGTTGGGTGCCATGTTTCCTCCTGGGCTGTGGTCCCTCAGCAGGTCTCAGCCCCATACTCTCCCTGCGCTTGGCTGGGGCTTGCAAGGGAAGGAGAACCGTTTCTGTGAGAGGCATCAAAATAGTACCTGGTTTTGCTGCTGCAAAAAGGACTTTGTACCATTCTCCTTGAGTGATATGTGGCATAACAAGGCAGAGGAAATTGCTCTTCTGAAGATATGCCTGAAGGTCTTCCTAAGCAATGGAAAATGTGGGTTCTGCTCTGGAAAGCAAAAAAAGCATTGTTTTAATCAGCAGCTTGGGTTTCCCGCTATCTGCAGAGTGAGGTTTGCTGACTCTTTGAAGGCAGAGAGCAGGTCATGTTTTAAAGCTACTTTTGACTTCATGGGCTTTGGAGGGGAAGGGCAACTCTGGGTGAAGCCTTGCTGGTGGGTCAGCACCAGAAGCGCACTTGGGTAGACCTCACACAGGGACAATGGGGCAGCACCACCGCCACTGATGGCAGAAGCTGTGGACACCATCTCGGTCGAGTTTCCATTTGGTGCCCTGGGCATAGCCTGGGGTTACAGCTTCACCACACAGCAACTCGCAAACATCTTGGCCATCTCCACCCCACAGCCTTCCCTGTGCTCGGCTCACCGCCTGCCCGCCCACCTGCGGCTCCTGCCTGCCCTTGCGGGGCCCTGCACTCAGTGAGCTGCATGGTTTGCCACAGCGGTTTGCTATGCTGGCAACACGATAAATACCTTCCTGCTGCTTTCCTCCCTGGTTTTAGTCCGTCAGATTGGCTTGAGGTACGGTCAGGCGAACGACAGGACCTTGGTTTAGCTCAGCTCTTGCAGTGTGGTGGCAGGAGGCACCTGCAGTGCCAGAGCCAAGTGGGTCAGTGCTGCGGGACCCCCGCACACCTCGCTGCCAGCGTGGCCGGGATGCTACCACGTTGTATTGCTGTGGAAATGTGGGGCTGTGGGTATCCCTGCAGGCCCTCCACCTCATCCCACAGAGTACGAGCACAAAGAGGTAGCAGGAACACCTTCGCAGAGGGCTCGTAGTCCCTCAGCTGAGTTTAGGATTGCAGGAATTAGGTGCAAAGGGGTGTCAGTCCGTGCAGCCTGTGCCTGCTCCAGCCAAATGATAAAAAATTTGCCTGTAAAGGCAAGCCACTACTGCAGCAGGACAAAAGCAAAGCTACCACTCCCTCATCCTCCCCATTCAGCTTGTGAAAACTGCCTGGCTTAAATTCTGACAATTTAACTTCTAGATCAAAGTGCAGAGAATAGCTACAGTAAAACACCGACAATAAAAAACCGAAGCCAAAACAGCGGCCAGTATTGTGATACCAGACACAGTCCTGCATAACCGGAGTCCACAGCCACGTCCCACTGCGGACGGTTCCTTTTTCTCATCCATGGCTACATGTTGTCTTTGCAGCACAGCTTCTTGAAGCTAAGAAAAACTTTTACTAAGCTGGAATTGGCTCAGCTGCCTTATAACAGAGAATGAAAATGATTAGTGAAACAAAGAGAAAGTGCGAGGAGGATATAAAGTCCTTCCATACAACGCCTCCTGTCTTCTTATGTGATCCATTATAATCCAGAGTGCCCCAGATTTAAACTAATCTGTTTCTGCCTTTATTTATTTTTTCTCAACTCAATTTCCTACATGAACTGGCCAGTTATGTCAAGTATTTTTCTTTCTTTTAACTTGACTTGCTGTCAGCTGAATGCAATGCCCTGTGAAAACACCTGCTGACCTGCTGTATACACATACGCACACATGCACACATCTGTACCATCTGCATCTATATATCGCTATCATCTATACGTATCTATATAATATATGCCTAGTTATATCTATCATCTATAACTAAATCTATATCTATATAACTTGCTTTTGGGGTGGGGTGCACAGGTTGCAAATTCCTCGAGCCTCTGCAAAATATACCTTCAAGCTTCTCTCTCTTTTGGGAAAGGCAGCTGCCCCATTGCTTCTGGTTCAGGCTGCTCTGCCTTGCTCCACTGGCAAGTCCTGGGGGAATGGGCTGATCAGGTTCACTAATGGTCGGGCTCTCGTGGTATTTGCTTCCCTAACGCAATCAGAACATGCGTCTTAAATATTTTATCAGCTTTGCGGGATCACTCTCATACTGTGGCATTGTGTTGCACTGGAGAATAGAGCAGGCTGGAGGAAAAGTGGTGCTCAAGAGTGCTGCAGAAAGAGAGTTTTAAGAAAATGGCAAGCACTACTGCCTTGCTTAGAGCCACTAAACAAATGCCCCTGTTGCTGCGGGCAGATTGGAGGCAAAAAGAAGTTAGGGCAGTTGTAATAACAAAGCAGACCAAAGAACTGAGCAATGGCCCCAAACCCCCAGTTGCTGGCTCTGATCTGAAGGGTGGTGGTCCTGGTTTAACTTTGATCCCTCCTTTCTGACTCCTGATTAACTTTTTTTACTCCCTTGAAGCTAATTCTCAGGCAGTTTTGTGTTTAATCTTGTGCTTATTCCCTGTGGGCCAAGCTCTCGAATGACTGTGAGTAAAGCCTTTCTGTAAAGAAAGTGGGCGCAACAGGCTAATTCTGGGGGTAGTCCCAGGCCTGGAGTCTCACATAGTGGGGCCTCAGCAGCCAGTAGCTATTGTGGAGAGGAAAACTGGTTTTCCCTCTAAACCGGCCCATTGCCTGCCTTCAGCCGGGCAGTGCTGACTCCAGGGTGGGCGGCGAGAGCTGAGAGATGGGTCCGTACTGCAAGTCTTTGCTAGAGCTCTGGGTGGCAAGGGTTACTGATGGGGGGAGGCATAACTAACCGCACTATTTCTGAGACTGTCCCCAAGTGCTGCGTGTGGGGACATTGCCCAGGAGGGGGTCAGACTCGCTTTGGCTCTTCTATGCTGAGAGGCAGTGTGATATCGGAGAGTTTCGCATCTTTGCATGTTCAGTGTTCCCTCTGTCCCAGTATTTTTTAAAAATCACCCCAAAACCGAAAAAAAAAAAGCACTCATGTCTGCCTGCTTCTCCATCCCCCTGCTGAAAGGTTTCTTTAGCACAAGACCACTTCCAGTTTCTCAGCTCTTGCCTCCATTTATGTCTGGGCTCCTTTGGGTTTGACGCCCTCCCCTAGCCCTACACCCCTTTTTTAGGGAGGTGCCTGCTTTCTCCAGATGGTTGGTTGTGATCTGTTATGCTGCCTGCTTTGTGGCAATGCCTTTGGGCACATACGTTGCCCTCTGTGCTAGCTTATCATCCCTACCAAAACTCTGTGCTACATTGCCATTAGTTTTGAGTGCCCTTACAGCAAGCAGCTGAGGCTGACAGCCTGGGTTCCGGAGAAAGCTGGGGGCAGGTTGAGAGGCAAAGTGGGTCCAGCCAGCGCACAAGGGGCTGGTGTGGCGGGGCAAAGGAGTCTCTCGGCACCACTGCTCCGACTGTTGTAAGCTGGGGCAGTCCTCTCGCTGATGCAGAGCGTCCTCAGCTCAGTCTAGTTCTGGCTGCATCCCTGCAAAGGAGCAGGGAAGGAGCGTGTGCTCACACTGATTCATTTTGTCTCTAATAATAACTTTGTTATGATGTCCAGAGCAGCCCAGAGAGAGCAATAGTAACAGTGGACTGCTTGGAAGAGAAACAAATATTGCAATCAGGTTTGGGAAACCATGAATCAGCTGTAAATGGCAGCGTTACCTCAGCCTGAATACATCTTGCTTAGCTCATACTGTCAGGTGTAAATATAACTGTGTGGACAATAAAATAGTCCTGTGATACATCTTCACGAGAGACATCTATTTTTACAGATATGATGATCCTCTTTCAGTATTTGGTCCCAGAGCAAAAGCCCTGCTGTACAAATACAGGTTAAGCTGTAGCATGACAGCACTGCTTTAAAGGTGATGCAGGAGTATATGGCCCCAGAAGTGGCTCCAGCTAATGCCATGCCTTGATGTTTGGGGAAAACATCTGCTGTACCCCCTTAAAGAGGGAGCCATGTGCACCCACTGCCCCATCTTCCAGCTTTTACAAAGGGAGAATGGGAGCAGGGGCATGGCTCTGCCTTTTTCCTACCCATTTTAGGAGGGTGAATGCTCTTGGCCAGATTTAGCCTTTTGAAAACCAGGGGGAGAGCAGCAGAAGCTGTGTCCGTGCCAGGGCCTCCGAGGGAGAAGCATGGTCATGCGGCACAGGGCCGGTCTCCTGCAGCATGACACTGGGACCGAGCACTTGTGGGCGGGCTGGTCCCCATAGCCGAGGCTGCACCTCGCAGGTCTGGACCCCATCGGGTCAGGCCATCGCTCAGGACTGTCAGCAAGGTCATCAGGTTGCATTAATCTGAAGCTGGCTTTCCCACTGGAGAGATGGGTCCATCCTGACTAACTTTAGATTGCAGTTTGTGCATTATTGTGCCAAGGTCTGTATTGGACCAATTTATAGTGAGAAATGAGGTTGGCAAGATAACAGGGGCATCACAATTAGAGCTAATTAGCCCAGCAGGAAATCCATTTCCAGGCAGCTTTTGGCAAGAGGCGAGGTTGGCGGGATAACAAGCATAGAGTGTATTTTGATATAAGCACACTCCAGCTGCAAGGAAAAGTAAAATAACAGCTTGTCTCATCCTTACGTGGAGGCCTCACGTCAGGCTCCACCACGTAAGTCTTTTTGTTTGAGGCTTTGCAGCCTCCTTGCTTGGAAAAGCTTCACAGAACTTCTTCTTGCAAAGTCACCTCGGCTGCTGGAGGGCAGTGGTGGGCTGTAAGGTCTGCACAGCCCCTTGCTCCTACCGCCAGACAGGAGGATGCCCAGAACCTTGGTGCTCCTCCAATTTCAGGGGAAATGAGGAATTGCAGCTCGGAAGAGAAATCACTGAAGAGCAGTTTGGTTTCATTGCAGGAGTTATCCATATCATAAAACGTCCAGGGTATAGACACAGCCGAACTACTGGAACTATTTGTATTTGAGTGCTTTATTATATTGGAATTGCGGTGATATTATTAACATTTGTACAAATGCACAAAATTCCTGTCTCTTCTAGCTAGAAAGAGATGTAAAAATCTGACCTAGTTGAACAGTCTCAATGAACTCGTTGTCCATTTGTAACAGTAATGGGTTCACAATGCAACAAAAAGCTTAACATAAAATTAAACATATTAAATGCTGCAGCAAGTATTTACACTTATGTACCAAAAAAAAAAAAAAAAAAAAAAAATTATCTCCCTCCGGTAAGGAAGGTGGTTGCTTTACAGAATAAAACAAACAGACAAACAAACACAAAACCTTTGCATACAATACAAACAACCTCAAGCCCAAAACTTACTGTGACAGCACCTTTTTTTAATATAATATATATATTTATATATAAACTTCGATAGTTTAGGCTTACTCCAAGCAGTGCTAAAAGTTCCTTAAAACCAGGACAACGGCAATAGTCCGAAGAAGCAACGTTCACCAATGAGTGCTACCCAGCGTTTGAAAGGAGCTGTTACAGAGAGGGGTACAGAGCTCACGGCCACGGGCTGGGAAACACTTGGGTGCCAATGATAAAGTCCTTGGCAAAACTCTCCGTGGCAATTATTCTTACTCAGAACAGTGAATACACCTTTTGTGCAAAATAGTTTGTCTTGTGGAAGCATGGTAATGGTTGTGTCTGACAGGGATTTCTGTAATCTCAGTTCTCAGGGGTGGGGAAGATATTTCTCTGGAATTTCCTAAATTCCAGCAAGGAAAACATTTCCCTTGAAATGGCCTATCAGCCCTTCCCCCTGCACCTCGCTTCCTGACACTGCTGCAGTTTCTGCAAAGCCAGAATGAGCTTTCAGTCTTTACTCAGAAGGCTGTCGCACAGATTTTTTAGTCAAGAAAGAAATTTGGGTCCAAGTGTCTCATGGCATCAGATGGCATGCTCTTACCGTGGGCTTCAGGAACAGTTCCACCAGGTGAAACTTAACATCACTAACATTTAATTTGCATAAATATAGAACTGGAGATCCTGAATCCCAGGTATTACACATTGGTCTAAATATAGCGAGTTGCAGTTATTGATTCCAGTCCAAGGCAAGCCTGGGAAAGGATCAGATTTCCACTTAGAGAATCAATCTTGTCTGTGAGTGTGTGTGAACACTGACATTTTTGGCCTCATGCAGTTTAGGCTTTGCTATAAAGTCATTTTGAAAGCTATGGAAAACCAATAATGGTAAGCAATTTAGCTCTTGAATGTAAAGCCACTGATAAAACTGGGGTAACTGTAAGCTCTGGGGAAAAAAAAAAGAGGTTACGTATGTAAACAGTCTCTTTTGTCTTTGCAGTAAGATGATTATTTCAGCTGTTGAAAAACTGAACAGGTTTTTTTTGGTGTTCAAATCACTTGAGATTTTATTGCTTTTGTTTGTCCTTAGAAGTTTTTAGTCTCTTTTCTTACTCTTTTTTTTTTTAAAGGTGCTGTCCCTAGTCAAGTTATAAGGCAACATATTTTATTGATTCAGAACTCTAATACATAGTATGGCCACTGTTATCACTGCAGCTTTGCAGCTACCGTGAGTTGGACAACAGTCAAAAGTGCACAACAATGCACAACAAAGCCAGTCTCCTGACCTTACGATATACAGGACACTTTGGTTCTCGGGATGAGAGATTATAAATGTAGCTTAGATGCTGCCTCACACACTTTGCATAATAAAACATTTATATGCTGTCATGAAGAGGGTGTAAAGTCTGAGTCACACTGCAGACTGGCTGTTCTCAGCTTCTCCGTTCGGGCAGGTGTGAGAGACAAGTTGTAGATATGCCACCAGTGAAAGCATATAAATGTATCTGGTGCAAACGTTTTACAAGAGTATTTATAAATGATTCAACAAGGGAGAGCAAGAAAGAGAGTGAGAGCTAAAGTGCAATTTTAAAATAATATAAATAATTGAAACGTAGAAATAAGATACTAATTAGTTGTAACTGGTTTTGTTTTATAGGCACAGTTTAGTTTTTATGTCTACAGATCAATCTTTTTTCTCTTCTTCCCCCTCCAGTAATTTTCTCTGATGTATAATGGAGTTTCAATGGTCTAAATCTAAGGAACACTGCTTAGTAAGAGGACAGAAGAGACAATGATAAGGCAGTATAGTGCAACTCACTATGTGATATTAGAAAAGAAACAAGGATGGGGTTAGATCTTCCGTGGTGATGTATAAAATCAGCTTTAAAAAAAAAAAGGAGAGTAAAAAAAAAAGACACGCTTTCCAGTTATATGTTGACCCATGTTTTCTAAAATGAGAGAGCACATTTTCCAATACAAAGGAAACAACTGAAGGTTCATAATTTGTTTTGTTGTTACCAAAAAAAAAAAGAAAAAAGAAAAAAAAAGCAGATGCTGCTTTAAGGAAAACATTTAATTCTAGGATTTTCTGTACAACTGACCTCAGCAAGCTTTTCCATCTTAGATGGATGACTTCTGCTTGAGACCCTGAAAGATTAAGATGCACACACACCTAGAGTAGTTTATTGCAAAACTAATATTGTAACTTAAAAAAACCCAAACAGATTCTGTACAAGAATACTGTTCAAATGGAATGTGTTAAAATAACATTTATTAATAAATACTTTATAAAATTCTATGTGAATACTAAATTAATAGATTCCTGTTTTAAAATTGCTTTGGTCCTCATGAATTTTCATAAATTCACTCTATACGCTTTTTTTTAAAAAAGGTATTAGCTGCTAAAAAGCACATTTTGCCTAAACTAAAAGGCTAGTTTTCAACACTAAATATTGTTGCTTAAAAAAATATGAATCCTCAAAAGTTGGGCATTTAACAACAGTTATAGCTGGCTTGTTAGTTAACAGGACAGAGTCAGTTAACACACTAAATCCACACGCACTGAGGCACTGAACCATTGACTTTCCACTGTTCAGAAGATGGGCAGCAGACATTTAGCTTCGTAGCAGGAATTAACTCCCAACAGTGTGAAATTCTCCATAAATCATCACCATCATCGTTGTCGTCCTTATAAAACACACCATGATAGCACACAAACTACTTGTCTCCCACAGGCAGCGTTATGAATATGGCTTGCATAAATTGACTCGGGGAAGGGGGGCTGGGGATGAATGAAGGAACCGGATCACAGCATCGTTTCTTTCCAATCAAAGTATTGCAGTTGTCCGTGGCTGAGATTTCCAACGTGCTTCAGGCGTCGTGCGACAAGAGATGCCGTCCACAGAAATACCTCCTCCCGAGCAAGGCACCGGCCAAGGCTCGCCACCCTGCTCGTGCCCGGCAGAGCGGGCGAGGGAAGCGGTCCCAGTCATCCGCTGGCGGCGGGACGGGGCACGGGGATTGGCAGGGTGGGAGGAAAGCGGAGCAGTCTCCAGTAGTAGCTCGTGGAACAGTAGGATTTCTCCTTGACGGAAAGAGCCCAGGAAGTACGTTTAGAGTGACGTGCTTAGGAAGACGCCGCTGCCACTGACCGCGCAGCAGAGGGGCGTCCTGGGGAGAGAGGGGCAAGGGCTTCTCCCACAGCCCTTGCTCAGGCAGCCTCCGGTGCCTGGCCAGACTGGCAGCTTGAGGAAAGGCTGCAGGATCACTCCCCTGGAAAACAAGAGCATTTTAATGTGGAAGCGAATCTGACGAATAATATAAGGTGCCTGGTACGGTTGGTCCTTTTACGGATGACATAGCCGTTACAAATATGCTGCGTGTTGTCTTGGCCCGTGAACCTGCGACAGAGTTACAAGAAGCAATAGCAAATAGCTTTTCATCCTTTACTTATTTCCACATCACTAGCAAGGATTATACCTAAAGGCCAATAGTATAGAGAGGAGACGTTTCATTGTAATTACACATTTAGGCCAACATGTGTGGTTGGCTTGCCTAGTTAGCATTAAAAAAAGAAATAATTGAGCTATATATAATACACATCAGTCAAACTGTCAAGTTGCTGCATTTAACAAAACTTAGGCAAGGTTTTTGTATTTTTTTCTTTTTTTTTTTTTTCTTTTTAATGTAGAGGCATTCAGTTTAACAGCTAAATATTTTAATTGAGGAGACTGAATAAAATGAAGCTAAACTGTAATTCTAGTGTAGTGTAGCTCAACTGGGTATTCGAATGTTACCAACAACTTTGATTTTTATTTTTTAATGTATTTAAATGCTACCCATATAGAGGGACAGTTTTTTAAATTAACCCTGCGATGGCATTTTCTTTTTCAAGGTGAACGATGAAATTCAGACACAGGGGAAATGCTTATTTGGGTTTTTTTACATAGTGGATACTCAGCTGGAACATTTTGCTCGACTGCATATTTGAAAAAAGTTCCCTTGGGAGCCGTGATGAAGCAAAACCATTTAGCTATTACAACTGGAGGTTAAAAAAAATTATAGATTCAGTATTTAAAACACTTTAAAAGTATATGTTTGTCTAAAATATAATAGAAAATCCTTTACATTTGTATTTTTTCGTAATTTTTTTTTGGTTCTTAGACTATATAATCAAGTCAAGATTTACACTGTACATTAAAAATCCTCTTCTTTTGAATGCATTTGCATAAATGGAAAGCGAGCTATTAAAGAAAAGAATACTAATAAAAAGTTAGTTACCAAGATAAGAACTAATTCGGAAATGAATGATCCTCAGAGTTTTGCTTCCCCTTCCAGGTGGGCCCTGCTCCTTGCAGTGCCTCACGCTTCAGTTGTTTCACTCTCCCTCCTGCACGGAAAAGAGCCACCCTTTTAGAACCCACGACTCCTCTAAAAACCAAAGACACAGTCTTTGAGGAGGAGAACTTTGCTTCAGAACAAAGCATGTTCAAGGCTAGAGGATTTGCCGGGAATAACGTGAATTAGCTTTTGCTACTAAAGAAGCAGCTCAAAATGTTTGAACATTTATCACCAGCTCGGAGCCCGCTACCTAAGTAAGCAGTGGGAGGTTTTGCCGCTGACAGATTTGAGAGCAAAATCAGGTCCCAATATACAGCAAGGCAGTGTAATTAATTGGCATCATCTCCATCTGATTTTCCCATCAATCACTGGTACCACTCGGGGATGCAAATCAGTCACACTGAGGGTCAGGCCCAGAGTCCAAACAAAAACCTTAATTGTGGCATAAGGCTCTTTTCCAGACCCTCTTTGCAGGACTGAATTTTGCCCAGGGTGCAGTGGAATTTGCCATTCTTGCAGCGCTTTTTAGTGGCTGTATGCCTTCTAGAAATTATTTAGCGTCCTAATGAGACAACTCCTTACCCATGGTAAACGGGTGTTAAGTGTCATTAAAATCAGTGAAGCTACACTGCTGTCTGCCAGCTCAGGATCGGTCTGTGGATGCTTAAAAGAATGCCTGCAGAGAGCAGGCCTTTCCCTGGGAATTAAAAATGGCATTTTTCCAACTGGTCAGAACCGTTATGCTGATTTATTTCTCATTTATAGCCCGTGAAACCTAAGGCTGTTAGCTTTCATTGCTAGAACAACGCAACCAGGTTAGGGAACAGAACTTTTCCGAATTATTATATACTACATGGATTTTTCTATGTTAATGACTGGCAGTGCAAAAGAATTGCCGTGATTCTCAGGTGTTGCTCGCTATGCCTGTACCACGCCACAGAAGCTTACAAGGCTGCTAGCATCAACACAGCTGGCTCTCAATCCTGCTTCACCTGGGGCCGCACTGCTTTTGCTGTTTATTAAAAGCACTAAATCAGGAGCATTTCTATTTTCTAAAAGCCAAACGCTCAGCACAGCCCAGCTGTGGGTGAAGAGCTAGTGAAAGCAGCAGCCGTGCCGACAGTTTTTAGGTGGGCTTGAAGTTTTTCCTTGTTCATCACTGTTCTTCGAGAAAAAGAGAGGGAAGCGAGAAAGCCATGGAATGAAAAAAAGCAGGGAAAAAAAGCTGGGGGATGAAATGGGTTTGGAAAGGCAAAAGGAAGGTGTAAGAATAACTGGAGGAGAAAAAGGCCAGGATAGGGGAGAGAGGAGAAGGGGGAGGGCTAGACAAAAAGCATGTTATTTGGGCTTGGTTTTGTCCTGATAGCCACATCCTATATAACCGCTTTGAAAGAGGCTCTGAACGCAAGATGGGGTCTGCTGATAGCACAACGTTAACTCATTTTTTATTATGCTGTCAGCAGATGCCCTCTCTCTATATTTATAGCCTAATTACTCTTAGTTACCTACATACGACTGTTTAATACTTTTCATGCCTCACGTTGGCTAACAAGCTGCAGTTTTACACAACTCCGTATTTCTGAGGCTTCAGGCTAGATTGGTGAGAAGGAAACATGACTATGTACAGAAACAGGTTTATAAACAAGTAACTGGTACCAAAAAAACTGGAGAAAGCACCAAAGCATTTCTCAAGCTGATAGCATATTAATTGCATAACTCCCTTTTATGTAACTAAGTATAAAAGACATTTTAATAACTATAAAAATGAAAGCCAGAGTCTTTCAAGAACTGAGGAATCTTCCAGGCTTGAGTTACAGTTGCAGATGTCCTTAGCACAGAGGACGCTTTGATACGCTACCACGCTCCCCTAGCAGTTTCTGATCAACCTCCTTTAAAGAATGGGGTTGATGTCTGTTCTGTGGCTGGCGAGCTGGGTGAGAGTGGAGCTTCCCACGACGTCGCTGACAGAGGAGGAGGTCGTGATGGTGTTGTGCTGGATGACTTGCTGCTGGGAGCAAGCTGGGACCGGGCTCGCGGGAGGACTGCTCTCGGGACCTGGGAAGGGGGTGAGGGCACAGAGACAACACACGTTCAATTTTCCATCCGAGTAACAAGCCCTGGCTGGGTGACACTCCTGGAAAAGGGATGTACTACTACAGCAGCAATACTAACAACCTGAGGCATGCACAAGGCCCGGGATTTCAAAATATGGTTATCTAACATTCTCTGTCTTCTGATCTTTTGCAGGTTTTTGGTTTTTTTTTTTTAAGCCAGCTTCTCTGATACCAACCTGACTCGTGGAGTTGGGACCTTGAAAAAAGCCCAAGACCTTAATGATTATGAAACCAATGTTGGGATAAAAAGTCCGATATCTTAAGGTCTATAAAATCAGTTGGGATGCTTAAACGCTTTATTCGCTCCAGCAGGAATCAAAATTAGAGTGCAGTACACTGCAGCAAAGAAAATCTAATTCAAGCAACAGTTGATAGGCACGTAATGCAATTATGTATTTTTTCCTTGAGTACTGTTAAAGAGCCAGATGCATAGTGATGCAGAGGAGACAGAAATGAGCTCTATTTTAAGAGAATGCTGCAATCTAGCAAATATTAACCCTGAGGCTCTTCTGAGCCGTTCTAGAGCCAAGCAAAGAATTTATCCCTAAATTACCACACTCGTAAAATGCATCAACTAGACAGAATCGATTAAACGTCTCCATTAGATGAGAATTTTTTAAAAAAAATTAAAGAGTTAAAAAAAGAGTTAACAAACCTTGAAAACCTGCGCCATGCCTGGTCTGCGCCACTGTCAGGGCACAGCACCATTTTCGCTGGAGGGGACTGTAATGTTTTCCTTTTTAACTTTCCTTTTGAGAGTTAGTTTAAGGTTCTGGCAGCACTGCACCCAGGAGGATTCTTGCAGGTTTGGAGCTGTGAGTTCAAGCGGGATCCTCCACAGGGGAGTGAGCGTCCATCCGTGTGCATCTCCTTGTGGAAGGGAGGGGTGGGGAAGGCTAGCTCTGCTGTGGGGGATGCAAATCAGGGCTTTTGTGGTTTTGAGCAGGGCTGGATAAATAAGGGCAGGAGATTGGATGGCTCGGATGATGTTTGAGAAGACAGGTTCAAGAGATAATATGACCAACAAAGGGTTCTGGAGGGAAGAACTGGAAACTTTGCTTTCCTGTGAGGAGTGTGGAGACAGTGCAAACATACCAGCTACTTACTTAGATATCCTTGCGATTCTTTCTGCATAGCTGTTATCGGACAGTCTTTATGTGTTAACAATAACTGTTTCAGCTGTGCTACCTCATTTTTCAGCATCGAAACCTCGTTCTAGAAAAGAAAGAGAGGGTTTGGTTTGCCACAAAGCTTAAACCAGGCTCTTCTGCAAATTTTAAACCCAAGGACACAGAAACTGCTCCGTGACTTCGGAAGAACTGAGCAAAAATGGCACTTGGTGCTCGTGTGCTGGGTTTATGTTAACATTTGTCCACAACGTTATTTTATATCTTCTTCTGAAGGCAATTTGGCTCACAGATTTGGTGCCATAAACTGACAAATGAACCAACTTCACAGCACCAGAGGTACTTGAGGCAATGTTTTAATCCACTCGGGAAATACTCTGGAGCTCTGCATCAGGACGGGGAGGGGGGGCAGACCTGTGGGGGCAAACAGCATCCTGCCGTGCTTGGGTGCACAGTGGCAGGGCTGCTGTCACCTACAGCTCCACTACAGCCGGTGCCTGGGTGCCGCTCACACCTCTGTGTTTGGGGGGACTGCCGTTACGCAAATGATCTTTCTGCTCTTGGCAGCACACAGGCACACCTCTGGATGGGGCCGAAGTACTGTGCCCACCATAAGGGCAGCACTATAAGGAAGGCTTTTATTATCACGTATTTTCATCTATCCATTTCGTTTTCCTTACTGGTGGACTGATGTATTTACGCTCCTATCTCACTGGCTTTGAACGAGGGTTTAGCTACATGCCCTGCTCTGAAGAAGTCTTTTACAGCCGAGTTAACGGCACTTCCAAAAAAAAAAATCCCCACAAAAAGCAGCGACAAGAAAAGAAAATAAATACAACTCCATCTAGTGCAGGCTTCTAAATCCCAAGACAGCTTTTTCCTGGCTTATCCTGCTGAAGTGTAATTATTTCTTTAATTGAAGCGCACATGTCTTGATTAATCGGCTTTGATTATGCCTGCGCTCCCGCTAGGAGCCAGCTGTGCAGGGGCAGCCCCGAAGGCAGCGAGGGCCTGCCAGCACCGCCAGCCCCTCCGAGCACAAAGAGCCCCTCTGTGTCCTCGAGGGTGCAGACAGTGGCTCGCACCTGAAGCTGCATGTTTGTCTGGGTGAGCTCTTCTGCTTTCTTTTCCAGTGACATCACCCAGACCTTCCTCTTCTGTCTGCAGCGCGTGGCGGCGGCTCGGTTCCTTTCCAGAAATTTCCGCCTCCTCTCATCCGGGTCTTCGTCCACCACCCTCCTCCGGCGACCTCCAGTCGGCTGTGGCGGCTGTATCGTCTGCGTGGGCTGCATCTGCTGCGCTGCCGGCGAAACCTGGCGGGGAAGAAGAGGTTTGGCAGAGGGTGGTGAGGGGGGGAAAGTTACAGAGGGGGATGCTGAAATGGGAAGGGAAATCTCACATGCTCATCCTGCTCCTTGGCGAGGTCTGCAACAGGCACAAGTCAAAAGGCTGCGCCAGATGCCACTGAAATTAGCTGCTGGCAAATCCTTACC
Source organism: Pandion haliaetus (assembly GCA_013401275.1). Taxonomy (NCBI): domain Eukaryota; kingdom Metazoa; phylum Chordata; class Aves; order Accipitriformes; family Pandionidae; genus Pandion; species Pandion haliaetus. Next base: position 185,762 of record VYZV01003257.1, on the reverse strand, counting down.
ATGGTCAAAGGGGAGATTTTTTTGAAAGGATCCTCTGAATATTAGTAGGGAAAATATTTTTCCCCTTACAGTTAGTTATTAAAAACATTCACTTAGGTACTTTCTCTACCACCACCTATTTCAAACCTGAAATGTCAAGTTTCTCTCAGCATCTGTTTTAAACAAAGCAGAGGACTGTAGTGGCCTTCTTTCTGTCTCTCTCTCCTTTTTTTTTTCCAGTTGCTTCCAAAATTTTAGGACATTTCTATTTCACAGGCTCCCCCGTCTCATGCTTCACCACCTCTGGAGACAGGAGCTGCGGTACTCTTTGCACCCGAGTGGAGCTGGGCAGCTGTGGGCTGGGATCACGCAAGGCCAGCAGACCTTGGTGCCCCTCAGCCAGGGGCAAAAGAAAGGATTTAGGTACCTGAACTTGAACTTGCATTTTGGTATCCCTTCACTGCGTGGAGAAGGGATATTCCTGTTATCAGGTGTTTCCATGGATGGACCCCCATGGATGCCATTCTCCTTTTTATTCAGCAGCCTGGCTTTGACAGTAGAGGCACACCACATCCAGCCCTGCTGCTACGAAACTAGAAAAAATTGTATTCATGCTGTTTCAAGCGCAGGAGAGTATTGATCCTGCTCCTGAGAGTAACTGGCCCATGCCATTACAGAAAAGGTGCGTGGTGGGGGCAGCTCCGCATAGACCTGGGCAGATGAAACTCAAGCCCACGTCCCTGTCAGGAACCAGCATCAGACTTAACATTCAGCTGCCTGGGAATAGGCAGCTTTTGGACTGCTTTCCTGCCTCTCTGTGGCACCCAAGCCACGGGGCTCTGAATTGTGTGCGGGGCTCAGGAGCCCAACCCACCAGGTCCCGTTGCCCATACCCAGCAGGAGCTGCTGCTGCTCACATTGCTGCTGCCACTCCAGCACAATGTGGAACAGTCTGGAAACCTGAATTGTTGACTCAAAATTAACCCTCTTCTTCTGGCAAAGGCCCAAACCTCCAAGGTGCTTCCCTTTGACTCCAGGGAGTGGACGTACTCAGTGCTTTGTCAGACCGAGCCCTGAATTTCAATTGCAGCAATTAACATGTGTTTGCCTAACACCTCTGTCTGTCTCAATTAAAATGATACTATCGTCTTGCAAGGTCGCTTTTCTGTCTAGAATCTTGCCACAAACTGCAAAGAAGAATTTGCTCCCTCCTCCAGCTGACTTGTGTCAATTAAAGTGGCAATTTTATGTGTAATTATTCTGTGCATCTGATAACGCTTTTTGCATAAAGCTGAATTTATTCCCAGCTTTATGTTGCACAGTCAGGGAATCTCTCTCTCAGGAGCAGCAAAATGTTTTTAAAAAGTAACCTTCTAAAAATAAATAAGCCACCCCACACCTTCTGACTGATTTTTGAAATTTCAGCTTGTATTAACTCCGTATGTTTGCTGGTAAAATCTCCAACCCTCTCTCCACACGGGGGGTTAGAGTCCCAGGGCTACGGCAGCTGCAGTGGCTGCAGCCCCCAGCGCCGCGCAGGACCACCAGCCAGCACTGCACAGGACCGACGGCCACGGCCCCCATCCCCACCAGCATCCCCAGGCTGCCACTGGGAGATCGCTGCCGAGGGATGCCAGCTGCTCCCTGTCCACCAAGGCCGGGCACGCCACCTCTTTAGCAATACATCTGAGTGCAGAGGCCTCAGAGATCCCTTTTAATGTCAACATCTCATCAAAGGCCTTTCATTTTCTCACATACAACACCTTTCCAGACTTCAGAGATCTGTTATTTATATTTCCAGACACCAAAAGCTTTCCTTATCCCATTTCTCTCCTTTTTCATTCAGCTTTAAAAATTCTTGTTTCTTAACTCTCTCAGTGGGGTCTGCTACACAGGCAGAAAAAGGTAACTATACAATTCTTTTTTTTCCCCCCTCATATGGTCATTTTCTCCTGAATAACTAGTGAGTCATTTTGTCTTCAGAATGCACCAGTCTTTGGGTAGTCACAGCACATTTTCAGAACAACAAAATCTCTCCATCTCTGGCAGATAGTAATTATAAAGGTTGCCATTACGTCACTAATAATGTCACGTGGGATAATTAACTGACTCTTACTAGGTAGCTCTTAACCCTGAAATCTGTTAGGCTGTATCTTTGTAACTGTCTAAGCATCATCCTCTAGCAGGATTTTGCTGCCCTGCCTAGGGACATAAGCAAGAAAATGAACATATATTAAAATTGAGGTTAATTTTTTCTTTTCAGAGGATGCTAATCATGTATCCATAACGAAGACAAACGTAGGACAACTAAGAGAATGAAACAACATCCAAACCCCTACTCTGCTTAAGCTATCATTCCAGCAAGTTTGATATGAAGAATCCTTCGTGGGACCAGAACAATAGGTTCATTTTTGTAGTAGCTGAGGCAACATAGCCGCAACTTTATCAAGTATCTCACTTTCTCAGAAAGATACCTATCAGAAGGTGATTTCTACTTTTATGCTTGATCCAATATTTCTCTCTGTTCTTTGCAACTCACCACAAAACTAATACCCGTTCACTCATTCTACAAAAGCATAATTCACTGGGTTCCTGTGTATCAAAATGGTAGCTGAAAAGCATGAAATGAATTCTGACATTACAGGAGGGTCTGGTGTAGAATATCAACAGTCTCAGCATGGGAGCACACAGCTTACAGCAGCGTGGACCATGCTGTCATTTGGCAGGTGGTTTGGAATGGAAGAATCTGGCTCAGAAGAATAAGGAGGTTAATAATTAGTAAAACACACCATAAAATTAACGTCTGCTGGAGCAATCTGACCCCCAAAGAGGCCATTACCATGGGGACTATGGATGAGCTTAGAAGGTAATAACCATCTTCTTTTCTCCCCACTAATGCATCTGTTCAGAAATCACTATTGCCTTTGCACCATGGGAGCAGACACGCAGCAAGAGCTCTGCTGCCCGGGGAAGCCTCTGACCCTAGGATTCCTACTCCATCACCCTCCGTTCCCATCCTCTTGGTGACCTATGGATGAGGTGAAGACCACCGTAATCCCTGATGGGGCCTTTTGCCTCCAGTGACACGCTGTGCGTGGCAAAGCTCATCTGACTGCACAGGCCCAGCTCCAGAGACTGCGTGGTGCTGGGACACAGGGTGAATCTGATGTAGCTTTGTGGCTTCCAGTCAGCCTACCTACCCTGGTGCCTGTATCTCTTCTTGCCCACTTGTGAGTCTTTTGCGGTGCCTAGCTAACAGGGAATACAAAGCACAAGAAGTCTAGGTTGTCCTAACTGGAATGAGTAGAAGAGAGACATGACCTTCTTGAGCAGGTCCAGAGGAGGGCCACTGGGTCATTGATCTTATCCTTAAAAACTGGGAGGTTTGTTTTCTTTGGTAGCTGTTTTCTCCTCACCTGTTAAAAGTGGTAATATGGATGTTTTGCAGCAGTGCTCCATACTGTGGTATCTGACTCCCTCCCCTGCATTAACATGTTTATCCTCCCAGCCCCTCGGTGAGGTGTCAGTATTATCACCCTTGTTTTAAAAGCCTCAGAGAGTTTAAGTGACTTCCTCTATGGAGTCCTTAGTCTGCTAAGCACAACTTCACCCTTACTCTCTCATGGATCTCCAAGACAGCCATCAGGTTACTTTTGGTTTCTCTGTTATGAGATAATGTCTTTTTATTGGAGTTTTTAAACAAGGAAAATAACTCATTAACAGATGGGAGAATAATTGAATTCACAAAGTAAAAACTGAACTAAACTTAGGAAAGCTCTGGACATCTTCTCACAGGGGAGTCTGCTGCTCTCTTATTTAGACTGTTTCTCTAAAGCTAACAATTCATTTTACATTAGCAAATGCTTTAGGGAAATCCCATGTGCTTGCAGCCTCTGCAATAATAAAGCTAGATGTTAGTAAATAGTTAATGTTGTGGGACACTGGGATGTCAGCCAAATCCTCTCATTTTTCTTTAATGTTTTCTAAGAGCTTGTCTGAAAGGTATTTGCAAGAAACACAATACTTCACAGATTGAACTTCTTATGGCTGGCACTCCTCTTTGTCCTCATTCCATGCACTGGCCACTTGTCCTCCTTAAATTTGTTTCTCAGACCTGACATGTTACAGTCACTGCCCCCAGAGCTTTATTTTTCTTGTGTGATCCTGATGCAGAAGCCTATCACCTGAAGACATTAATAGAATTCCTCTTAAAAATGACTCTGCTAAAGTCCATGCTCACTAGTTCATTAGTTCAAGAAATGTTCAGTTCAGATACTGAATTATCTAAACTGCTGAAGCCAATATACCTGGTCCAAAAATTGAGACCTCCATCTCATTCAATGGAGACCTTCACTGTGTTCTCATCATCTGAATCCAATTCAAAATTGCCTTCTTGGTTTAAATCTCTCTCCTTGGACTGGCTTCACCATCTTTTTCTCCTGTCACAACATCCACCAACTACTGCCCGCACTCTCACCTAATCTTGGCTTTCCCTCATACTCTGCAGATGGGGGCTGCTATCCCCTTCACAGGGTCTGGATTCTTTCTTTTTTACCTCTAAGCCAGTGTATCTTACCTTAGAACTACCTCTACTGTCTCTGGTCTTGAACACACCCACACACACACCAGTGCCATTTTACTTCACTAAAGATTGTGCTATGTATTTCTGCAGGTAGAACACATACAGCTCTTTAAACCTTGGCCTGAGAAGTTCAGGTTCAAGCACATTAAGCAACCTATATAATATGCTAATCTCCATAATAAACCTCATCCATAAAAGGATATGTGGCAATTTGCAGAGCTCAGAGCCGTGAAAAACCTTGGACCTCCTTATAAAGTAAGATACTGCAAATATCTAGCAAATTAAGCAGTAAAACAAGTTGTTGCTTCACTCTGTTTTCTGAATAAAGTTTGCGCTTCCCCACCACCTGTAGCAGACATTTATGAGTAGCCTGAGGGGCTTGTACCTAACAAGACATTTGTGCAAGAAGAAACAATACAGAGATCAGGCTTTAAATCCACGTAACAGCAAAACTCAGCAATGCAGCATGGCATGAAGGTCTACCTGTGCTTGTCCGCCTGAGTGCAGCGGGGGGTGCGGCGAGGTCTGGTGATGTGCTGGGTGTGCATGAAGGTGCGAGTGAGAGTGGTGGTGGGGATGATTCTGCTGGTGATGAGGCTGAGGATGAGGATGGTGTGCCGGATGCTGGTGCTGATGTGGGTATGAGTGATGAGGTGGCAACGTCTGGTGCTGATGAGGATGTGAGTGCATATGATGGTGTGGCGTCTGGTCCTGCCGTGAGCTCATCATTTCCATCATGTGGCCCATGGTGTTCATATTCCCGTTCGACATGGCGGCAGGATGATGAGTCAGCGCTGCCTTCAGTCTCTGGAACAGAAAAAGGCAGAAAATTCAACATTCGTACGTGATGATCTGAGCAATCAGAATAAGATTTCTGCTGTTGTAGAAATGGTGCCTTGTCCTGTGTTTTGAGATACATTTAGGTTTTTTCTTGCTGTTCCCTTGATAAAAGGCATCTTATTTCAGTTTGAGAAAGAACATATTCTTGGGCTCTAATCTTGTTTTCCACTGTAAATATGAAAAGATATAAACATCTGAATTGAAATTTAACAGTTACACATTTCCTACTGTGCTGCTGAGGAAAAACAACTGGCTCTCATCCTTTTCTCTTTGGCCAGCTCAGTAGCGTTAGCTTCATCAAGTTTGTATTCTTGCAACTTTTAAAAAGGAAAGTCTGATTAAAATAAAGGTGAAACAAAGTTCCCCTCTTGTTTTTACTATAGATATTATTTAAAAGACTCATTGACAAATATATTGCATTGCCGTGTTTTTCAAATTCAGCATTTTGGTTCTGTCTTTAAAGCAAAGAGAGTGACTGCCAGGACGCTCAGAACCTATAGACAGGAATTTCAATCTACTTTATACTGAAATAACATCTATCTGGGCAACTCCACTGCAAGGCCATAGGTAAGGGCTCCGATGTTCAAAGCTGCTACCCTATTGTGTTTGTGCACCAGGGAGCGAGGAAGAAACAAATTCTTAAGGAGAAAAAAAAGAAAAATATTAGAGGAAAAAAAAAAGAAGGTTCTTGAAGGCAGAAAGAAGTAAGAGGGTCAATTCAAAGTCTTGTCCTCAAATTTTTGTATCATCTCACATGTTTTTTCAGACTTCATGAAGGTCATTCCACTGAGAGACTCTAACAGATCCATTAATCCAAATTTGGTGGCTTATTTCACTAACGATCAATTGGCTGAACAAGACTTTAAAAAAAAGAAAAGATACATTTGCAAAACACATCAGTGCCTCAGTTTGCGTGAAGGAAAACTAGACTGATGACTTTTAAGAAGTTTCCTTAAGAAAGCCTATCAAACCATGACCACACTATGGCACGTGTCACAACCTGATGATCTTCTCAAAAAGAGATCGAGGCAACTATAGCAGTGAGGTTGAATACCTCCTCCCCTACCTCTAAAGTCAGAACAAAGCTCAATCTAGGATCAACAGCAGTAACCCACCCTGGGTACAAAATGGAGGAACTGAGCATTTGTCGTCCTTAATGTTTCCAAATTCAAGTGCTACGCTGGTTAGTGCAAGCAGCTTTTCACAATGCTCAGAATAACTGGTGTTACCCAGGAGTGTATTAGGAAAAATATGGAAAGCTTGACATGAATAAGTCAAGTCGTTCTGCACGTCATTCTTCAAAACTTGCTAAGTCCTTTTTCATGGGGCTGAGCCACCATGCAGATCTAAGCCAAAACACCAACAAAAGCTGTCCTAAGTTTGTTTTCTGAATCAAAATGCAAAATAACCAAGCTCTCATTAGCCAGCAGTTTTATGTGATGAATACCTAACAAAATCTACCAGTGCTATATTTGTCAAAGACCTCTGAAACTGAACTACAGCATGTCTTATTCTAAACTGCAGACTTTCAAAGCCAAAAAAAAAAAAAAAAGGAGGGAAAAACTTAATCTGCGAATAAACATTTTTTTTCAGCTGTAAAAACTGTGGCTTATTAGTGTGGCGCGACTTCAAGGAGAATAAATTATTTTGTTTTCTTTCCACAGCCCCTTCTACCACATCCATTTATTTGAGATAGCAAATCAAGAGAGACAGTGAGAGGTCTGACATGCAGCTGGTTTCAGTCAATAGGGGTCATTTCCATTTGGTCTGTGTATTTTACAAGCTCCTTGTTCGCTGTTCCCAATGGGAGGGTGGGCCAGCTGCCCTGGATCCCAGTCCTGGTAAGAAATCAGCTCTCTACCTCATCCTGTCCCAGTGCAGCAACAGCCATCACCCGGCCCTTTAACTTCATGCTTAGATCAGCTCTGCAGCAGCAAGAGCCCTGCCTGCACAGGCACCCGGAGCAACATTTATCTTCCATTAACCGGTCGCTGCTGCCCATCAGAAACATTTGGGGAACGATAAACATTTTTTTTTTTGTTTGGTCTTCAGCAAGATCAGTTGTTTTGGATGTTTTAGTTAGAGCACCGGGAGGGAAAATCACCAGAACTTGGTGAACTTTTTGCATTGAGTATGTGTAGAGCTGGAAGGGCAGGCTGCATTTTTGTTATTGTTCTTTTTATGTGTGCTAATTGCAAACAGCTGTTTTAGTTTAGTGTCAAGTAAAATGCGATGGCATCAAAACTGAGCTTACTGGACTGACTACGTTAGCAAATCCCCTCTAGGATGAAACGACAACCCAGGACCCGATCCTGCGGCCGTTCAGTTTTTCAGGAGCTGTGTGACTGACTTCACCAGAGCCTGTGGGTACCTGGCAGTTCACAAATTGGGGCTGAAACAGAGGATTCACTACTCAGATCTGCTCTCACCAAAACCCGAAATTTCTGCTAACCACAGTGGCAGTGTTTTTTAGGGCACAATCCCTCTTCTCTCCCTTTTATACTGCAATTTTCAAAAGAAGCCCCACCAACCTCAAGCCAAGAGGAAATGCAGGTGCTCTCTTCTCTTGCCTGGCTTTTAGCCCTTACTGGTTTTTTTAATTATTTCATCAAAGTAACATAGTGACCATCATTAGGTAGAGCTGATTTCCACTCGATCATGACATTTCCATTAACAGCTGTCAGTGACACAGACAACATGAGAAATCCTTCACAGGGAACAGCCTGCTTTGCTTCTGATCAAGTGAATAAAGAAAATTCCCTTTTGATCCTACAGGAAGCCAGAAGCCCATAAACTCTCATTTTGATGCTTAGGAGGAAATAAAAACAGTGGATATTAGTGCTCCACAGGTATCAGTGTTGTGTTGCCTGTACTATTACTGCTCATGGTAAAGCCCCTAACTGACACATTTACTCTGAAGCCACCCCATTGAATGTCATATGAAGTTAGCACCTCAGAGAAGTTATCGTCGTACCTGGAATATTGTGGTTTTTTGGAAACAGACAGTTTTCACAGTGCTTCCTCAATCTAAAGCCTGACATCATGGTGCAGTGAATTGCTTGATGTTTCCTTTTATCAACACAGATCATGATTTATTTGCTGAACATCTTTGGGCAAACCCTAAGTCTGCCAAAAATGGGCTACAAGCATTTGAGATCATGAATGAAAAATAGCATCAGCTTCCCTAACACTTCTGCAGTTCAGGATCTTGCTGCTTTTTAATTTTTCTATATCATGACATGTATTTCAAGGTTGCCTTGGGTTTTGCCCCACCTTTCTTCCTCCAAAATTGCTAGTGAAAATCAGACAGCATTTTTTTCAGTTTGTTAGAAGGGGGAAAAAAACCCTATAAATAAACCTGTGAATTTGGAGGTTGCTTTTCCTACAATTAAAACTGAAATAATTTGGGGGTTTTCAGATGTATATAAATATTTCTAATATTTATAGCATTTTATATTTATAGTGCAACAGGCTATAAATATTATATGCCATTATCTGTCTATGACAATAAATGACAACTTTCTCCCATTTATTCCTCAGTGGAGAAATGACAAAGATCTCCTCCAATTTTATAGATGTTATTACCTGAGTGGTCTGTGCTTGCATCAAACAATAAGCTATTATATCACCCAGCTGAATTTTAGGTTGGGACAGACATGGAGTGCTGGTTTTGAATAGGATTGAATTGTTCTGAATAAGTATGCATTGCTGCACTCAGAAAAAAGTTCTCTTCCCCTTCTGGTCTGCATGCCCAAATCCCACAAGACCAGCTGTAGTATCAGCTTAATGTCTGGTATATTCTTATCAGGAGATTATATCAGACCCCTGTAGGCAGATGGAATACGATCTCAAAGATATTTTCTTGCACTAGTGACTGTGATTCTGGTCCCTGTTATACAGGGGTGTAATACGTTCCCCAGAGACTAGAGAGGGGTGGGAAAGCATAAAATACTACAGACATCAAGCATCCCCACACATCTGCAATTAGGTAGCAACCTCAGGGTAAAAGTCTTGATTAGCCAAAGCTCATGGCAAGCGTACCATTGGTTTCTCATCTGTGATGGTCAAGTTTTCTTTTTGACTTGTGCTCCTCTAGGCGTTGTACCCAAGATGAATACATGGAGTTAAGCCGGTGGCGGCTAAAGCTGCAAACAGAGCCTCAGCCAGCGTATTTCAGAGCAGCACACTGACTTTTGTCCTTTCCTCCAACTATGACTGCGATGAGAGAACTTAAGCATAAATGTCACTCAGGTCTTTTATAGTTGGCTGCTTACAAGCATTTCACAGTCTAAATAACAGAAGCCACTCTTTGCAAATGTTCCACTCACATTCACAAAAGCAAATTGGAGGCGATTCATCTCCACCCAATAAGCGAACTGCAGATACTTAGGAGCACATTTCAGAGACTGGTGATTAGAAAGTCTCTGATGCCACATTAAATGCTTGCTCCTACATTTCTTATGCAGTAAAATACAGTCCTGCATACTGACTGAAGGAGTGAGAGGTGTGAGAAGGACATGAAATCCAGAACCGAAGTGACACATTACACTAAAGTAAAGAGAAAGGGGGATGCATTTAATTCAGAACTCACCAGTAAACGGTGCCAAACTGTTAATCTTCTAATTATTCTCAGGCTGTTTGGCAAATCTGAATGATACTTTTCCCTTCCTTTGTGCTTTCTTTCCTACTTAGATTTTGTAACAACACGAACAATGGCTCATCACCCAGGCTTCAGTGCAGCTAGCCTCTAATAAAAACAACAACTTTGCTCCCTTGTCCTTCCAAATGCAAACTGAATTATACTTCAGCAGAAAGCAGCAAGAATCAACTGCAAACAATCAAAGTGGCAATAAAACTAATAGACACCATGCTGCTCAAGGACGGGTCAGCTGCAAGAGCTGCTTCAGTGTCCCTGAACGTGGGGCATGGAGGAGCTCTGAGCAGCCACGCTGCCCGGTGACATCAGTCCCAGTGACACCTCTCCAGACGACTGCCAGTTTTAAGTAATCCGATGCAGGTCACAGCCAGGGTGGCCCAAGGGTACTCCGCCAGAACTGCCATCTTCTGGTGGCAGCATTTCATTGAGAATGGCCGCGGCTCCAGGGACAGCAGAAAACAAGTGAGTTTACATCTCACCTCCACCCAGCAATTTCCTTCTGTTCATCTCAAAACACCTTGCAAAGGAGATAAGCATCATTATCCTTGTGCAGCGTACCACCTTTTTAAGGATTAGAAACAGAAAAATACTAAATTCTCCATTCCTATTCTACACACATTTTTAATGAACAAGTAGATTATAATCAAGACAGAAAATACACTGAAAGTACAGTTTGTATTTCTCACTATATACTATTTCTTGCATGAATCATTTCTCGTTGCAGTGTTAAACAACTGGATTTGATTTGCACAGGAGTCAGGAAATGTAAAGTTCAAAAAATCAAACCCCTAATTCCCACCAAGTCTAAGTCAATCCCTGCATGTGTATCCATGACAAGGGATATTTAATTATGTAATCACACAACAGACAGCAAAGTGATTTATTACTGGCAAATGGTGTCATACAATTTCAACATACAATACCAGTGGAAGGATCCAAAAAATACAACCAACTTCTGCCTGATTTCCCCTCTGTGTGCTAGAGTCCAAAAGGAAAGCTGTTACTCAGCTGCTACCTACCCCTAGAGAGGCAGGTTTCTGACAGCAATAGTCCTGACACTTTGGGGATTAATTGCCTGTGCCTGCTATCAGTAGGCAGGCACATACCTAATCGCCACCCTAATTCTCCAAATAGACAGTCTTTTGCTTAGTTACTCTGCCAGATTCATCTATGGGACATTCCCATGCATGCTAAGTTGTCACCCGTGGAAAAACAGAAAAAGGAGGTGGCAATAAAATCAGTGTTAATAGCACCCTGCAAGGCAGTGGGAAAACTTGGGCTTGAGGGGACCTGAGTCTGTACTGCCCATCTTCTAGATCCATTCTGTAACATCCATATTACAGCTCATTCCCAAGCCAAGAGACCATGAACTCTTTCTTCACATTGGACATAAAACACTTTGGCAAAGCCCTGGCAAAGGGGCTGGAGCTCAGGTCTTCTTCGCTCCCACAAGCAAATGCTGTAACTGGGTTTCTAAAATCATGTTCCCATCTTCTAGTACAATGCAAGTGGGAAGTGCTAGTACAGTGCTTGCATTGCTATATATATATCTTGCCTGAGCACACAATGAACATTTATGAATGTATTAAATGAGAAAAGTGGGAATTGATTTCAGAGGAAGTTTGGGGAATTTCCTATACAAGCCAGATACGGAGCAAATCCTCAAATCAGAGCACTCTACTGGAAGGAACACTGTGGGTTTGGGTATTTTAATCTGTACTCAGAGATCAGAAAGGATTAGCACCGCAAAAATCTCTCTCTGCAGAATAGTGCACTGAAGCCTCGAAAACCCTTAAGGAGTGACCAGTTTCTTGCCAAGGATGCAAGTTGCTTGCTTTTCTTTTCCGTCTCACGAGCATAATATACACACCAACGACATGAGAAAGGCAGGTTCAAAGTCTCTTTCTGTCAGAAGATTTCTGAACTTTCATCACCCACCTCTCACTAAGGCTGATTATGATTAAGTCATTCATATTCAAAGAAAAATGCCATCCAAGTATATAAAACTTGGGTGTTTTTTTTTTTTCCTTCACTGGTGTGATTTTTGAATACTCGTTTTTCCTGGATTAAACCCAGCACATTTAAAGGGCTACTAGCAAGCCAGAAATGGGATACATGTGCACTTAAAAGTGCTTTGATTTCATCCCAGATGTGCAGTGCTCAAGGGCGTACACACACCCACACACGCGCGCACACACACGCATGCACATACTTACTGACTGTGTAGAGGATACAGTCTGATCTGTAGATTTTGTTTCAAGATCATACCAACCAGACTCTGAAATGTAAAACCAAAGCCCTGACCACTTACAGCCATTAGGGATCCCAGGGCTCTTTGTGAAAGAGTATTGATGTTCATTAGCCTATTGGCCCGACTGGAGAATTCAATGCAGGTAATTAGACGTTGTCTCATTACCACGTAGTTTCAGGTGAAGTTATTTTTCTCCTTCATTTCTAAAGTTAAGTGATTCCTGAAACATTTTTAAAGCACTCATGGATATTTTTTTTTACTGAAGAAATAACTAGAATTTAAAGTACAGTACAGGGACATATAAAATGAGAATGTTCTTATGGGTTATTTCACATTTTTTTAAAGCTGAATTCCAGCATCAGACCCCCAAAAAATGAAAATAACATTTTAATTCAGCAGACAGCTTTCAATTATCTGCCTATGAAAACCTAGTGACTAGTGACTTTAAATACATGCACTCAGGTATGGCATGTAGTACATAGATACAAACCGTAAAGAGTGTGAACAGCTTCATTTAGTGTCAGTTTTCACTGTTATAAAATAAATATAATCTATGCTGAGAGTTATCTGCATGGATATCATGAATATTCAGCATTTAATATATCAGTGTTGATATGTACTGTCCTTTTACACCCTCATGCAAGATCTCTTACACCCTCCCACCTTTCCCCATATTCTCCCCTTAACTTCATCTCTCAGGCTGCTGCCCTCCACCGTGCCCCCTTTGTTCTTCACCTGCAACGCCATCTCCCTTCGTTAGTACACAGCTCAAGTTGCTGCCTTGTTTTTCACCACCTCACATGTATCAGCTGCTTTTAAAGAGCAGTATCTTGGGTCAGACGCATTGAATTTCAAAGCTACTTGGGGCTCCAGGAAGAGCAACATCTCAGTCCTCTACGAGATATGAGCTAGCTACTCTATCAGTATCATGAGGTTTTTTATACACCTTAGGATAGTTACAGTGTGAAACAAGAGATAAAAAGAATCAACCCCCCACCTCTTCTTTTTATTGGAATTAGTGATTTACACTAATAGGCTTTACTTTGTGTTTGAAGGGGCTAGGAATGCATCCACACACACTTCCCATGGCTCAGCTGACAAGCAATGACTTACTAAAATGCAATATATCAGCTGCTCAGTCTCTTGCACATGGTATGCTTACTCTTTGGCAATACTGCTTTTCAGAGCAATGTGTCAGAGCAAACCAAAAAAACAGCCTTCCCCAGGGAAAGGAAGGATGCTGCCTGCTTGGTAAGCCATTGACTCATCCTGCCATTTCTGGACAGCTGGATTTGGCTCTCCTACAGCACGTACCACAGGATGCAGAACAAATTTGCACAGGTTAGGTATCTGGCTAGACCTACAGTTGTGGTGGCTGTCACACGAGCAGGATTTCCTTTCCGGCAGTGAGTGACAGGTACGGAGTATCCTGCCTTGCTTGACTGAGGACCCTTCCCTGTCCCTCCTGCCCAAGGGAAAGAAGGCAGAAATAACCACTTAAGGGCAAATTCCCGGCAGAGGTGCCCTGCCTGGGGACAGGCAGGCAGAGGGTCTCTGCAGCACCCTGCATCCTGAGGGAGGCAGAATGGGTCGTGTGTCAGGTGAGCATCCCCCTTGGGGACGGGGCGATGCTAGACCCAGACACCTTCCCACGTACCAGAAGAGGCTGCCAGGATCACAGGAACAGGCAATTCCTGCACACCAGTTATCTGTCCGTGCTCACTGTCCTTCACAGCATGGACGAGTCTTCCAAAAAGCACGTCAGGGATCCGGCTGCTCCTGCTATTGCCCTACCTTCCATTTTTTAATATTTCTTGTGTACTTCTACTGAGTGTGGGAGAAAGGCATAAATACCGTCTTGTTTTTGTGCTTAACACATCTTCCTGTCTCCTCTCCCAGCCTTGCCGACAGCATTATCCATCTTCCTGACACCACCATTGTCTGATTCATTTGACATATGCACCAGAAAAAAATGTCATGTTCTGAACAAGAACATAACGCTGTGATCTCATTCCCATCTCAGACTCCTCAGCGACTCCACAGCACCTCCCTTTTCTTGCTGCTTTAGAAAGACAGGGACTGGGAAGCTTATAGAGGAGATGCGGTGAGGGAAACCAGGCCACCAAAGGCACACAAGCACTTACACAAGTGTGTTGGAAATCAAGGTAATGCCATAGAAACTTCAGCTGTTTACCTCCTACCTAGAGTGTGAAGCAGCAAAATCTTTCTCATCTTCTGTTATGTAGGGCTGTTGTGGGTCTCTACATAGACGTGTTATTTCCAAAAGGGAACAGCACTTTGAGAGGTGATGGCAGGGACATTCTGACTGTATTATGGAAAGCACTGAGCCCTTCTGTCTCATTGATTTCCTCTCTTTTGAAACAAAAAAGCCTGATGCACTAGCCACCTTTGTGACATTCAGGACTAAGGTTATGATGAAGTTCCCCCTTTCGGCTGGCACACCAGCAAGTCAGCAGCGTAAGGCTTCCTGATGCCTTGTCTCATAGAATCATAGAATAGTTTGGGTTGGAAGTGACCTTTACAGGTCATCTAGTCCAACCCTCCTGCAGTAAGCAGGAACATCTTCAACTAGCTCAGGTTGCTCAGAGCCCCGTCCAACCTGACCTTGAATGTTTCCAGGGATGGGGCATCTACCACCTCTCTGGGCAACCTGTTCCAGTGTTTCACTACCTTCATTGCAAAAATTTTTTTCCTTACATCTAGTCTAAATCTATCATCTTTTAGTTTAAAACCATTACCCCTTGTCCTATTGCAACAGGCCCTGCTAAAATGTTTGTCCCCATCTTTCTTATAAGCCCCCTTTCAGTGCTGAAAAACTGCAGTAAGGTCTCCCTGGAGCCTTCTCTTCTCCAGGCTGAACAATGCCAACTCTCTCAGCCTTTCCTCACAGGAGAGGTATTCCATCCCTCTCATCATTTTTGTGGCCCTCCTCTGGACCCGCTCCAACAGGTCCATGTCTTTCCTGTGCTGAGGGCTCCAGAGCTGGATGCAGTACTGCAGGTGGGGTCTCACCAGAGCGGAGTAGAGGGGTAGGACCACCTCCCTCGACCTGCTGGCCACGCTTCTTTTGATGCGGCCCAGGATGTGGTTGGCCTTCTGGGCTCTGAGTGCACATCGCTGACTCATATCCAGCTTTTCATCCACCAGTACCCCCAAGTCCTTCTCAGCAGGGCTGCTCTCAATCCCTTCATACCTTCATCCCCCAGCCTGTATTGATACTGGGTGTTGCCCTGACCCAGGTGCAGGACCTCACACTTGGCCTTGTTGAACCTCGTGAGGTTCACATGGGACCACTTCTCAATCTTGTCCAGGTCCCTCTGGATGGCATCCCATCCCTCAGGCATGTCAACCATACCTCTCAGCTTGGTGTTGTCTGCAAACTTGCTGAGGGTCCACGTGATCCCACTGTCTATGTCACTGATGAAGACATTAAACAGTGTCTCCTCCTGTTTGGTTGCACCCCTCATTGCCCCTCATGTGCAGCTTCTGTCTCGGTCACAGGTCACAATTTAAGGGCAATTAAGAGATTGCAGTGCGCTGGCAGCTGAGGCACGGGCAGTCACACCCCAAACGTGTGCCCCAGGCTCCCGCAGCCTCTGTCCCTCTTTTCCAGGAGGAAACGTCAGCATCCCACCACTGCCTACAGCCTTAATAACCCATTAGCAGTCTGGGCAAATGAGTTACTCTCTCACGGCTACTTCTCTTTGGAGATCTGCCAAAGAAGAAAAGACAAGGGGTGAAGAGGGTGGAGGCAAACCAACTGGGAGCTTGGGTGGACGGGGGAAGGGGAAAGGGGGGAGAAGAGTTGGAGAGGAAAGGTTGAGGCAGCTAATTTTTTTACTTTTTTCCCTGCGGTTAAAGCATTGACAGATAATTTATCACACATTTTGATGGTGCTCCAGCTGGCAGGGAAAAGAGCTATCTGTTTATTAATTCAATTAGCCTGCTTATTTATAAGCAGAGGGCGAGAAGGTGCAGTCCCAGGCCAAACTGTGCCAGTCTCAGACTGCCTGCTGTCAGGCTTCTAGGACAACCAGGAGTGGGAACATCCCACCCTGGCTGCTCTGGCTAGTGCACTCATCACTGTGTTATCTCATGCCTCCTGAGGTAAGGAAAAAAAAAACCACCCCCCCCAAAAAAAACCCCAACAAAATTTCACAGCATACATGATGCACATCAATGAATGTGCAAGTCAGGCTTACCAGAGCCACATGGCTTTGCTGCCACCAATTCAGTGCCCTAAAAGTATTTGCTATGTCTGACATTCTGCCCAGAACTGATTTTTTTAATTCATTAAAATGGATGAATACACTTTGAATTTCAAGTTCAATGGGGATAGTGTTCAAACCAACTGTTGTGTTTTAACCCTAGCTGGTAACTAAGCACCGCACAGCCGCAATACAGTGCCAGGCTGCTGGAGGGGGTAGGAGAGGGCAAGGAGGAGGCTGCTCAGGTACCCACCACTAACATTTGCCATCTTTGAAAAGGGGACGTTTGGGAGGGAGGAAGAAAACACAATGGAAAACAAAGATTGGCTTTGGCCATAGAGAAATGCCCTGAACTAGGAAAGCATTTCCGAGGGCTGGAATAGTGGTGAGGCTACAGCAAGACCTCCCCTGCCTCTAACTGCAGGCAAGGTTAGTATTGCTTTGGTTTGGGCCAGTGGCAGGTATTGCCACAACTTTCCTCTGACTATTCTTCAGTCTGCCCTGGTCCATCTGTGGCCCACTTCTTTGCTCTATGGGGCTGCCTATCTAGGACTACTAGGTTTCCTTCCCATTCCCTAAAGAGTCAAAGACTTCTGATTCTTGAAGCTCCAAATTCTGAAAATGTTGTGCAAAATGCTGCTTGGAGCTATCTGAGCTGTTTCTAACAACACAAAAGATGTGAAAAAATAAGTGATGATGGAGAGCAATTTCCTGATAGCCAAAAAAACCCTCAGCTCTCGAAACTGCAGACCATAATTTTGATGTGATTTCAGTGCTGTCAGAAATGGTGTTTATTTTTCTCTTGCTGCTTCTGTAAACGGTCCAGCTTCCTTTTCTATCACACATAAACACAGTTACAATATAGAGGTACTGGCTTCCAGTTTAGCCCTTAAAACACACTGTGTGGCTTCCCATTCATACAAGTAAGTCCTGCAGTGTTTTGACTTAAAAATGAGACTGCTGACAAGGATAGAGGGGTTTGCTTGGGATAAGGCTAGGATGCACATGCTCTCAAATGCTGTTATCATTACTCTTCTCATTTTGTTCCTCCACCACTAGACATTTAAAGAAAATTTGCATTCCTTAAAATTTTTTTTCTTTAAGTTTCTTTAGAGGCATTATTTTGCTTTCTGAAATCTTGCAGGATGCTTCAAGGCAGGACACCATATCAAAGTAGGATGGCAGCGAATGTTTCCACTGCGGATGACCTCACAGGAGCCTTTAACAAAAGGTTCACTAGAAATGCATCCCCTCCACCCCCCAGCTCCATGGCCAAGTTTGCCTTTCAGCATCTCCTGGCCGATGATTAGTTTAATATTCTGAACCAAGATCCCACTTGACAGATGATTCCACTACCACCGATAGTTTAGGCCACATATCAACATTTTATAAATTCTTAATTTTCTCACTGCAGCCATATTGAACAGTTTTGTGCAAATGAGGCTTATAATTGCCCAGATAAATCAGTCCAATGCTGTATTTCTTAGGATCTTTCTCAATTTTCTCCCTGGAGGATGGGATCCCATCTGCTTCACTACATTCAGGCTAATTGAAGGGCACTGACTTTTCCAAATGGATTCATTAATTACTCTAGCCAGATTCTCTGTGGGGTTCTTCATTCAATGGGTGACACTTGGGCTGTACTATACCATCCACCCATGTTTAGCAATGTTGCTCTGATTCTCAGCTACGAGCTAAAACATTTGCAGACGCGTTGGCAGGAATGGTTCTGGCCTTAACTGTACAGTGTTACAAAACAAATGTAATTCCACTTCTCCTTTGCTTCCAATTTAATATGCATTCAGAATCTATAAATATTGTAACCATGACTGTTTCAATATGTTTTACTCCTTGCCATCATAAATATAAGCAACCGCCCCAAAGAAGAAACTGTAAGTTTACAGGTGTTGCATTGCCAACAGCAGAAAAAGAAGAGAAACGAGCGTTTACTGTCACGTTGCAGAAAATCTGGTATGTGTGGCAGCATAAGGTGAAATTAAACTATTAAACTTAATTGCAAAGCTGTCCTATACAATTCTGGGCCTGCGTTGATTTTATTTAGTACAGCAGCAGCCTGGTTTTTCAGTAAACTCACATGTAATCATATTGCTCACTCAAAGATCAGGCAGACACCAAAGAAAAATAAAGACCCTTCTAGCAAGACCTAACTTAGGTGAGGAAGGTGGTGGTGGTAATATTCAGATAGGAGCAGGCAGAAGGGAACCTGCCAGCAGTCGCAGAATCTGGCTCTGCTGGAAGGTTTATCAGCTTTCTCCAATAGCAGGCACAATTTTACGCTACTTAAAATATTTTATATTCTGAGCGCTTGGTTGGTTAATTCAGGTCTGTGAGGCAACTGGCCTGGGAATCAGTGACACAATCTGCTGTGAGCGAACAACAAGCCTTCATGCTTTCCAGGAATCCCAAAGCATTTTGTAAACATCGGACCCAACTGTGGAAGTTGCCCAGCCTCTTTGCATGGGTCTGTGCTGCCGCACCTCACGCTGCTTTAAAGATGAACCCAATGTCACTAAATGTGGTGGGAGACCCTGTTTATAGATCAGTGAACTACAACTCTGAGATTGCCCCAATATCATAGAAACTCTTAGTGGCAGAGCCAGAAACACAGTCCAAGAGCTGACTTGCTTACAAACAGGGAACAGTCCTGCTCCCTGTATAACTCTTTCCTGCTGATGGTATTGCGAGTCCCCAGGATGCAATAAGGGGACTTTCTTGTGCCTTTAGAGGCAATAACTCTACTTACATCTATGAACAGACAATAGAAAAACTATATATATATTTTAGCTTTAACTATGTGGTTGCTTTGGGCAGTTAATGTCACGCAAACAAAAATCTAATGATACAACTCATCTAACAAATCAGTGAATGTATAATTCTTCTCACATAATGCACCACAGATCTAAACAAATTACTCAGATAAGTAGATCATGTACATAGGGATGTAGATAGGGCCATGGGGGTACATGTAGGGATGTGTTTTGCTCTACAATTCAAGAAAGAATTTCTCTTCTCTGCTATCCTTTCTTTTTTAGCTCAGCAGTTGTGCTTCCCCAAAGCTCTGACAAAGATGGACTTCATAAGGAGCTTGTTTTTTGGGACAGAAAAGTTCTCTCTCACAAGTTTTCCCTCTGCCAGCTTATCTCTTCTAAATGAGGTATGCCTGCTCTCTCAGCAGCTAACAAATTCACTCCTTCGCTGGCCAGTACAGCAAGCTATGCACCTTCAAAGAGAAAGTCTGAAGCAACTCTGTCATCACCTGGCAGGACAGAGTTATTCTGAATTTGAGTGGTTGGTTATTTGATATTTTTTTTTTTCCTTCTCATTTTGTTTGTCTCTCATCTCTCCCTCGTTTATAAACAACTGTTCAGCGGTCAAAAAGCAGTTCATAAATCCTTCACAAAGAAAAGTAAAGCTAAGCAAGAAGCCCATATCTTTTGCTGCTTATTTGTTTTTTTCTCTAGAGCCAGTGCTGGCTGATGAAATGTGGCAGGCAGGCGGGCAGGCAGCCCCCCTCCCCTGCCACCCTCTCCTGGCTGGATGGTGGCTGGCCCGGCTGCAGGGGAGCTACGCTGATATACGTTGGCTGAGAACCTGGACCCGTCCATCCGAGTCCACGCCAGCACTGTCGGTTAGCACCGCATCTGGTTGTGTTTGAGTTCTCAGAAGCCAGCCAGAGACATTTTTGTTTAGGTTAATACATTTTATCACCTTTATGACAGTGAAAATCTATAGCTTGAGTGCTCCAGTTCTTAATGGGGGGGTCCAGGACCTATGAATCACAAGGAATGTTTTGCAGCGAGAAGGACACTCGGTGTGTTTTGCAATGTAAGAAATCAGTCTAGACATTACCAACTTTTAAAAAACAATGTTGAAAGCAGCCCACTAAAACTTTTCTGAATTATTTTTTAAAAAATTCAAAAACAGCTCCACATGCTCAAATGAACTTGATCATGAGCCAGAGACAGTAAGCTGGTCTCAGCCCTAACTGTGGCAGTGCTACACCTTTTTATTCTGGAGCTGAGGAATATGACATATTATATACACCAGTGAATTGTAAAGTAGCTAATTTTCTGTGCAGCAGATAGGAGGAGTGATAGATTGGGCTCACTCCTTACAACTGCCTCACCTTCTCCCTTCTCCCTCTCCCCTCTTCCCTCCCTGCCCAGAAATTGCTCAGACCACTGCATCCATCAAGTCACATACTTAATTTTAGCAAAGAGCTTCACAGGACAGCAAGCAGGGCTTTGTGTTTGCTCTGTATTTAAATATTACAGCCAGTTTTGCCCTGCGCAGCTCTGAATCAGACCGTAATATTATTTCCTATCTCAAGCCCTCTTCTGTTGCAGGTGCTTGAAGAACTGCATTACTATTTTATTTCACATTACGTTTGAGGTGGAGGGGAAAATGTAACAGGATTCAGTGGCGGCTCAAACTGCCTGCAAGTTGTTTAAAATTTTCCTTAATTCTTTCCTGTCAATTTTATCAGCATCTTCTTCCCATTATAGTAGCATTCTGAAATATTTTAGTAGGATTCAGAGATGACCTCACTTGTTTAATATCTTTATTTTTTTAAGCAGGGTCCAATATAATTTCACCAGTCTTCAGAGTCGATACTTCCAAAAGGCTATTTTTTCCATTATCTTCTTCTGACTGAAAACCATAGAGGCACAGATGAATGTGCCTTTTTGACCTTAAAATCACTATATTTTGAGTAAGAAGTAATGTTACCAAGAGCAACATGCATCTGGCAGGATTCGCCCACAAAAGGAATGATAATGATTTATTTTAAAAGTGTTTTGTAAACGGGTATATGCTTGGGTGGACCAAATTATATCCACTTGAACAAGGTATATTCTAGTTTAAACTAGAATTAGACAAATCTCAGTAGCTGCTTCCAGAGGGTATTATTATTAGTCATGTTGATTTAAAAATGAAACTCATCTTTGTCCATATACTAGACATACTGTGATTTATTCTTCTCTGGTCTTTTCCTCCTTCTGATTCTGGAGGTTTAAATTACTGGAAAATAAGTAAGAATATACTTTGAAGTAACAAAATCTTTGCCCATGATGTCAAACTATGCAGCTAATGTCACAGCCTATCTGCAGTATAGCATCTGACATGAATCTTACTTTCTTCAAAATTTGTTTCTCTCACACCGTGGCAAAATAGGATAGATTAAATATACTACAGCAGAGATACTGGAAGAATTCACTTCACGTATGCAGTTGTTGCCCTGGGACAGCTGAGTAAACAGCTTGCAAAAGTCTGTTTGAAGACTGCCAGCTAGTTACACCCATAATTTCATCTCTATTAACAAAAACAACTCAAACTGTCGCAATGCCCCAAGTTGATTACCAAGCATCTAAATTATAGAGTGTTGCTTGAGTAACCCTCTGCAGCAGCAGGGTCTGTGTTTTGATACCCGTTCAGTAATTCCCACCTTGCTGATCAGTAGAATATCCATCAAAACCAGCAAATGCATAAGAAAAGATACAGAGACGTTTGGCAATATTATCCCGTGACTGACAGAAAAATAGTTGTGTAATACTGTTCAACTCAGTGAGTCAGAAAAACAAGTCTTATAAATATGTCCTTCTGAGCTGGATATAGAACAATCCAGGGAATGAGAGGGCGATCTGGGGGAAAAAAAATCCACAGTAACTGTTTTTGCAAATAATGCCATCGTCGTGTTCAAATAGCTGGTGTTTCTGGTGCGGTGCTCAACACCAGATCGGCAACACAGATACCTGCACAGGCTTACTAAACTTTAAAGTGATGTGCTGACAAAAACCAGAAGACTGCTTGGGCTGTGACACCAGAACTGGAATGGAAAATAACAGCTTGCTGGAGACCCTCTCACTGGAAATTCGAGAGTCCCTCACTCACTGAGACTACCCAAATGAGTTATTCCACACTAACATGAGGGTCAAAATATGGCCAGAAATCAGTATCAGCTTGGTGACTGTAATGCACGAAGCACAGAAAGAGCTTACCAAAGCCTTCACTAGTAAAGAAGGAAACTCTGTTACACACATCAATCTGCCAATGGAAATAATCTGGAGTGGGGGCAAATACAAAAGAAATACCTGGGAATTATCAAAGAGTGGCTTGAATAATTTTCCAGATTAAAGCGATGGCTTTGTAGGTTTTTTATACTTCAGTTCAATTTCTATCCTTCCTTTTAAGTTTCATTAATCAAACCAAGAAAAAAAGCTTGTATGAGGACTCCACGGATTCACATCATACTTCAAACTTAGGTCCGTTGACCCTGCTTGATAAAAAAAGGGTCACTAGTGCAACATTACACAAAATTATAGAATCAGAAATTTAGACCAAGGGAACCCAAATTTTTGTTTGTGGAAACAATATGATGGCTATCGTGCAATGCAGTAACACATACGTGCACTGCAATACACTTAGGCATGGTATTACATTTAAGCACATGTTATGCTACAGT
The DNA here is from genome assembly GCA_013401275.1 of Pandion haliaetus. Lineage (NCBI taxonomy): Eukaryota > Metazoa > Chordata > Aves > Accipitriformes > Pandionidae > Pandion > Pandion haliaetus. The sequence continues at coordinate 162,743 of VYZV01003257.1, read as the reverse complement.
ACATTGACATTCACTACTGTGAATGTATCAAGTCCTTTGTAACACATAAAAAATTGGGGAACTGCAAATATCATGTAAGCCGTATGTTGGGAATCCCCAATTTTGGTGTTGTTTAACACAGCTAGAGCACAAGCAATCTATGCTTCAGCAAAATCTGAATGACCATCACTCTCAATATTTGTAGAAATTTCCAGTTCTTTTGATGAATTGCCCTTATAAAAATACATATTTTTAATTGTACTGAGTTTGATTAAGTTTTTAACTGCAAAAGGCCTGGCAAGACGAATGAAGACTTCAGACAACGATTTAAAAATTATGCATTCAAAGAAACATGCTCCCTCCTGTTTAAATTTGTCTTCCCACATTGTCTTAACATATTAAGAAATCTTAACACATTAAACAGAAATTGTGCAATAATTTCAGAGATTAATGACAAGAGTGGGAGAAGACAATGACTTTTCTTTGAGAAATTATCTGGAGGCACTTTGCCTCCAGTCTCCAATTAAAAAGAAACCACAGAACACCTTTTATCTTCCCCTATTTCAATTTCTGTCTCAAAATACTGTGCTAAAGCAGTATCCCGAACCAAAAAACAGGAATGAACTAGATAACATGAGCAATCTGAGTAATAGGCTTTACGTAGTCCACAGAATTTGAGCATGATTGTGCTTATTTCACAAAAGCTATGTCTGTGTACATTACACTCTGATTTGCACAGACTGTATGCAAGAGGTGTAGCAAACTGAACAGAATTATGTATGCCTCTGTGTGTATCATCCCCACCAAAACCAACTTTTTCGGCTAGGTTATGGTTCTCCAATACAGATGTCCCACGCAAGCCCAAGCTCAGCTCAATGTGCCAGCAAACATCCCAGAAATTCAACTGTTCATGCTAATGGTATGACCCACAGTTTATAGGCTTTGCAGGTCACCTTGCAAATTGCTCTGATGTGGTTTTGCATTAGCGTTGGAAGGACAGTGAGATACCGTATTAGATTGCAAACGATGACTGCGGCATTTAGGACAGTGAAGGAGAAGGGGTGATTTGTGTTGTCAGTGATTGCGCATAGAGATTACAGAGGTGAACTGCTGCATATGTGTCTGACGGTAGTTGAAGTGAGTCTCTCCGTCTTTCCCTTCAAGCTTTTATTGACCGGACTCAAGATTGTACATTTGTGCACACACCCACGTGTGTGTCTTATTCATTGTACCCCCTCTGACCTGCACACCTGCAAAACCCTCCTGTGTGCCCCTGTTCAGCCCGTCGCAGGTCCCTGGGCAGGGCTCCTGCCATCTCAGCATCTCACTCTGCAGCCGCTACAAAGCAGTTCAAGGTCACTAGGTGGACAGCAGGCTGCAAGCACAGTGTGTTATTGCTACCATGGCAGTTCAAGTGGAAATATCTGCGAGGTTCTTCACAAGCCCAAAATTTCCATAAGGTTCACTTCCAAGCGAGTGTAGAGTATACGGATGGAGTATGAAAACAACGGGGGCGCTTGGTAACGTTTATAGTTGTGAAGGCAGCAGCTGAGTGAGAGCTCAAAGAGTTGGCACAGGATCTCCTCCTCCTCCAGCCTAGCAAGGAAAAGACATTACAGGAATGGGGGGGGAGAAAGTGGGGATCTACCACTGCGGAGGAGCTCAGCGCCTGAAGAGTTACGAACATGCCGCCCATCAAGGGTAGGACTCTGCTGTTGGACACAGTGACTGCAGCGAGTGAAATGATTAACCAAAGTTACAAAATAAGGAAAATAAGGCACCAAAAAGCTGTGACCCACCCACTCAAACACATATGTGAAACTATAAATCAAACACTAACCACCCAGCAAATTGGCAGCTGGCACTATAATGCTACATGCAGTGCCAGCTAAAGGCTTCCTTATATGTTTTGGGTTAACTTTGTTTTTTAAGGTCTTTGCCACAAAAGAAAAGCCTTAAAAATACATGTACGTGCATCTGAATTTAAGAGAGAAGAACAAGAATAAAGAAACTCTAAGAGGGGAGCAATGCTACCCTACCATCTGTCGGCTCCCACCGTTACCTTCCTGTAAAACCCTGGTGAAGAAACTAAAGGGAATTGGGTTCAGTGTCTCTGCCAATCTGTCATTTCAACAGGAAGCACTTTCTGCCATACAGTAATAAATGTTTCTTGCTGGCAAATTTGCTTTTTTACCACCTCTAGCGTCTCACTAGGACTGGCGGCAGACAACTTCACCAAACCTTAAAGCCAGCCTTTTATAACATCTACATAGTGTCTTCTATTGTAACAGCATTAAAAAAACCAAACCATGCAGCAAACCTTTTAAGTTCTCTCTTTTCCAGTGCCATTGGTGAACTTTAATGAGATTCGTCGTCCAAAAGGCGAGTTTTGTTCTGAATTTCCTACGGAATATATTGGCAAAACAACAGCTGTTGTACAGTGCTAAGGCTGTCTCCTGCCCACCCCCTGCTTTGGCACCGCTCACTTGGATGTGTTGATTCATACGTAGGAGAAGGGGAAAGCACTGGACCCACTGGCTGTAGAGCGTAGGAAGGAGGTGCGTCTGCCAGCAAATCTCTAGACTTTGATCACTCCTACTTATTTGCCTCTGTCTCCCTGCTGCACTCATTTTGCCTAAAGTCATCCCACTTTGGCAAGGATGTTTGCAAAAGCTCATAAGCCAAGCATAGTCAAGCCTAGTTAGTATAGAGATGGGAAACCTCCAAGGAAAACCTAGCTACCGCAGGAAGATATCCAGCTGGCATGCTGCTTTCTCTTTTAGCAAAAAAACAGTCACCCAGCATTGTGTGGTGGGTGAGGGGGCAAGAATTCAGCAGTGGAAATAATTTTCCTTTCTTCTTTCAAACTGAAGCCTGGGTCACTTACAATCACTGAAGGACCATAAGAATTTACCTAGAACAGTCACATGAAAAGAGATACCCAGATGAAAACCTAACCTGATTTGTATCCTACCTCCTTAAAATTATGCCTGCAAATCCAAACACGCATCCCCCTTTCCCATTTTAAGATATTGAGTGGATTCAATTCTCTCTCTAAGAAGGTATAAAAAGTCATTCAAGCTTGCTAAAGGCTTTGGCATGAAATACAACACATCTAACCCTTTGCATCTCGTGTAGTCATTTGGACCCATGTAAAATGCAACATCCCACCATCTGAGCAATGAAGATTGCATTTTACGTTAAGTGTAAAATGTCAATGCCAGATGCCCACAGAGTGAGATCCAGTATGTCCTGGAGCTGTGTTACTCATCTGGTGGTCTACAAGACATCAGAAGGTGGTCCTTGAAATGCATGGAAACACATACACGTATTCCTGTGCAGCTGGGAGGTCAGTGTCTATAGGCAGGGCTCTAGCTGGGAGTCAGTGCCCGATTCATGTCAGGGTCTAATTAACATGTCTGTAATTAGAGCCGCAAAATGATAATTTCACAAAATAATATTTAGTTTACTATAAGTGTTGCATGTCTTGTCACCACTGCCACCACTGCCTTCCCTGCCCAACAGCTAAACAGTGGGGTGCAATATTATCTACAGAGTCTGTTCGTAACAGTGAGATGCCCTTCCAGTTTAAAAATGTGAAGAATCCCTGCTCTACACAAACATTCAGGTGATGCTTTAGTAAAGATTTGTGTTCCTGGTTCATCCTGCCAGTATGAACATCTCCCATTTTACCAGATTTGCACCGCTGGGTTTCTGTTCTACCACCCACAGTCACTGTAATTTCCTATTACTTCAGCATCCACCCACAGTTTCTCTGAACAATATATTGGGCTCTTCAGGCACTATGGCAATACTGATACATAATAATTACACTACTGTACATTTGCATACCCACCCTGCCTTCTCCAGCAACTCCTGAGCTGGGGCAGCAACAGATTTGAGCTTTACCAAGAAAGTCACACTGCGACCGCTGTGACCAACTGAGGATGCTGCTTTGGTCCTGGTGGTGTGCAGGGGACACATACACAGAAAAGCCCAGCACTGTTATCACCACATACGTTTTCATTTCCATCAAAGTGGGAAACATTTTGTTTTCAGCAGAGCGTGACTCAGAAGCCCACTTCTTGATAGAAAGGAGTCTTTAATTTTGTTTTAGTCTAATCAAAACCATGCAACAGCTACATTTCACCCAATTTGCTCAACATCATGTGAAAGTGTTTGCAACTGTAAGCAAAGCATTAAAAATATCATGAAGATTAGCAAGGGGAAGATGGGAACAGCCTGGCAGGATGGTGGCTGACAGCTGATGTTTATTAGGACTGGATGGAGCAGTAAGTTAACAAAACCTGCCACTTCAAAACAGCCAAAACCAAACATGTCCTGAGGATCAGAATCCACACTGGGAAGGGGAGGAGGTGACAGAGCAGGCAACCCCTCCCCACAACTGCTCTCAGAGCTTTTGCTTTGGGATATAGCAAATCTTAGCACACAATGTACCAGAGCCTCATTATTGAAAACATCACAGCTTGCTGAGCGTACTAGTACATATGAAGCTTATAGTAACTCCATATTCCTGAGGAGTTCTCAAAAATTTGACTATGGGGCTTGTATTACAGACTTATTGTCAATAAACTACCTATTTAATATGCCAGGGCACCTAAGACAACCCAATCCCCTTCAGTCTAATACAGAGAAATGCTAAGCTTGGGAATTATAATGATACTATCACTGTCGCTGTTTAGTAACAGGGGAAAATACTGACTTTCAGTGATCTCAGATTGTTAAAAATCTGTGAGTAATTAAAATTAATGTGGAAATTTTTGCTAGACTGCTTAAGAAATAAAGAAGCTCCTTGCTAATGCTGCTGACTGATGGTAAGTTAAAAATTTGCTGAGGACATCAGACCATGAGAAAAAAAAAAAATTAAAGAAACAGCTTTTTTTTTTGCAGTGGCACATGCACAGCCTCTCATGGGCTGGCACACTCTCATATGCAGTATCGACTGTTAGAGGCTACAATTTTCACTTGATCTTTAAAAAAAACCTATTGCTAGAATCCCAGCTGAGGGAAAAACATTGATCATAACATGCAGAAATGAATAGAAAGAGAACTTTTACTGAGTGATACTGCAAGGTTATTTAAAAAATGTTTTTACTGGCAGATGTTGTTGGTTATAGCAAAATCTTCCCTTTTGTAGAAACTAAGAATAAAATTAGGGGTAATATGTTAATCTAATCACTCCACATGAACCAGAACCACCCAAAAAAAAAAAAATATCTAGCATTTTTTGGTAAGATTTACCCTCGCAAAAATGATTTGATCCGATTTTTAAATTTGGGCTAATTCATTTGGAAAGAGTGACCTGCTCCTGCTTCCATCCAATCAAGGAAAAAAAATTCCCAGTAGAGCAAGGGTTGAACCATTTAACTTTTAAGTTTATTTTTCCTTGTTGTATTTAATGTTCTAACCAGACGTCCTACAAAATAAACTACAACAAGCTTGTCTGGACATTTAATAAGGGCCAGATTCAGCAAACACCAGCTAGTAAATTTAGCATTTAACGGGCACAATTCATTGGCCCTATTTTGTAAAAAGAGACACATATTCAGGGAAGGATATTACATGCAGAGATGTCTCAGAGAGATACTGCTGAAGTGTACATCAATTTTCATTTATACGGTTTAGTTCTTGGATGTGATATCTTTATTGTGTAGAGACTTGCACTACTTCAATTTAACAACTACTATTTTGAGTATTTCCAAATAAGTAATTTCAATAGACTTATTCCAGTACAGCATTTTCGAAGTCTGAGAGTTCACCCAGAGCCTTTTTGATTTTTGGCTACAGAGGTCAAAGCAGGTCATGGTAAAGACCCAAAGTACCCATTTCCCTCCTTAATCTCGTTAGAGTGGTTTTGTACTTCATAATACTTAAAAAATTAGATCATTAAGAGGATACAGTTCTTTGTTGTTACTAATATTAATCTATCTCCATTGGTCAAAAGAGCCAAGCTAAAGAAGGTTAAAAGAACCTAGCTAAAATAAAGAGATGAGTTTTCAGTATTTTTGTTCCAGGCTGTGTGGAACAACAGCTTTACAACTGGCCATGAAAGTACCCAGCTAATGTGGCGTTGACCTGATCCCACTCCCAGTAAAGTCAGTGGAAAGACTTCAGCAGTGCTTGGACCAAGCCTGTTATATGAGGTGAATGAGTAATAAGAATAATACACAGAATGATTCACATTTAATAGGACTATTGTCAAAATACAATGCAAGCAGGAGTTTTGAATCCCTTGAATGTCTGTCAGTGCACGTCTTTTCGCCTGATTCTCTCTCTTTATTTCTTATTGCAAACTAGATGGTAAAGTAAGAGCAAGAAGCTGGCCTAAACCACCACTGATGTCCAACAAATGACCAAACTCACAGACTTAAGGAGGGAGGACAGGGGTGGGGGTGTTAAGAGGAAAGCGGGGGTGTTGAACAGGGCCAAGACACAAGGTCAAGCCCAGGTGTTGTGGTCAGATGCTCTGGTCAATGCTTTGCACACACGCTGCTGCCGCTGCCCCTGCCCCTGGTGCCATCTGGTCTTCCTAAATCAATCCTTTAGTGTTGAGAACAGGAAGGCAATGATAAAATTTGCTCAAATCAGGGAAGACTGCAGAACCAGGCTGGAGAGGTAGTGCTTTCTCATCTCTCCTGCTAGTAAACATGTTTGCCTGTGTGAGTCTACATTGCCCCAGTCAAAAATTAGTGCTCCTCTGTGCCACAATGTCTGGGCAAATGGTAGTAAAGCACAGCTCAGCTAGAAATTAGATCCCAGGCCAAGAAGGACAAATGCATAAAATGGAATTGGTGTAAGAATCAATCTGTTTACCCACTTGCTTTACTAAGATCAGAGTTATAAAAGAGCTGCTGAAGAGCTTAAAAGGGACCTTCTGAATTCATTTAGGTAAGAAAAGAGTAGGAAAGGAGAGAATTTCATCACTTAGGTTTGAAAGAAAAAAGAGAAATTAAAAAGGAACAACGTAACTGAGTGCATTGCAATGGATATTTAACAAAGGCATTCAGGGAATGACCACACATACTGCAACTTGTATCATTTTGATTTTTAAAATGTAATTTTGACAATGCAATTGCTTTAACTGTCTCTAGTGATAGCAAGTGCTTATAACCATTGCTTGTATTACAGCAAGAGCCCTTTTAACATCTGAAAACAATAAATAGAGCACTGGAAGGCAACCTATGCTTTCAGCTCTTTTTGATTTAACAACTCCAAACAGCACTCCAATGAGTAATACTGGAATAGCCAAAACCTGACATTATCTAATGTTGTTGCCATTGTCTAAATGAATAGTATATGCTGAACTTTATAAAGAGAGTATGAATAGTAACAGACTGTATAAAATATTTATCTATGATAGAAAAGGTAAAAGCCACATGATACACAAATGGGTAATGGTGATTTATATAATGCTCACTGAGTGTGAATGACCCCACTAAATCTCATTATCCTAAGTATAGATATAAATTCCTATGTGACAACTGAAATGTGGAAATAGCAGGAGCATTATAGATCTCCAGTCTCCAATTACTCTAGGTAAAGTATGAAAGAACTTTTTATTTAATGACAAAAGCATCAGAGAAAATAGTGAGTAATATGGTAGGTAAAGACTTTATAATCTACTGCTTTGAACTCCTTTTCGTATTAAAAGGAAGTGAAATCTGGGTCTGAACTCCACATAATAAACTTGACTTTGTTCCCACTGACATCAGCTCCAGTTTTGCTTCCAACCTTCATGGGAATGGACTAAGTGAAATAACACATGAAACAAATTACTCTAAATACCTATTTACCAATTGTTTTTTAACACGGCCTTTCTGAGGTGCTGAGAAGTAATAGCAAAATTACTGCTAAGACTCTTAACAGTGACAGTGACTCTTAAGGATGTATGCTCTTCTGCATGCATGTGCATACAGAGACAAATAAAAAAAAGGTAAAAAGTGTAATATAAACGTACAGCATTCACTCTCTCTAAACTCAGAGACAGATGAAACACCTAGAACTTCAATGAAAATGAATGTGCAATCACACCATACTCCTAAAGCAGACTCCATCAGGAATCATCTCTTGCACAGACATCTTCCATATTAACAGTCAGGTTGCACAGATGTAAAATGTACCAGTTTGGCCCATTTTATTCAGCAGCAGTCCCATAAAAATAGGATTTATCTTCCTTCACTTCCACAACAAGAAAATTTGTATAACCCTGTCACCTAAGCATCCTTTATAGCCTATGCAAGGGACAGGCACTTCCAGAGAGTGATTAATCCTACCTAATTTCTGACTTTTCATTCATCCCATCATGCTTGGGACATCTCTGTCAGATGGCTGGTGATAGAACGAGAGAAAATGGCCTCAAGTTGCAGCAGGGGAGGTTTAGATTGGATATTAGGAAAAATTTCTTTACTGAAAGGGTTGTTAGGCATTGGAACAGGCTGCCCAGGGAAGTGGTTGAGTCACCAGGGAGCGTGTAGACAAGGCACTTCAGGACATAGCTTAGTGGGCATGGTTGATGGTGGGACTCGATGATCTTAAAGGTCTTTTCCAACCTAAATGATTCTATGATTCTATGATCTGCACATGTAATGCAGCAAGTCAGGTGTGCCCAGCTCTACAGCAGAGAGAGGACTAAGGAGGAGGACCTGGCAACTACTTTGGTCAGTTATAATTTGCCTGCGTTCACAAGCACACAAGTTTGTACAGTCCTTCTGCATAGTTGTCTAGCCTGATTTCATTTCGTCTACTCTTGTAAGTATCAACATTTCTCCTGAAGCTGACAAATTAAAAAAAAAAAAGGGAAACATGTCTCTTTTTTATAAAAAGATGGCAACAGAATTTTTTTTTATTTTTCATACAAATTAGAAAGGAACAACATCACTGAGTTTCAGTCTGTATCAAGCCTGATATGCATCAGCCTCTCCCCTTATCCCCTCAAAATAAATCAAGCAGTGATATTTTCATCTCAGTTCATACCACAAATATGATCTGAATTTTATGTATGGTAGAACAAATCCAGAAGAATTGCAGCAAGCTCACAAACATGTAAAACCAGGGTGAGACCAAATTTTGTATCCACGTATGCAAGCAGGGGTGTAATCAACTTCTATATACCTGAGAAGTTCAAATACAAGACACAGCTGTCTCACAGATGCACTCAGCAACCTCAACCTATACCCCATGTGCCACTGAGTTGATCTGTCAAGATCAGGATAAATACCCTTGAGAAGGTTGCTTTCAATTAAAGTGCCCAAGAAGCTCTTCCAGGTAGTTTTGAAACAGACACAAGAGTAATTCTTAAATTGAATTCCACTCCTGAGTTAATTGCATTCTGCTGGATTAGCCACTGGATATCTGTATCTATACCATACAGAGTTTGCAAAATAAACATCCAAACTCCCCATTTACTGTTCTGGCTCTTCTATAGACAAAGCCCTATTCATTTAATCACGCGGATTGTTTAGGTTGAATTAGTCAAACCAATAATCTGCAGAGGTTTATTCAGCTCTGGCAATTATCAATTTGTAAAGATGTTTGGGGAAAAGAAAGGGGCGGGGGGATTACGTAAACGGGTACCAGGGCTCTTCTCTCAATGCCAAAGGAAATTTAGGATTGCAAAGGAGAGCAGAGATCCAGCCCCTGGAAGGGAGTTGGGTTGCAGAGCACCGACAGCTCTGCTGAGGGACGGCTCAACCCCAGCAGCTTTACCATGATTTCCTAAACCTGGACATCAGTTGAGCTACGCAGAGGTAGCGAGGTGCACTCTGGCTGCCTGTGAGTTGGCTGTAAGTCAGGACACTACTGTCTGTCAGGTGGTGAGGAGCGAGCGATGCTCTGGCCAGGACTTGCAGTCAGTTCTCAGAATATGATTTCAGGGACCTGCCAACTGGAGCCAGAGGCCAAAGGCCAAGTCCTGCTCGGTTGACGCCCCATTACTTGTAGACTTGACCCTCCCTCGTTTGATTCTCCCTCGAATCTCCTGCCCCAGGGGAGGCCTTAGGTGTGAACACTCCCGCCTGAGCAGATTTGAAGGGAAGGGCTATGATGGGTTTGTCCCCCATCAGCTGTTTTAGCAGCTCCCTCCCCAAAATGCACACTGCCCTTGGCATGGTCCCCATCATGACCACACAACAGCAGATACAGTAGACGCCCACTGCTTCAAGACCTCCCTAAGTATCCCCCAAAACACCAGTGGGGTCCCAAGGACAGGAACACCCCTCCCTACCTCCGCACTGTCCCACCACTGCCCCCAAACCAGTGCCCAGCACTAACCTCATAGAGGTCCCGGAGCTCCAGTGAGGGCAAGGGGCAGACGGGGGGCTGCTGAACCTCCCGCCATCTGTGCATCCCCCAAAGGGAGAGCTAGTGATCAGGGAAAGGCAAGGGATGATCACAGTCTCTGTTTTTAATAAGGCAGAACTCTTGCTTAAGAGGAAATCGTTTTATGGACCATCTAGGCCTGGTCTTGAAACCTTGGCAACGCAGCATTATAGACCAACTTTCCTAACTTAAACCTTTTGCCAACAACAGAGATGTTTCCATGAAACAAAAGGAAAAAAACACACCTCATGCATAGTTTAAAGTCACTTGTAAAGAGAATGTTTTTGGCTTCTCTCCCAGTTACTCAATATGTGAGCTCTACAACTTGATCAGAAAGAAAAAAATAGGGGAAAAAAGGGCAATGTATTGAAGTTACATTCCTGCTTTTGCCTTTTGGGGCTGTAAGAAAGAACAATTCGTAATTGTTCCAAATAACTGTTGTCAAAATACTTTCCTTTTTTTGGCAATCTAGACATTAATTAACTACATCTGTGTGATCCAGGGGGGATCTCTCACTTGCCTGTAATACCTCCATTACTTGAACTAAGCATCGTTATAAAGACATCAGTCCCTGTAATTTGATTTCTATGCTGGTATTGTGTATTTATTCAGTAGCTTTGCAAATAGACTTAAAGCTCCCTTGTGTTGGAAATATTATTTACAGAATGCCTTATAAGGAAGCAGTTTGAACTGATGTATGTAGAACTGTGTGAAGTTAAGAGACCCAGAGACCTCTGGTTGAAAACCAAATTAAACTGCTGGTGACACCTGCATAAGTTTCCCTGTTTCCCACCTTGTCTAAGCTCTCCTCTGAAAAAAAATGACCCAGGCTAAATCCCAAAGTCCTGAAGAACTCCCAAGTCCTAATCTCAGTCTCTTCAATAAAAGAGCAACTAATGCAGTGTCCTCTTAGGGCAGAGGCCCACGGAGAGGCAAGTAGAGGGATGCAGCCCATGCTCAGAAGGTGCCAATGCCCTCCTCATGCCTCTGGGAAAGATACCAGTAAAAAGGAAACTGAAATGAAATGGTTTTTAAATGGCAGTTAACACCAGTTAAGGTGTAAGATCTGCTGCTCACAGAGGTCAGAATTAATCTAAAATTAGGGTCAGTAGTCTAAAATATGTATCTAGATTATTTCTGCACAGGGCAAACCATTCCATGCCTTGGGGATGAATTACCCCCTGGAAGTGATTACAGCTTACAGGAGGAGTTTAATCCAGGCTGAATGAGACAGCTAATGCTAGGTCACAAGAGGCACACCTTTCATAGCTCAGCTGCCTTCAACCCTTAGACCCGGCAGTGACAAGTTCCATGTCCCAGTATCCCAAATTACACAGTGTGGAGGCCCATGCCATTTTAAGCAGACATACATGCCGTAAAATCTAACCTGACATTAGCCTGCACGACATGACCTGATTTGCTGCTGTGCCTTAGCGTACCTGCAGGCTGACATGCTTTAATGCTTCATGTGGCCAAAATGATACAGTAGCTTTTATTAAAAAAGTTAATGCCAATTCATGACGAAGAATGCTGGAACTATTACCCATACTTAGTTGAAACCCTTGGGAAAATATCTGAACTGTTTTAGTAATTAACGGCTCACCATAATGCAAAATGATAACAAAGATTAGGAAAGCTTGTGCAGGAAATCACCCTTGAAATAAAGTTCTGAGGAGGTATGTTTGTTGTTCAAAACACATTTTCCACAAATAAAATCAAAACAAACCCAGAAGTTCTGCGTGGGAGGGGAGGAAAAGGGAGGGGGAACGTATCTGGCATTTACGCATTGAAGCCCATCAAATAATGGATGAGGAATCAGAGCTGACATCATGGCATAACCAACAGTCTGGGAGCTATTTGCATGTGGTTAGGAACTAAATTCTCCTCTGCTGCTGATGTCATTTGACAAACTTGCATTAGTGATGTGGATTGGCAGGATTTCCTTTTTTTCCACATAATAAACACCCATGGCATACCACAGGCCTACGGGAACCTGGGCATGTCAGGAACACTGTGAGGATGCGAGGTGTTGGAGAGGAGAAAAATTCACACTCTGGGGCTGCACACGCACAGGCAGGGAGTGGTAACGCCGGCTGCCATCCTCTGTATGCACTGGCAAGCACTCCTTCAGCCCACGTTCAGCAACAGCAAACTGCGACATTTATAGAGTCAACATATTTAGTAAGCAAATACTATAGTTAGTATGCAAAAGAAACAAACAGGGTGATTCCTCTTTCACCCCTCCAGGCAAAATAGCTCAAGCCGCATGAATGCGTACAGCATGTAAACCAATTAGACGCATAGTGTAAAAGCTGGTGTGGTATCTGAATATCCCTCTGCATGACATAGGAGCAAACAACGCCAATTTACAGTCACATTTGCTTTCCTATGCAATTACATGAAACAGCCTTTTAAGTAAAAAAATCAGCTACAAGTAGAATTGAAGTTTACTGTGTTTCTTGTTTATTTATAGTTTTATTTTATGCATATGTATACAGTGTCTATATACATTTTTTCCAACATATACTAGAATTATGCACTGAAAGCTTTAAAACATCCTGACTGTTTCGATTTCAGTGTCCTGTGACAAGGAAAAGCTCTGTAATTAATCATGCTAATTCAAATGAGAATTACTTTTTGGTTGAACTAGTGTTTTTACAATTGCCTCCAGATTTTGTGCTTTTCATTAATACTATTAGTGCTATGGAATTACTTACTCCTCATTCTATATACGCTTTTCTGTAAGTCAACTAACAAAACTGATTAGTAGCTGTGAAAGAGCATACTGATAGAATAAAAATATATAAAATAGTTTTTGAGAATTCTCAGGCTGAACCCTATATATCATGGTGTTTTGCTTAGTACTCCAGGCCCTTCTCCCTATTACAAATAAACTTACGGAAAATTGAAGGTTTTTAAACTTGCCTTTAAGAGACCATACACTTCCTGAACAAACCTTTTTTAAATTACACTTAAACACATGTAATCAATCTTTACTACACAGATAGGAATTTAGCATATGGTTGGGGAGTTATGTTTTTATTTTTCTAAAGTAGGCACTTGGCCCTTGTAGATGAAAACATACAATTAACAACAATAACCTAAACTAAGGCAAAAAGCAAATTTTACAGTATCCTGCAATGATAGCACCACTGTAAGAGTTAAATAAACCAACAGCAGCAGCAGTACCCAGTGGGGCCCAGGTAGAATTTGGATTAACAGCTTCACAGAAGCAGAGCAAAGGTGGGGAACGTTTTTTCAGTTTGTTTTCACTGTTTTAAAGATTATGGGGCAGAACCGCACCTGGAGTGAGTGGACAAAAGCACGTTGAAGTCAACCCAACAGTGACAATTTACATTTGCCTTGGGAATATAAAATCACGTATAATTTGCAAGAGCAGCTAAAGATGTTGAGCGTATCACGTGCGACATTTCCGAGAGCTCCCCATTTCTGTAACACTCGTACGCGGCTCTTCCCAGACCACGGGCTGTTCCACCGTGTCCCTAGCAGGGCTCTGAGCTGCAGCAGGCAAAGCCACAGGGCACATGGGCAGAACAAGGTCAGAATTCTCCAAGCACCCCCTGAGATGAGCTGGGGACGAGGAGTTAACAGGGATTCAGTTACAGCTCATCCTGATTGCCTGGAGGTGGACCAGCAACGTGCATCGGGGCCAGGGGAACCGACCCTGCTCTGCTCTGTGAGCACAGAGACTCACCAGTTCCCATGTGCCTCAAAACTTTCGGCCTCACCTCCAGCTCCACTGCTGCCTGGGAGCACCAGGTCTCAGGGAATTTCATCTGGGCACCGCTGCATCCCTCACACTGAAATTCACCTGCAGCAGGTACCTGACCTGCTGACCATGCAGGGGCTTGGAGCAGGAGAAGGACAGGAAGGTTATGCAGCAACCAGGCACCACTAAAAACACTGAATTCCTCAGCAACAGCCTAGTACCCTCTTCCACCATAGGATCAGTGTGTTTGGAGCATGCCATCACACAACTCTGCACCTGTATGCCTGCTTTTGTCACAGACTGGCATAACACAGCCTCATGCACCCAATTTCCAGGGACTTGAGAGGTCTGCATAAATATAAAAGCAAATAAAAAGGGGAAAGCCGAAAGATGCAAGTACAAATATTCAAAATAAGATTCCTCAAGGATTCCAGAGATGCATGTAAAAATTCTACAGAGCTTCATTTTTTTGGAAGCTGCTATCATACAGGTAGAAACAGATAGATGGTGCAGGAACATCATGGAACAAGACATAATCCTGCTCCAAATTACATTCACTGATCTTGTACTAGCACAAGGGAGGACCGGCAGGTAGCTTGGCTGGGACTGTTTGGTAGACAAAAATAATTTCAATTGCCCTGGACAGAGGCTGTTCCCAGTAACACCAGTTTATGCATCTCTACCAGCCCCCTCAAAATGAGGCCCCTCCCTGAACTGCCTCTTTGTAAATTTAGTTCTGTATTCCTAATCCATTAGTTTCCTCAAAGTTTAGTTACTTCAAGGGTAAAAAAAAAAAAAGGCGCAAAGAGGAGAAAAAGAACCTTCTTAAAAGTGAAATCAAAGCTGCAGGAACAGCACTCAAAGCTGAATATCCCTGTTTATTTACAGAGCGGGTACAACACAGACAACAGCAGTCAGCCCTCCCTGGCTACCTTGCCAGCTTGCTTCAATGCTGACTTAGGAGGACCACCCAGGCGAGGGTATCGCGGGCTCGGTGCCCATGCAGTCTTTGGCCCCGCTTCTGAAGCTGCCAGCAAAGATGCCAATTAGGGCCAGCAGCAATTTGGACACCTGTCTGCTCTGAACCCGAATGAGACCACCAACTAATGCTTTACACATGGGCTCCAAAGCAGCTATCGCTTTCCAGCTCAACTTCTGTGGGCTGGATTTGAACTACTGACCTGGAAGCAAAAGGCTCATTTATGCTCGGGCTGCAAGAGCCTGAATTCCTCCCCCTCCCCTTTCCAACTCTCACCCTTTCCAAAGTCAGACAAAACCAGGACACACATATTTGGGAAAGAAACAACGGCCACCAGAAAATATAATTAAAGCATGACAAAACCGGGCTTTAAAATGCGCATTAAGACAAAGGGAGGTTTTGGCGCGAGTGAGGATGATGGGGGAGGCAAGGCTGACAGGTGGCCAAGGGCAGGAGGAGGAGGAAGGAGAGGGAGGGGAAGCAGAGCACCCGCTCTTCCGGCAGCCCTGCAAGTTTCCTCTTGCTTCTGCTCCATAACCTTTCCTTTCCTAGAACAGAGTCAGATGCAAGTTACACCAAAGGACAGAACTGGAAAGAAGCACAAGCATTTACTCTTTTGTGTCGCATTTACTGTTTTCTCCCAATAAAAGCAACTTGTGCTGCATGTCCAGCTTCCAGAGACTGAATGTGGTTATTTGAAGCACCACCCGGATACTTGTTTTTTGCCCACAACTCTTCGGACACCCTTTTCCTTTCGCAGCGTCTTTATACAATTATGCTTCTTTCCTTTTCTAGTTACTGCTTCATTTATTCCACTACTTCTATGTAATTTTTCATCCTACCGTCACTCACTCTATCACCTGGGCTCATATCTCTCCCTCCCTCTCTCCTTGTGCTGCCACAATCCCAAACTCCCAGCTGGGGCAGAGAGGCCGAGGAGAAGCGCAGATGTTAGCATGGCCAGACCAGGGCAGGCCAGCAGCAGCTCTCAGCCTGCCATTTGCAGCTCCAACACTTATGATTAAGTTGGATGTTGTGGAGGCAGGAAAAACAGAAACAATTTTGGTGTTTGAGGGGGTGTGTGGAGCAGAGATAGAAGACCCTCAGAACTCCTGTTTCTACAGGGAGGACACACACACACACACTGTCCTGCCTGGCAATCCAGGGTGAACAAAGTCTTGGCTCACGTAACCAAAAAATGGCTAGTTTTCCCAGGGAAAAGGCTCTCCAAACTTCTCTGTCTGCCTCACCAGATCCTACCTAGTTTTCCTGTGTTGGGCAAAGATGAGGGTACCAAATGAGCCACAAAGTCTTTCTAAAACTTTTATGATTTTACTTTGATAACACTTGTGGCTCAACCCACTGCTTGTGAAGTGAGAAAAAACAACGCAAAAAAATAAAGAGCCAAATTGGGTGAATAAATCCTGGTGTTGGCTTGATCAGACACCTTCTGCAGCAGGAGCACAGTAATGAGTGCCCTGCTCCTGGACACAGCAGATGGACCTCAAGGTTATGAGTGGCTTCCTGAGTGGAAGGGTTTCATAAGTGAGAGAGAAACAGGCTACTCTGATAAGTCTGGGTCAAGAAGAGTGGTGAGTTCACTGCCACACAATGTGACAAAGGAGATTGTGAGCAAGAAGGTATTTTTATTTCGGACAAATTTGTTGGGAACTCATGGAGCCACACAGCGAAGCCGAAGCAGCAAGAGGTGGCGTGGGATGAAAACAGAGCCCCTTTGGCTCCCGCGCTGGGTGGTGAGGCTGGGATGGACAGTCTTGTTTGAAATAGCAGCTGCTCCAAGCCTACCCAGGTTTGTGAGCTTGGAGAGGCTTGTGGAAAAAGGGCGAGAAGGGCTTGCTCACTAGGCAGGTTTTTCCAAGTTCTCAGAGCTCTAATTACGATGGTGGGTGAGGAGAGGCGATTTGCCAGTGTACCCTTGGCAACCTGTTTATATGGCCTTTAAAGTTAATACAAGGAATAGGTAAAATACGAACTGACATACAGATTTAGCAAATCTTGCACTCCTTCAAACACCGCTTTGCTATGTCACCCTTCCCCTGCCCAGCTCTCAGATGCGTGCACCAGGACATGCCATACCATATATTTGTAAGAGTTCCCACTAGGTACAAAGGTGATGCCAACAGGAAGCCATCAATCTTTATAAAGTTGAGTCATTTCTTTTTAAAAGAATGAGTGGGAAAAAGCCCTTTGATGGGCCAAACGCTGCTCCCCCTGATGCTGGCATAAATCCTGAACATCAGTGAGTATTACAGAGGGACTGCTCAGGATTTACGCCACATAAGTCAGAGCAGAATGAGGCCTGATAACTGTTTATTTTTTTTAAATGAAGGCTTTAAAATAAACCATATGGATTTTCACTTATATTAGATGTGTAAAGAGGTCTCTGAAGAGCAGTTTGTTAAAGCAGAGGAAACCGTATACTGTGCATCAGACCATACAGTAGAGCCAGGAATGCATCTAGAGCCCTGTGAGAGGCATTCAGCTCTGCAGGCAGTGCCCGCAGCAACTCTGGCTCGGGCAGAAGTGCTGTATTCCTTTAAGCACAAGCTGGTGCACCATGTAGCAGAGAGGCTGTAGATTCAGCTGTGTTCTTACCTCACTTTCCCTTCTGCAGTGACCTCATCCTGTTACAATGCTACTATTCATGCAGATGGGGTGGAAGACTGCATACAAAAGTTTCATTTAGGCACATAAACATGAATATTTAGCCTGTTTGATTAGAAATGAAAGCCAATACTTCTACTTTTTGCAATCTGGGAGAGATGTTTTTAGTAATCCTGATTTTACAGGCCAGCGTTGAAAAACAATAAAATGAACCATGTTAAAATTTCTCTGATAACCATGCTAATATCCTTGTCCTCAGTGATCCTATAGCAGCTTCTTATGCTTAAAAACATTAGCGAGAGAGGGAAAGAGAGCATATGCAAACATGCATCAAGACAAGATAGAAGATTGATTAAAAAAACCCCAACCCTGATTCTGATTCTCAGCAAGTGTAAACTGATGTTGCTGAAGTCAACATAGCTCCATAGATACTAGATTTATTCCTTGCTGAGTCTCTAACCCCAAACTGCTAGTAATATATATGCCATTTCACTAAGTGGTTACCATGTCCCTCTCTGTGACTCGCAGAGTTTTTAACCACGCATAATCATAATGATGGACACTGAATATGTCACCATTGAACTTTCTGAAGCTTGGAGGATGAGTGCTTACTCATGCCACTTGTATCAGTCACCTGGCTGAGGAGTCTTGGCTGCCCCAGTCCCGTGGTGTCACCAGAAAGCCATTCAGAGAACCTAATGTTAGCCTGTAATTAGCTCTTAACCTAAGTGCTCCATTAATTCTATTAGGAGCTTTGGCTCCTGATTTAGACAGGTGTCTCAAATTGGGCTATGTAAATAAACCCCGGATAGTTTCCATAGCTAGACCTGACACTCCACCAATTTCAAATGAAGAAGATGAGCAATTAAATCGTTTTGCACTCTATTTCCTCTGCTTGGCATTTCTCAGCCGCAGCTATCTTCCTGCCATGTCAACATCTCAGTGTTGATTCTGAACTCCACGGGGTATAGTCATTTGTGTTGACTATATCTCATGTATTTGGGTGGTTACTACTACAGGGCTTAGGTGGTCGTATTGAATTCTGCTGCCCGTGGTTTTTGCTGTATCTCTTTATAATAAAAGAGTTTCTATCATGTTGCTCTGTATAAGCAATCACACAACACAGCTGGTGGGAGCAAATTGCAGCAAAACAGGACTATTTACAGAAATTGTGACAATTTTCACTGCTCCAGAGTAAGAGCACTCCAGTTTTGCATGGGTGTCCAGTAACACGTAGAGTATAAGTTCAAATAAATGCATGACAATTTACACACATCGTGCATTCACTACGACAGCTATTCCTGTGTGGCCTAATCATAAACACATTACAAGAAAAAGGAACCATTTAATTTGACTTGGGTAATCCTAGGGGTTGTTCCCATCACTGATACATAATTTTCTTTGGCCCTCTTCAAGGGAGCCCTGATGCCTTTCTGTGTTCACCTCGCTTTGTTGCACTGTACCTATCTTTGCAAATTCCCATCCTCCTTCAAAGGTCACATTTCTGCCCATAGCTGAGATTGCTCTCAAGTTTCTCCCTTCCCCTTTGAAAGTTTCCTTGTTTTACGTCCTTCTTTGATGGTCTTTTACCTTCATCCTCTCGAGCTTGTTAAAAAAACAGAGGAGTGAGTTGAATTTCTGTCCTCTGAGCAGTTCGGGAAGGGACAGAACTGTCCACCACAACTCAGGAACTGAGGTCTGTCAACACTTTAGGTGTTGCTGGCCAACACTGGCTAGGGAATCAGTAAAATATTTTGCCACTCCTCCCTGCTCTCCATCCGTGGCAATCTTTTACTCCTTTCCTAACAACAGTCTTGCATTCCTAGGCAGCTCCATCAATATCCGGAATCTACCCCATCCTTTGCGGCCAAATCCCAATCTGCTGAACCACCTCAGGTTCATGAGAACATTGCCCATATCAAGGTAAGAACAGTGATATGACCAAGACAATGGTTAGCTCCCAAATGGGACCTTGATGTCCATGGAGACTAGCACCCACAGCAGACTGAAGCTGACAATGGCTAAACACCAATATAAAATATCCTGGGAAAATTATCTCCTGTGATTCACCTGCTAAATTACAGCTCTTGTATCTTGTGCTTCCTGCATTTGCGGTTTTCCCACTTACTGTCAAGGAAGGACGGGGTTATGATGAGACTTGGACTCTGCAAAGCAGACCTGAGAGAAGATTTTTGCTATAAATTTGCTAGCCAGTTAATTAAACACATCTTTACAGGGATCAGAGTAGCTATTAATCTCAAACCGATGATGTTTAGAATTTTACAAGCAGTTTGGTTTGATAATTTACACAGATGCCTTCAGCTGTCTTGCTGAAGCAAATCCACCAGTAGCATTTATGAATTCACGTTTCTGGATGGATTCTGGATTACTCTTATTCCAGAGCAGTGAAAAGTGTCACAATTTCTGTAAATAGTCCCATTTTGCTGCAATTTGCTCCCACCAGCTATGTTTGTGACCACTCATACATAGCAACATGTGACAGTAACTCTTCTATTACAGAGTCACAAACCCCGCTCCTCCTTTCATGCTTGTCAGTGTATGCTGAGGTGCTGAGGGACACCTAACCATGTGGTGTGCGTTGCAAACCAGCTCTCCTTCTTGACTGGCTAGTGGGAAACATTCACTGGGTCCCTACACACATTTTGGCATCTGGTAAAGGTTTAAGAATTCCTCATCTTCTACACAGAGAATCATCTTTCAAATTGAGATGAACTCTCAAAAGATGACAACTCTGACCCAAAAAGCATTTCAAATGCTGCACTTATGGAAAACTGATTGTTGCAAGATTCCACTGTGATGACGAAGCGAATGTTTGGGAAGACCCTGAAAACTGCGGAAAAATTTGGCGTTGTTATTCCATGTAAATCCATCCCTGACAGATTAGATTTTACCCAGTGGCACTTTCAATTACATGTCTCAAATAAGGTTTTAATTTAGATTTAATAAGACAGTTATTGCATGCTAATTAAATACTAATGGATTATTAAACCCATATTTTCTGCAGGTTTAACAATCCCATAGTAAGCACATCTATCTAAACCTGAATACACATGGTTTTAATCAGTCGTTGGAATTAAGTTAAATAATTGCTGAAAGTTGAAGTATGTGATTGGACTCAAGAAGACAATTACAGTATGTCTATTACACAAACATGGATTTGATGGAAGAATTAATAAGCAATAATTATATTTATCTGCTCAATAATGGTATTGATTCGAAAGTATTCATATGTCATACATATTAACTGTATTTAAGTAAAAAAAGAATATAGAAGAAGAAATACATTGCATTAAGCAGACTCATACAGGACTGGTCAGTAAATTGCATTTCTTTTAAAAACAATTCTCGACTAAAAGACATTTCATTATTCTTAGACACAGATTTTTGCTTAGAAGTAGTATAGTGCACTTTTTATATAGTGTCTGTTAACAAAAATATATCTTTATCACTTGCCAAGAATGATGTCACATTTTTAGTCTTTGGCCAATTCCTTAGCCAATTGGAGTCTACTTCTGAAGCATGTAAAACTATTTATCTTTCAAAAAATCTGGCAATCTCATTGAACACTTCTACACATATTGATGTATTAGGTACCCCTAGCAACCCAGTAAACAGAAAATAATCTGGAGGATTATTTTAACTAATGAGATAATTTAGTAATTACAGGTATTTTAATTAGCATTGGTAAAGACATCCTTAAAAAAAATTGATTATTTAATGACCAACCATCCCCTGTGGCTCCAGATCACAGAAGTCACAGTAACAGGCTGCCCCACTGAAGTCCTTACCATGCCTGAGTCCATGCCAAGAGGATATGGGCACCAGAGGAAGCCCTTGTCACAATACCTTTAATTAATACTTGGAACTGTAGAATGTCAGTTCTATACACACTGAAACTATTACCAGCTCTTTAGGATATTCTTACATTTCTCTGCACTATTGACACAAGCTTGCAAATATAAAACAATCAAACCCATCTTTCTGCAATGATTATCAGTGTTTGTTAATCTATTCATACTTTCTGCTCTTGGCAGATCCCTCTCAAAATCTTTTGCAGAACAATCAGCTTGGGAAGGGAATAATATCCCTTTAGTTTCACCAGCGCAAAAGTGGAAACGAGGACTTTCACAGCAGGAACCCCCTGTCAAATACCTTGTCACAAGAGATGCCAGCATAGCAGTCAAAAACTAATCACATCAAAAAGGAAAATTAATATGGTGGTCTCACTGCATATGCCAGTTCTGCTTGCCTGTGCTACGGCAGCAGGAAAACTGCTGGAAAAAAAAAGGTGTTGCAAGTCAGACTAGAGGTACCTTGGCAGGCTGTGAGGGTGAGCTTGCATTGCTCCTGCCAGCACTACAATTATTAGATGCTATCATCCCCTTGCATTCACTAGTACATGCAAACTTTTAAAACAAACAAGCAAATCAACCACACAATGAAGTAATGGGCTGTTTTGCATCTCTCCTGGCATGGATACAACCTCATTCATCTGATAGCCACGCTACTGAAACCAAAGCACAGAAGACTCAAAGTCAAACAAATGAAAACGCATAGACTTATTCTTGTACTCACTCTCCCAGACAGCGCAGGAAAGGAGAGACAGTACAGAACATTTGCAGCGGTATCTATGGGATGACAAGCACTTAAAACCATTCCACAGCACAAGCTCAGAGCTAGCACTTGTGCCAAGTTTCAATGACATGCTTCAGTAACACGAATTGCTTACTGTTGGGCTTCATTTAACCATCCTGTTTCTAGCAGTTCTCTGAACTATGGATTCTTCTCCCGGATAATACAAAAGCCCAAGGTATGAGTTCATTGCTAAAGAACGAAAGCATCTCAGCAGCCCAGGCTGCCTGGTGATTTGCTGAGCTCCTCTGCGCCGGTTGTGAGTTTTCTTCTAATTTAACTGTTAAGGTTTAAGCTGAAAAGAATCCACTCAGTGAAATGCTATATCTAGCAAGCATGATCCTAATCCATGCCAGGAACAACTCTCCAATAAGATTTATTTTTGTCGTTTAATTGAGGTAAAGTAGTGCTCCTAAAACACTATGGTGTTTGCAGTAAAGACTGAGGTTACTTGGGTTTTGTAGAAATGTTGTGGTTTGGTCTCACCTTTAGAAGAGATGTAACTGAAGCACTTTTTTTGCTTTTTATGAATCACTAGACATGCAACATGCTTTTTCCCATAGAAAGCCACATTTGCCTCAGTGCTCCAAAGCAAGCTGTAAAACTTGCCTCTATCGCCGACTCATCATTACTGTTAAGCAAATGATTTTCTAATGCTTGTATCTGAAGCCATCAGATAAACTGTAATTTGTGACCAGCCTTTGTATTTGGTAATAGCCTAACGTGGCAGAGTCAGAATCCATTCATTAGCTCTGGCAGGCAGCTCCAGCCTTCTGTGCAAGGAGCAAAGTTTAATGTGGACATTGTACTCAGGGTGGCCCTCATACCGCGAACCCCGTGGTTTTAGCTTCATTTACAAATCCAGAAATCTTTTTTTCTTTGCTCAGGAGTAACACTGTTAGTGAATTAAACCAGTGATATTTGTAAAGAAACTTAACCATGTAACAGATCCCTGATTTTTAAGCTATTGACACATAAACTAGGATATTCATCCTAATTAATTTAAATTTTATGCCACTAGTGGTTCCCTGTCCCCAAAAATGCACTGGGACAAATTTTTGACTGGAATGTGACTGACGGGTGGGGAAGGAAATGCTCCAACTTAGTAATGTGAATAATGCCTAAATGCGAAATAGTAGCATATTCCCAGAAAACAATTCAGAACTGATGAAATTCAGTTTATTCCGATTATCCTTTGCTCTATCTTCTTCAAAATAGGCAACCCTGTAGTAAGACATACTGTGCTTTCCTACATTTCCAGTTTGCACTTTGTGTTGTCAGCTAACAGTTTATTTCCGGCTTTTTGAGGTGGTTTAATTTATGTCATACTTTTCACCCTAAGTATTTGTCCTTTATTGTAGATTTATCTTTTGACACTGAAGCTTATGCTGATAGGGAAAAATAATTTAATCGAGCCGTTTAAGGCTTGATTCCCCAAACTACTTGAGCATCTGCTTAATTAGATTCTGAAATCACACTATGAAGAAGCACAAAGACTCATAGTCTAACTGTGAACTGGGATGTTTATTGTCTGGGTTCTCTATGTTTTAATTTCACTCTGTATCTGCCATCTATTAGCCAGGCACAATGCGTAAACATAAGTAAACACGATCTAAATTGAACTGTAAATACAACACACAATTACTCTGAATTAAAGTTTAGTAGATTGCAAGAAAATAAGATATCCTGAGAATATGATGCTTAAACTATCCCTGCCTTTTGAATGTCTTCATTTAGCTTAAAAGCAAAACAGAGACAGCATATCTCTTGCAGATCTCATCAATGACACCACACAGATTACCCAACATGTCTTCAGTAGCATCTTCTTTTACTGAAACAAAAGGACTGAAGAAAAAGAAGGCATTCAGCTCGACTCATCATTTGGAAGGAAATTGTCAGGAAATTACGAGCTTGTCCATAATTTCTTAAATTATGTGTTTGTTCGTAATTCCTTTATGTTTGGAATCGACAGGAGTTACACTAGTGTAATAAATTTACTTTTTCTCTCCTTTCTTCAAAGCAAAAGAAGTTAAATTCCAGTCACAGTTATGGCCTCAGGGAATCTAGGGTTTCACTAACACAATAGCAGTGACTTTATACAGTCCAAGACACCCCAGGAGAGCCAGGAATAAATGTCAAAATATCCTATTTCTCTACTGTGTATGTTTATCTCATAATAGCTTTATTTCAAGTAAACTTAATCTACAGGTTCCCATTTCTTTGAACTCAGTTTGCATCACTAGAAGTGTATCTGTGAAGTCTTGAGTCCTCTCTGATTGTCCTGCTGCATGCCCACCCCCAACAGCCCCCTGCCCCTGCACATTAAGACTCCCCTTATCCTAAACAGCCTCCCCCGAGGGTGGGGAATCTTTCCATTGCTCAGGGCAGAATTAATGTGTTTGGGAGGCCAAAAAAACCCACACACCTTAGTGCTATCCAAGAATAATGCCTGAAGAAGTAATAGCTGCATCCCCCGCGGCCACATAAGATGACATCACGGGTCCTTCCAGACCCAGAGCTGCCGGTTCCCCTGGGCCCCGCCAATTCAGAGGTCTTCCTGAATTGAACATACAAGTGATTTCTGCCCTCCAAACATCACCAAAGCCATTAATCATGACCTCATGGTACACGCAAGGAAGGGAAAGAAATAGAAAGTGCCAAACTTATCTTTTAAGTGCCTTTTGCTCTTTCCAAGTATTTCCAATAGAGGCAAGACATTTCTTCAGTGCCTACTTCTCCACTGTTCTTTTAGCAATCACCAAAGAGACCATATATATATGTATGTATATACATACATGTTATTATAGAATGAAAGGTAAGAGGACTGATCTAAATGCATCAGAAGTCAAGAAAGCTGAGCTTCCAAGCCGATGAGGTGTCAAAGCCTGCTCCACGTTTACACACTGTCAGAGCAGAGCTTGGAGCATGGACTTGCTCGGGAGTAGAGACAGGGAGCAAAATGAATCTGGGAGGACCACATGTCCAGTGGAGTTCATAGAAAGGATTTGTGCATGCTGCAGTGCCTCAATAATATACCTTTTGTTAGATGTAATAAAGTCTTGGCAAAGACAGGTGATGACTCAGGAAGCACAAACAAATATAGAGAGTCTCCAAAAAAGTAAGCTAAACAACTCCAGCCCATTTCAAGTTTAAAAGAAATATCACCAAAATCAAAAGCAACATCTGGCAACTGGTCTCTCCACCACCCCAGTTTAATTCTGACTGTGCTCTACTAGTGTTCAGAGATGGCTTTAGCAAAGTCCAAAGGCCATCAGAGACAGACAGTTTGAAGCTCCTGCGCTCAGACAGCTCACAGATCGTTTCTCCCCTAAGGAAGCTCCTGAATATAGAGCAGAAACACCCTCTATGAAGTTTCCAGAATGGAAACCAAAATATTTCTCTGAGGATATTTTTCCTCTACTCTTGGGCTGGTAACCTGATGTGCACCTTCTCACTTGAACTTTCTTCTCCAGGCGCTGCCGTGGGTGCAGCCTGTCGGGTTGCTGACCATGCAAGAGGGTCTCAGAGCAGCTGGAGTGGCTGGCTCACCTCTGAAGGCAACGCAGGCATATCTGATTTATTTTGCATCTTAAACAGACCA
Source organism: Pandion haliaetus (assembly GCA_013401275.1). Classification (NCBI taxonomy): domain Eukaryota; kingdom Metazoa; phylum Chordata; class Aves; order Accipitriformes; family Pandionidae; genus Pandion; species Pandion haliaetus. The sequence continues at coordinate 136,838 of VYZV01003257.1, read as the reverse complement.
TGAACATGGACACAAGAAGCTACTGCATCTCAGCTGAGGAACAGAGTAGGCTGTTCAGCCTCCATCCTAACAGTGTGTCTGACTGTGCCTTACCGAGAGGGCACCACCACGCCACACAGGTGAGCGCTGAAAACCCAGGACTTTAAGGGTGCTGTTAGAAGCTGACAGCCTTGCCTGTGCTCTTGGGTCTCATGTTGCAAAAGGGTGTGGAGATGGCAGGCAATGTGGAAAGCAGTGGTCAGCATTGGGCATTCTTCATCTCCTAGGTGTTGCTAATACATGGTATTAAGGACACCATTTCTATATGTTCTGGAGGGGGCTTTTACAGTTAGCCTAACGGAAAATGTGGCTTTTCATATTCATGTGAAGAAAACAACACACACAGAGCACACATACTACTAATAACTTAAGAGTCATCAGTAAGTACTACGCTATCAATATATCACAGTGACATGTCTCAGTAAAGCTTTGGAGACAGAGAAAGAAATACCAGTGGAAGACAGGTTTTATGGTGGTGGTGTCCCTAGGCCAAATCCATCCTTCGTGAAACTGTGCTGACACCATCAAAGACACCCCAAGGATGAATTAGACTCATTACATCTTACATTATGTAATGAGATCTGTATAGGGGAATTTCTTACAGTTTTACTGCTACAGCTTCTAGTGTTAAATAGGATTTGTACATCCCTAACTTAAAATGAAGTTTCCAAAGTATTTTAAGGCATACATCACCTAGGCTACGTAAAACTAATTTATGAAACAGGTTTCCAAAACATGCATGCTTCAGTCTTTGGTCCGGACTGTTTCACAGCAATTCTATCTGCTGTTAAATTGTGGTCAAAGTCCCACTCAGGACAAGACTGCACTTCCCAGCTGCAAAAAGTGAGCCCTAAGAGATGAGAACATAAAAGCTGCTGATACCTTGTGATCTCCAGAGAACAAAAAGCAAGTACGGTCCCCATGGCCAACGATAAAATGAGTGATTCACGCACTGAAAAACTCTTCCTAGCAGAGCTGTCTGAAGCCATCTTCTTTTAGGTACTGGAGAAATAAAATGTAAGGCGCAGGACTTGTCCTTCCCACTATGGGTTAAACCTGGGTATAATGGGGTACATCCAATGAACCTGAAGGAGGAGGTGAAGCAAGACTGCCTGTATGGCTGCAAGCTCTGTGCTGCTTTCGAGCCTCCAGAATAGAGCTCAGCTTGACATTGAAAAGCTTTGTAGAGGTTGGTCATTCTCTCAAACTTGACACAGTCATAAATCCAAGGCACTGTGCAGCCAGGCACAGAGTTGTTTTTTTTTTTCCAGGATGAGAACACATCTGAAACAACACGCTCAGACAGTATGGTATTATTTACTTACAGCTGAGCTTAGGAGATCGGGTAGCGGCCTCAGAAATTATCCCAATTATTTGAAATTGCAGTATAGTGTAAGAATTCTGTCAGGAGAGAGGAGTGCAAGAGGCAGAGTGGTGGGAAAAATTAAGATGGCTTTTTTTTTTTATAAAGCAAAATGAATCAAGGCAAGTATTCAAAAATAAGTTACCAAACAACATTTTATAAACCAGCTTTAAAATCTCTTAATAGCATTACCTTACCTTCTGTTGTGTCTGTAGACATATATATGAACCAATAATGTTCTCATGAGATTTCATTACTGAAAAGGCTCATTAGAAAAGGCATTAAAATACTAATTACCTCATAAACTATTTAGTTGTGTACCCACTGGGATAGTACTTACGAGTGCTCAAGCTCTTCACAGATCCAGCTAATCAATTAATGCTCATTACAACCAGAAAGAGTATGCAGACTGCAGCATGCAGGAGAAATAAATAAGTCAGAGGTTAGCAAAGAAAGTGACTTGGCTGTAATTGAGCCTTCCTTTGTAAAACAACTGTTGTCTGCTACGATTTAATTTTAATCAGCCCTTTTGGTACTTCTGGTAATGTGACTCTTCTCAACTCAAGAATCTCAGCTATTGTTACTGCTCCTTGAAGTACATAATTTATTATGGGAGATATGGCAAATGCTACGTGGAGATTCAAGTGGACAGGTACAGTGTTCACTGATACCATGCTAACATTACCTACTGGGTGTGTAAACAAAGAGGAAAGGGGCTTGGGAGGGATGTGTCTTGGGTGGTTTTCTCCTTCAAAGAAGAAGAGCAGCCACAGAGACACAGATGCACTGCTGGCTTTCCCACACATGCTCGCTCCCACAGAAAGCAAAGCCCAACACCAGCACCTGCCCACCCTCCGCCAAGGCTCAGGAAGGGGCAGGAGACCTCTGCCAGTGAGAACTGGGCTCTCATGGTGTTTTACAAACACTGGCAGGGGGGAAGGGGTCCTGCTTTACGCCCTGCAGAGATGGCACATAAGCTCCTTCACTTAAGGAGCACCAGGACTGCAGACCCTCTCTCCTCACTTGTCATGGTGGCTTAGTATTGACACTGGAAGTGCCTGGAGCCTGGATGGAGCCTGCCAGGCTCCTCTCCTTGCCTTTTGCCTAGGCCTCTGCAGGGAGGCTCCTGGCATATGTGCTGTCACCATTAGCCTTGCTTGGATGTCAGTCCATCACTCGTGATGCTAACATCCCACTGAGAAACAAAGGATGGAGGCTGACCTGCAGGCAGCCCACAACTTCACGCAAACGTCATTTCCCAGCCACGTGCATATCATGATTTCTCCTGTCCTGTAACAGCCAGGAAGCTGGCAGTGTGTTTCTGAACGAAAGACACTTCAGGAAATGTAGCCCTCGGCACGATCTACAGCATCTCTGGTTAATGACATCCAGGACTTAATCTTGGTTGCTTATCACCCCCTTCACACATGCAACTCAAGAGAGCTTCACTTCTGCTTCACACCTTAAAAATCTCTGCAGAAAGATCTTACATGCTCCAGAGAAATGCATGTTCACAGTCTCTTTTGTTTTCACTGTGGAGGGGACAAACAAAAGATGGGAACTAGTAAAGTAAGGAACTTTAGAGCTACTCCATCCAGCTGGTCATTGCCCAGATTGTGGTAGTCAGGAGCCCTAGGGCTAGCCTAGCTCCTCCTCTAGGAGGAAAGCACATGCTGGATGGGTACTACGAGTCACAGATATGTTATCTGGATTTTTGTGGGCAGTATTAAACTAGCATCATATACACCAGTTTTACTACGACTAGCATAAACACATCTTGAATTTTAAGTGTAGTAGAAAGGGAAGTTTTACTTTCTAAAATCTTTAAAATGGGATCAAGCTACCTTGTTTTCTGAAATGAAGGATTTGGGTATCCTTGGACAATCCAAGTAACCACAAATTTCACCAAGGGCAATTCATTCCTATTTTAATTCTCAGCAATGATGCAGTGATATACCAGTTTTCACATAAACCCTAGATTACCCCTGGGAACTTTGTATGCAACTAATTCAAACATTGCTTGGATCAAGTTTACAGTCAAACTAATCCACCACTAACATCATTTAGAAGACTGACAACTCTCTGCAATTTGATGTAGCAGAACAAATTTCCCATTCTTTGTGCAAATGGTACTCATTCTGAATGTTAGTAGTGGTTTTTGGATAACACGCATGGATTTTCAGTTACTTACTGTTCTTCAACATTGTGAAGTATTTCAGGAAAAGTGGTTTCTTAACAAAAGATAAGGTAATGCACAAATAAATAGATGGACAAAGTTAGCCAAATAGGCATAGATAAGATTATGCTTGCACAGGAAAAGTGCATGGAATAAAGGAGGGAAAAAACGCAGCAAAATCACAGAAAAGAAAAAAAATTACACACATGCACATGTGCACAAACACGCACACCTGCAGATGTCTAACCAACAAAGCTGGAGCTCTTCAGATTGTTAGCTGTTACTGTTGCCTACCACTGCCTCTTGTTTAAATGAAGTACTCAGAGAGTCCAGATTTTGTACACATCCAGATATTAATGTTTTGGCAGGATTTTTTAATTTAAGAGAATTCCTAGAAGATGAAGTTAGAGCAATATCTGTTACAAAACCCCAAATACATTGTTTTCTCTCTGACACACACATTGCACACCAACACCAGCCTTCAGAGCAGCTGCACACATCCATCAGATGGAAAGCAGATCAGGACTTCACCGACCCTCATCCTGGGTATCTTCTGGCTGCTATGTTGGCAGACAAAACAAAGTTCACGCTTAACCTCATGCTAAAGAGCCTCTGTTAACAGTCGGGGAACACAGTCCATCCTCTTTAAATACATTTCTCCTGAACCATAAGCAGCACATAAAGCAGACTCTAGTCAAACCCAGTAATGATGCTAGGTATTTTGGGAAGAAAAAAAAAAGGCAAAAAGTTGGCACGGTAAGGCAAATGTCATACGTTGGTGTATAGTGGTGTTCTGTCAGAAGCCAGACATACTAAAAATATTTACATAATTTAAAATAATTTGTAAAGGTCTAGTAAAGTCTATTTTGGGCTTTGGGCTTTAATAAAAGTTTAAACATTTGCTAGATCCCATTGGACTTCATGTGTAACCTTGGCATTTGAGGGCAGTATTGAGGATATGCCATTACTAAACTTTTCATATTAGTATGAGTGTGAACTGAAATACCATAATAAAAATATAACAATATTTCTTGCGACTTGAAAACAGCCCTGGACTTTATGTGTATTTCCAGATGGGAAACTAAAAATGTACTCTATGTTTGCACATGTATACTCAGAGGTGGCTTTTAGTCTAATTTAAACATTCCAGAATAATGTGGCCTAAATATAACAACATGAATCATCCATCAGTTTCAAAGAAATATTTGGCAATTTTTCATTATGAATCATTAGGGACAGGTACCAATACCTGTCACTGACTGATATAGGAGATTCAAAAACTCTCGGTGATTGCTTGGTGTGATGAATCAATTATAAAAATCTCCTGATACTATTTTGGGGTTTAGAGAAAAAAAAATTATCTTTAAATGTTATGTAATGAACACCTACAGGAAGCAGAGTTGAAAAATTAAGTCAGAAAAAGTTCATATAAGATGCTGGAAGAGTTGGCAAAACACCAGTGTGCAAAAAGAAGACGCAAATATGTGCTGTATTCTAAATAACAGAATAACGTTAAAACCAAAAGCCAAAACCAACAAAATTCTTACCTGGCAGTATCAAACTGTGGAGGGGCCAGAGCTTGCCTAAAGGAAAATTTTGAGATTCTGAAGTATAAACTAGGTCCTCAGTTGATGCAAAAAACACACAGTTCCTTTGAAGTCAATGAATTTATACAGGTTTACAGCAGCTAAGTATCAGGGCTACATTTTAAAAGTAATCTTTGGCCATACCAAAAATGTCGCCTCTGATTTTTTTAAAACTACAGGAGTGTGAAATTCTATTTTAAGCTGCTTATGGGGTTTGTTTCCTTTCTGAACACTTATTTTGGAAAATTAAAATG